>CM044549.2:5984596-6494596 GCA_024416835.2 Perccottus glenii | reverse complement strand
ATAAACATTGTAAGAGTAAAACCAAATAAAATTTCTGAAACAGGATTGACGAAAATAGCTCCTCTCTTCTCATTTTTTCATGTCGGGAGTTGTTCATTATTGTTGGAGCAGAAAACCCAAGAGGCTGCGTTTACACTGACCCAATATCTGTCTGACACGTAGATCCAGATATCCAAATATCTTTTAAATCCAAATATAATACAATTATCCATTCAAGGTGGTGCCTTCATCAATAATATATGGACATTTTCTATTATAAGCATAATCTGGATGTTCTCTTTATAATTACAAAGATATAAAATAAATAAATATAAATATAAAAAATATATAAATAAATATAAAACTATTACATCTTTAATAGAGATGTAGATTTGAAGGAAAATTAAAAGAATTGCACATAACTTGAGGTTCAAAATAATGTGATATTAATTTGGCATTTTAATGCCCCGTGCTTTCAGATACACATATTACTCCTTATTGTCAACTTACTGTAAGTATCAGAATGGTTTACGGCATTTACAATATTAATTATAAATGATGCTCTTTGATGTAGTGTTCCATGACAGAGAGCAGCATTCATTTGCAGTTCCTTGGGCAGATGTTTGCCTCCTTCTGCAGATGGAGTTTTTATTGTGCAGTTAGGTTAGCCCCACACTGTCATCTTAATGTAAATATAGGGAGGGTTGTTCTGAGACTAACCACAAGCTTCGCTACTAATTGTGTTTCTCCGCGTTGTCTCCTCATTTGGCCCGCTAAGTTCATCATTTTGACAGCGCTCCCAATTTTTCCTCCTCGCAGCGTACAGTAAACAGGTAGAGGTCTCGAGCAGCTCCAAATTGTTCCCAAAAAATAGTTTGGGTGAGTCTTTATGCTGAAGCCCTATATAATTCTGAGAACGTGAGCGTCATCTCCACATGCTTCTGGTGGAGCAGCCGGTTAAAACCAGCCAATTTTGATTCGGCAGTCCAATTCGTTATTTTCTGCTGCTGTCAGACGTCAAAAAGAGAGTGGCGTTTTGATGGGAACAATTAAAGAGTGAGTACAGCCAGGAGCGAGGCTTAGTGGAGGCTCTATCTGTTCCCGAACAGAGTTGAACAAAGCAGCCATAGTAGAATAAACTGTGACGTTGATGGAGCCAGAAGTGATTACCATATTTGGAAAAAACTCTGATGCTAGATGCCAGCTTTTCATCTACTTCCCACAGCCTTTTGTTTTGCCTGTTGGATATTAATCTACATGTTTTAAGTTCACCTATTCTGAATTTAATTTTTTTCTCCGTCATAATTGGTTCAATTTTCAATCTCTAAGGGTAAAGTCAGTGGTTAGGGCTCTTCTAACAAATTGCTTCAAAGTCTAAAGATGATTTTTTTTTTCTACCAAAGTCTATAAATCTCTCAGCTCCTGAAAGAGCTTGCTCTAGATGAATGATTTGAAGTGACTCCAGCATGTTTGAACAAATGCAAAAAGAAAAGAGCTTAGACTGGACCAGAACACAACAGTGGATGTACAGTGTATGTTCACTCACCAACACTGGTCTTCATAACCGTCACAGTTACAATCTCAAACTATCATTGTGTCAATGTTACCACAGTTAACTGTAGCTGTAGCTGTTATCTAATACAGTTAGGATGTTTAGATGTAAACAATGGCTACAGCTAACTTTGCATTAATTATCAATAAGATATATAGCCTATAGTTTGCTTGGGTGCCAACATCCCTTTACCAAGGACTATTTACTTTGATGTGTTTAAGCGACGGGGGTGTTGAGTTAAGTTTACTGAAGTTCAACTAAAAAAAACAATGAAAAGAAGCAACAAGTAATGATAAACCCTTTGAAACTATACTAGAACTGTCTTTAACGCACAATCTATCTCAGGGGCTCTGCCATTTGCTAAAAAAGGACAGACAGATAATAAATAATAAAACTGATTTTAGTTAAAAAGGGTTGTAGCTTGTATTAAAGTCTTGATTTTGTTTGTAACTAATGAATGTCACCTTATCTCTTAGCTCAGTGTTCCAACATCCACAAGCGGCAGCTGCTATCACAACTTGAGATTGACGAGATACAACACAAAATATGCTACGGCAAGGGGGAGCCAGGACGCAAGGTCAGAGGGGAGCCAACAGGTGCTCCCCAACCGGAGATTGGGTATGAAGCCCCAACAATTGAAATAACGCTGAACGAGGCAGCGACTGACCTGAAAGACAAGACCATGGCGAATGAATGCAAGGCAACCCCGACGCCAATTACAACGGCTAAGTGAAGTACCATCAGAAAGTCTCCTAGAAGATGTGAATGCAGCATTGAGTGCGATCCCTACCACATCATCACTGAAACCAATGAGCTGCTATACACCTCCGCAGCAGTGATCCTCGAGATGCTTGGCTATAAGAGCAACCATGGGAGCCATGAGAAACAGTACCCACCATGGAAACAAAGGCTGGAGGCTAAGATCAAGCAGACACGTAGAGAAGTAAGCCAACTAACAGAGGCCAAGAAAGGTGCAATGAGAAAACAGGTACCCAAGAGGTACAACCAGATGCCCATACCTGAAGCACTTGAAACTGCCAAACAAAGGCTCCAAGCCTTGGCCAGCCGCCTAAAGAGGTACACAAGAGAGAACGAAGCCAGAAGAATAAACCGGCTGTTCACAACTCAACCTGCAAAAGTGTACGCTCAATGGCAGGGTAATAACAGCAGAGCAGACCCTCCAAGGCTGGAAACTGAACAATACTGGAAAAGTATATGGGAGAGGGAGGCATCACACAACAGCGATGCACAGTGGCTGGTGGCTCTGAGAGAGGACCACAGCAACCTCCCCGAACAGAATCCAGTTACCATCACAGCGGCAGACATCCAAGAAATACTCTCAGGTATGAAAAACTGGACAGCACCGGGCCCTGACAGGATCCACACCTACTGGCTAAAGAAGCTCACTGCACTCCACGAGCGCCTTGCAGCACAAATGAACCAGCTGCTAAGGGATGGACGCACCCTGAATGGCTTACCGAAGGCGTACAATCCTGATCCTGAAGGATCCCACAAAGGGTACAGTCCCATCCAACTATCGGCCAATAACCTGTTCCTCCACAACATGGAAGCTCATGTCATGGGCATCATTGGCTAAGATAAGTGGGCATATGGATCAATACATGAGCAAAGCACAGAAGGGCATCGGCAAAGAAACCAGAGGAGCTAAACACCAACTATTGGTTGACAGAACAGTCACCCAAGACTGCAGAACCCGACACACCAACCTGTGCACTGCCTGGATTGATTACAAGAAAGCATATGACTCAATGCCACACACATGGATCACTGAATGCTTGGAGATGTACAACATCAACAGGACTCTAAGAGACTTCATTGCAAACTTAATGAGGCTGTGGAAAACCACCCTTGAGGCCAATGGCAAGCCACTTGCACAAGTATCCATCAAATGTGGCATATACCAAGGAGATGCTCTATCCCCACTGCTGTTCTGCATAGGCCTGAACCCCCTCAGCCAAATAATCGACAAGACTGGCTATGGATACCGACTCAGGAATGGGGCCACCATCAGTCATTTCCTCTACATGGATGACATCAAGCTATACGCTAAGAGTGAGCGGGACATCGACTCACTGATCCACACCACCAGGATCTACAGCTCTGACATTGGAATGTCATTCGGGCTTGAGAAGTGTAGTCGAATGGTGACGAAGAGAGGGAAGGTAGTCCACACAGAAGGGGTCTCACTCCCAGAAGGAACAATAGCAGACATTGAGGATGGTTACAAGTACCTTGGAATACCACAGGCAAATGGCAACCTCGAAGAGGTAACAAGGAAAACAGCAACTGCCAAATACCTCCAACGAGTAAGGCAAGTCCTAAGAAGTCAGCTCAATGGCAAGAACAAGGCACGGGCAATAAACAGCTACGCCCTGCCAGTGATCAGATACCCTGCAGGAATAATAAGGTGGCCAAAGGAAGAGATACAGATCACAGGCGTTAAGACACAGCTCCTCACCATGCATGGAGGGTTCCTCCCCAAATCCAGCACCCTGAGACTGTACGCTAGCCGTAAAGAAGGCGGCCGTGGACTAGTGAGTGTGAGAGCCACTATCCAGGATGAAACATCCAAGATCCACAAGTACATCAAAGATAAGGCCCCAACAGATGACGTTCTCAGTGAATGTCTCAGGCAATGGGGAACAGAGGAAGAGGAGCTGGAGGAGGGACCATCATGGGAGGACAAACCCCTACATGGGATGTACCACCGAACATAACTGAAGTGGCTGATATCAAGAAATCCTACCAATGGCTAGAACGGGCCGGACTGAAGGACAGCACAGAGGCACTCATCATGGCTGCACAGGAGCAGGCCTTGAGCACCAGAGCAATAGAGGCCCAAATCTACCACACCAGACAAGACCCAAGGTGTAGGCTGTGCAAACAGGCCCCTGAGACAATCCAACACTTAACTGCAGGGTGTAAGATGCTGGCAGGAAAGCATACATGGAGCGCCATAACCAAGTGGCTGGCATAGTGTACAGGAACATCTGTACGGAGTATGGAAACCCCAAGGTCAAAGTGGGAAACACCTCCAAAGGTGATAGAGAATGACCGAGCCAAGATCCTGTGGGACTTCCAGATTCAGACTGACAGAATGGTAATGGCGAACCAACCAGACATTGTGGTGGTGAACAAACAGCAGAGGAAGGCCGTTGTGGTTGACGTTGCAATACCAAGTGATTGCAACATCAGGAAAAAGGAACATGAGAAACTAGAGAAATACCAAGGGCTCAGAGAAGAGCTGGAAAAGGCTTGGAAGGTAAAAGCGACAGTGGTGCCTGTGGTCATCGGAGCACTTGGGGCAGTAACCCCCAAACTGGAAGAGTGGCTACAGCAGATCCCTGGAAGAACACCAGACATCTCGGTCCAGAAAAGTGCAGTACTAGGAACAGCAAAGATACTGCGCAGAACCCTCAAGCTCCCAGGCCTCTGGTAGAGGACCCAAGCTCGAAGGATGAGAGACCACCCGCGGAGGGTGAAGGACAAAGTTATATTTATATTTATATATTTAATATCATTTAATCATGTCATTGTTTGTACTCAAGACGCTGAAAGGGTGAGAGCTTTGTCCTTTGTGTAAATGCAACAGAATCTTTCAAACTACTATCAAGTGTGTTGTCTGAACAAGGCATTAGACCTTATACTGAAGCTGAACTGGACACCATGTCCCTGCACAGACCCAACAGCACCCAATAGGAGCAGTTACCAAATTCGGATGAGCAACACTATTTTGTACTGTGATATAAAATGGTTTACATTAAAAAAAAAGTTCCACCTATCTTGCAGAGTGTATGAGCGGCACAAGGTTGATAAATCAGTTACCTGCTTATACATGTGAACAAACACAGTAATCCAGTAAGCTGCCTAATTGAGTCACAGCTGTAGTTTGACTCCTTTAGGCCATATTTATGAGTGATTTCCCACTCACATATTATTCAACTGTTTCTGGAAGAGGCAAAGCCGTTTCCTCACTGATATTCTCTCACTGTTGTAGCACTCAGCAGTAGTTTTACAGAGTGACTGAACTCAGGACACCTTCTCTTACATTTCAGCGCTGTTCATTACCGCTCGCAGCCAGGGAGAAATGTGCATGGAGAGCTGCCGTGTGGACGCAGCCAGAAACCCTAAGCAGCAGCAGTGCTTTACCAAATGCTGTAGTCTGGTTTAGTCGCTATAGTAACCAAATTCAACCAGGCACTTCCTGCCCGTCCCCTCCAGCCCCCCACTCGTCTTTCCTTCTCACACAAACCCATCATCCAAGCTTCACGGGGGTTCAAGCCAAATAATGCTTCCCAACGCCCCGGCAGCTGTATGTTCCTCTCACTTCTGCAGACCCTGGAGAATAACAGGACAAAGTGGCACAGAGACACTAGAAGAAAACGCCACATCTGAACCAAGACCATGGTCCTTTAAGCCATAAAGGGATATAGATGCATCCTTCTTCATAGTCAATACATTTTTACTGTAAAAACCTTGATAATTCATCCTAATCAAAGGATAGGTAGATAGAGTAATAAGGCTCCTCCTCCTATTTGGTTGTCCACTGTCCAACTGTCCAACCACATATTGATATCTGTGAACAACCGGTTCTTATTTCATCATCCGACAAACCACAAACTAAGACAGGTCACTCTGTCTTTTATAAACAATTAAAATGTAGGAACAGAAACCATCCCTTGTCACACTGTATGATTTTGACTGTGGTTCATGAGCAATTAATTAATCATGGCACACAGTGTCAAGAACAGCCAATCTCACAGTCATTCAATCAAAGATTTAGAAAGTATCAGACATTTAGGATAGTCATTGAGAATCCTGCCATGACTGCAGTATATTATAGCACTTAGCTAGATTAGGCTTAATGAACAAACGTATGCAAAGCTCTTTTTGTAACAATTAGGTACAATCCAAATTCTACCCCTTACCCTCTACCTCTTACTCCTCTCGTTTAGGGTGTTCACGAGAAACTAAGTGGTGCCCAATACTCATTTGGAAGGGGAAGGGCTATACACAGGTCCTGTTTTGTGTTTTGTGTTTTTTGTGTCCAAAAAAAATATGTTCACAAAAAAGTTACAACTCACAAATTGCTTCTTAACACCAAAATAATCAAATGAGAGCAAACACTATCTTTGGGTTAATTCTATCTTTAATAAAAAGGGGTTGCTTTGCCTTACAGTAATATGCTTTAAATGCAACACTGTATTATCAGCAGCACAGTGACTTTCAGAGAAGCTGCTAGTGGATGTGTTGGATTTATGGGAAATGGTAGAGCTGTAGTACCAGCAGTGAGGAGGTGATAGGGGCCCAGAACAGATACAGGCATTGACTGGTTTTACATTTGCAGAGTAATATTTTCAGGATTTAGGCCCAATCCCACTTCTACCCCATAGCCCTTCCCCTTAGCCCAGTGTTTCTCAAACGTTTGTAGACCAAGGACCACTTAACCCAAAAGACACCACCTAACTCTAAATAGCCAGCATAACAATATACCAACTTTTACAGTTCATAAATTTAAACCAAAAATGCCATTTCCAGATTACCAATCAGAAAAATAAATTAATAAAAAATACAGAAACTAAGTTTCCTTATTTGTTTTGAAAATGAACATTGGAAAATGAAAAACCAGCCATTACTTCTTTTCATATCAGGTTAAAGGTGCTACCTGATTCCAGCCTTTCCTAAATCATGATAGAAGCAGTAGGCTCAGTTTGAACTGTTAACCCCTCCTTCCAAGTCACATGTTATTCTCACAAACCCTCCCTTTTTCCTCATACTTAACATGTATGCGATCAAGCATGTCTCTCTTACGCATGCAAACTCCACCAAAATTTATGCGTGTTTTAGTTCTTCTTTGGTCCCTTGTTACTTTGCTTCTTTCTTGTCTGTATCACTTTTTTTGCTTTTTTGTCTGTGTTGCCGTGTATGCAGTAACAGCCAGTGGGGGTAATTTTAGCCGTCAACCACAAATGATCATTTTGGCATGGTAAAATTGATCTTTGAATTGGTTGAATGTCAAACACTGACAGAAATAAAGATAACCAATCTGACAAGATAAAAAAAAACTGCCTGCAACAAATATCTCTATGTTACAATTTAGGATGGAGAGAATAATTTCTTTCATAGCGTTTAGCTGGACAGCTATGTATGCTAACAATAACGTGACGTTATTGTTAGCATCAGCATACTGATCGGAGCACATTGAAGTTGCACAGTGTGACATCTAATGATCGTAGGCGACTGAAAAAGACACAGGGTGTGACAGAGGCTTAAAAGCATCAGTAGTGAAGTTAAGCACAGAGGAGTCATGATCAATAACATGTGATTGAGTCTAATCAGTGGTGTTTGTGGAAGCTTTCATTGCATTAGTGAGTGCAATTTAGCCAACCTGACTGTCCTTCCCCCTGTACATCCTTTCTAGAACCCTGAGCCAGGGCTGGACTGGGAAAAAAAAAAGGCCCTGGCATTTTTGCTCAGACCGGCCCACCACAATCGGTCAGACACAACCGACTAGTACACCATCCTTGCGGTCCCTGTAGATATGCATATCTACTGTTCCATTCCAAAAACCCCTACAAAGCTGAGAACCAAGTGCCATGGACCAGTGTACCAGTGCAAGTGGACCAGTGTACTCACTCTCTCTTGACAGACTCCCTGGTGATCAAAGGTTCCTCCCTGTCTCTCTCCTCCACTGCTAACTCAACCTGGCTTGACTATACATAAGGACAGAGAGAGAGAGGATTACAATTATTTGGAAGAGTTATTAAAAGTACACTTAGTAAGGATCCATTTTGGTTATATAGTCCTGTATTCTTGAAGAGCAGGATTTCTAGATGGACAAAGTGCTCCATGTTATAAAAGCTAGTTAACCCTTTAGAACCCAATATAATGTGGATGTAGAATACTGCTAATTCTAAAAGAAATGTTTTTTTTTCCAATGAACCAGACAGCAGAAAAACTAGTTTACAATTGCAAGTATAGGCTACTTTGTTTTAAAGAGCACAAACCCTCTCTTAATATGACACCAAACAAGATTTACCTCTCATTGTTGAGATACTCCCCTTAAAAAAAAAAAGAAAACCAACCTATACTACCAAATTACTCACACAAAACGTCCTAAAATATATGATATTCATATTATTCACTCACCGTAAATATTGCATATTAATGATGTTGGAACTTCATTAGAAACATGAGCAAATATCTACTTCGTTGAATATACAGCTAAACAAAAATATACAGCTTTCAAAATGCAAGGCGGGTTTTAATCCCCAAATAGCATGCGTTACTCACTATGGGCGCTTTGACGCAGCCATTCTGAGTAATAATTAAAATAATCAAATGGCATCATTTAAGTTTTTCTAGAGAAGGGCCGTACGGCCATTATGGGTATTAAAGGGTTAACATTAGAATAGTCAGCCAAAGTTGCAATTGAATAAGTTAACTCTGCTAACCTATCTACAAAAACAATGCAAAATAGCTTATGCTGTGTTATTTGACTCTAGCTGACTGAGTGGCTAGAGCAGTGGGTGACAATCTGACGGACTATATAATGGCAACAACGATTAAGTTGTCTTATTATAATATTCATTAATTTAACCAGGCCCACACACACACACACACACACACTTTCCTCCTGCACCCGCCCTGATTAACACTCCTTCCCTGTTAATCATGTAGCTAACATGCTTACCGTTTCAATTACACTCTCCATGTTTCTGCAAAATGTCGTCAGGTACTGTAGGCTTGGACACTAAAGCTACAGCACTAAACATGTCTGTTATTTTTGCACATGTTGAGGCATCAACCTCTAGCATTTTTATTTTTTTGGCCAGCAACTTCTCCGCAACCCCCTTGCACTTTTGTTTCTCCATCCTAAATCCACAGATTTCTGGCTCTGAGCCACTAACTGCATCTGACACAAGAAACAGAGGAGGAGGGGTGGAGCCTGTTAAGAGATGATTGGGCCAGCCCAGTGTCAGTATGAAAAATGAACCAATGGGCCGCTGTCCCTGCTTTATGGGCCGCTCATTGGCCAATTAAAAAAAAAAAAAAATTCATATTATATGGACCGGCCCCCAAGTGCGTCGGCCCACCGGGCATTTGCCCGGTATGCCAGATTACCAGTCCAGCCCTGCCCTGAGCTGAAAGTCTGCTGAATGAATGGGGCGTACATTACATGCAGCTAATAACACAGTTTTACCATTAGAGCATTAGACCCTCTTGACTGGACACAAAAGTACATTTATGGCTAGAGTCCACCATCAGTCTCCAAGTGATTTTTCAACACATCCTTTTATTTCCCAACAACAAAATGAGCTCTGTATGAATTTTGATAATAGGGCACCTGCCGGCAAAACTCATAGTATTTGTGTGAGATGTCAGTGAGTGGGTAGATAACATTAGTGAGTGTCTACAAGTTAGTGGATGCTTAACGTTAGCGTTTGTAAAGGTGATCCAAATCTAAGGCAAAATCAAATAAAAAACATCATCAACTACAATCACGACATAACGGAAACATGTAACACCTACTACAGACATGGTGTTAGCACTGCCACGGGACAATAACCAGATTGAAGGTATACAGCGGTTTCAAAATGCCATAATAACCGCGGTATCAAAAGCAGAAAAACTGTTCTTTTGTTAAAGAGGCACTGCTTAACTTTTAGCCAGTAGAGGGCAAAGATTCCTCTGCAGACTCATAGACACGTCTGACATAAACATGCTCTCTGAAACGGTAGGCTCATAGGCTTTATGTATTTTGTACAAATCTGACTCTGATAGTGTCCAGTGTATTGGCCTATTTCTGCTCCCTATTTTGGAGTGCCATAAAGCGTATCACTCACTAATCTCTTGTTATGAGTTACATTGTCGGTTTGTGTCCAGCTGGTGTACTGTGTCCTTGACACTGTGTCTACTGATCTCATCAAATAACAACATGATTTGAGAATATTTGTTTTTGGGCATAAAGTTACACAGTGCTTCTTTAAGTAATATGAGATAATGACAAGACCAGAAATTCAAAATATACATTCAAAGTAACACTTCAGCTGTTACTACTGTCAAATTACATGTAAGTGTTGTGGTTTTCTTTATTTTTTTGTCTATTTTTTATGTCCATTTATATCTACGAATTAAATACATCGTGAGTTAAATCTGAATTATTGTGACGCCATTACAACATGATATTTTTTCTCAAGATTGTCAGAATGTCAGAAAGTACCGTCTCATGCCTATTCACAAGTAACACAATTAATCTGACAGGACAATGATGATTTCATCAAAAAACTGGCGAAACCACAGTACACTCAGTTAGTTAGCCCCTGTGTTATGTAATTTTATTTCCAGCAAAACCTAGGCTATATAATGTAACATGCATATATGCCTTCAGGGCTACAGCTTCTTAGCATAAAAGCATGAAAGAGTCCGCACTAATCAACAGCACAGGGGCTGTGTGTTTGAGGGACATGGATCGGCGAAGAACACTATGCCCAGGAGAGGAGGGGGATTAGTTTGGGATGTTGTACTTCCATTACAGGGGCGGCGCATTGGGAAATGGGATATGTTGTTGTCATTCTCCAGCAGCCCCTACTGCTCTTCTTTGCCCCATTCTGTGTGTGGGTAAGAGAAGATGGGGACTGGGGTCACAGTGTGTAGCAGAGGAACATGCTGAAATGGAGGGTGGTAAATTAAACATGACCCTGCTTGCTGCTTTGCTGTGCTTCTGTGTTGGGATGCTACCCTCAGCCGGGATGTCCCATATCACTAGGACCCATTTGGCCAGGTTCTCTGCTGAGCGCCTTTAATATTTAAAAGCCGTTCTGCTGTCACTGTCACCTGCTGTCACTGGCACCGCTGTGTCATCCAGCCACTTCCACCTCCATTTTCTGCTCTTGTAGCTCTTCTCTGTCCCACATAGTCCTGGGAATTCTTAGTCATCAACCCCCTCTCTGTGTCTTTTTGTCTTGTCTATAGACTATTAATGAAAACCCAAGTCTGGTCTGGAATATGATGCATCACTCCAAACTAAACACGTCATACACATTATTCCTAAAAGACTGGCTTTAAACTAAAAAAAGGACTATAAGGACCTTAAATTATATATACCTTATACCCTAAATGAGACATTTTCTACACGTCATTCCTCTCTTATGGTATGGTGACCTTCCAACAAGGTAAAAAACTAAATTTCAACACACTTACATTACACCAACCGAAGAGAAGAAAAATGCTTCTGCGTGCTGGCATGTGCTAAAGAGCTAATGGCAGTCATTCACAGAAAGACATTGAAGGGACATATAAAATGAACAAAGTTATTCTATTAATGTCAGTAATGTGTACTTGTTTTTCCCTGATGGCATGTTGCAAAAAAGGCAAATGCAAACAGTAGAGATGCTCCGATCAGCATCTTTGGGGCCGATCACCGTTTACCGATCACCAAAATCATGATCTGCCGATTGCCGATCACTGCCGATCACAGAATGGCAGGGGAATGGGAATCTTTTATCTATAATCATGCAGAGTTTGCACCATTTGGAGAAATGAAACTAACTCTAAATTAACTGTATTGAGAAAAAAAAACTGTAGACGGTTGTTTTAGTTTCTCATACTCTGCATATTCAGTTGTATGGCGTGTTCTAAGATGCCTAATCATGTTAGTGGTGTTAAAATAATGTTGCTTGCTTCCACCTCGAGGGATTTTATCAAGACATACATTGCAAACGGCTTTATCTGACACTTTGAAAAACTTCCAGACGGGAGAGCTCATGTTGCCACTGACAAGCTCCGCTCTGCTGTTGTGTACCTGTACCGCGCGCCGTGCATACACGTGTGGAAAAAGTTGCATGATTTACGTCACGCGATCGGCTTTTTTGACCAGCGCTTTTGGGGTTCGGCGATCAAGCTATTTTTATTCAATATCGGCCGATCATGATCGGTGGCCAATCAATCGTAGCATCACTAGTAAACAGTATTATTTTATGTTAAAAACTTTTGACTGATGATTCTATTCAAATGCCACATAATGTTGCACATTGCACCTTTAGGCAGGGATGTGCACTGCATTACAATGCTAAAAAGGCCCTTAACATTTAACTATTAAGACCAAAACCCACAAATTTAGAAATTTTAATTGTCATGTTATGAGTTCAATTGTTCTATGACTATGACTAGAAAACCTGTCATCTATATCCATTGTTTTCCAGGATGCGTGGGAACCCTTTACAACACATTCATCTGACGGATAAAGACAGTTGAGATGTAAAGCGTGCTGTGGAATCACTGACTTTTTCAGAAAGCTTTGACAAACAGCGTCTTTTTTTTGCATCACAGCAAGTTAGTAACTTCTACAATGGTGTTTATCAGCCTGAAGCTCTGTGGGCTGCCCGTGACGCAGGCTCCTCTTTATTTGATCCAGTGTCATGGCCAAGCAGCTGCAACTGATAAAAATAACAAGCGGAGAAAGGCTTACAGTGTAAAGTGACATAATCATGACAGTTAAGTTTGCATTCTGGCAGCCCAATGTCTCTTTAACACCAAACATTTCACACTTGCACTGCCCACCTTCACATTATTCCATTATTTTTACAGCACATGCCTGCAAAAGTTTTTTTTTCTTTTTTTCAGCCTTTCCTTGGCAGCATGTTTACCCTTCTGTTTCTTGTTTCCCAAATACAATGCTAAAATGGCAGGAAGCTTCAGGTAAACACCAAAAAATTAAATGTGGGTATGTTGCTATTAACTAAATTAAAGAGTTTAAATCCCGTTTAAGGGCCAAGGTGAACTACTTTAAGGGTGTCACCCTTGCCGTGTTTGACATTATCTACATTTGGCTGATGGCTGACAGCACCATCTAGTGTGTTTTTTGAGAAATGCCTTGTTTTTTGTTGTTTGGTCCACAGTTTAAGGGTGTGTTGGTGCGGTTCGAACGGACTCTGGTGCGGTTCCTCTGTTAGCGCGGTTCACTTAGATAAGTGGAAATGCTCCAGACAAACCTCAGTGCGCACCAAACACGTGCTCCGAGACCCCTTCAAAACAGAGGTCTTAGGGCGCTTCCAAGTGAACTCTGGTATGGTTCGATTAAAGTGTGAACCTCACACAAACAAGAAGAGCGAAAATAAATTGGTGACAGAAACAAACAAAATGATGTTTCTGCAAGGTCGGAAAAGAAAAACAAACCAAAACAAAATTGTCCAAATAAATAAAATGAGAAGAGGTCAAATGTGAAGCACTGAGAAGCTAGAATGCAATAGTAACATGACATTTTAGCATTTGGGCTAACAGTACCATCTATTGTGTTAAAAAAAGAATGTTTTTCCATTTGGTCCGCAGTTTAAAATGCCAGCTGTGAACGCTTAGCAGACCAGGGTTTTTAGCTGACAAATAGAACTAAATGGATTGTTTTCTGTTTTCTGTTCTGAAATGGACTGCAAGTGTGAACACACATTTAAACTGTCCAAATCCAGTGATAACCAGTTAAAAATACATTTATAAGTGGTCAAAGTCTACTCAGTCTACACATGTCTAGTTACTAGTATATAACTACAGCTACTTACAATTACAGTCTCATTTAAACCACTTTAAACCTCTCCAAATCCAGTTCTAACCAGCAACAAAAGATACATATCCTCACCTAATCTTACAATGTTTAGTTTTTAGAAACATTGCTTTTGTGTTGAAGGTTTTCTAGTTTTTCATTGGGGACTACAACAGTGGAACAGATACTGAAAAGGGGACAGTCAAACACAAAGAACACTCGCTCACAGGCTTTTGCCAGAATGAAAAGAAAAAAGTGTCTTCAGACACAAAGCTTGTCTTGTTCTTGTTAACAGCCACACACCAAGAAATAAAAAAGTCAACTCATATCTAGTTAGAGCTCAAGTCTCACAGCACAAAACAACTGCATCTGTTTTCTACATGGCATTAAACACAAGCAGTAAATCCCTAAAATATAGAGAAAATCCTGTAGCTTCTTCCACTGTGGTTTTATTCCCATAGTACAGTACATGTAACAGCAAAACATCCATATTGTATTTGTCTTTTAACCCCAGCACTAGCTAATGTGTGGATGCAGAAAATGGTGCAAGCCCAAAGCTCTCCTCCCTCCAGCTGCAGTAAGAACAATATTGTTTGTTAGCTGGCAGTAATCAGGTTGAATTGTTAGCAGCCCACTGAGATTTCTTTTGATCCGGCAGATTACCAGCATACGCCTCTGACTGCAGGTACAGCCAGAGGAGTGGATTAAGGTACAGTTTCCCATCGCACAGGAATGAGTGTTCACTGTGGTGGCTTTGTATGAACTGCGGAGTCTATATGTGTCACATGCTCAAATTAAACATTGGGGACCAGGGCTTACAACGGAGAGGCTCACTGAAGCAGGTCACTGTGATGAGCCCAGTCGTTTCAATTTGAGTGGCAAGGGTAGAACACATATGTCACATTAACCTCCAGTGTAGCCTCAAGAATAGTCTACAGCAAGAACACACTCCATATAAGCCATCAACATAGCAACTATATATTTATATATTTATATATAAAAATTCTCACACAGTGACAAATTGTATTAGTAAATCAACTGCTTACATTTGTTTACTTGGGAAAGAAGGTTTTTGGCAGTGTTGCACTTAGCACAACTCAAAGAAAAACTTCAATATGATTTTGATATAATTCTTATGTGTGTATATTTCTTATTCACTATTTAATAAGACCACTGGATCACATCTCATAGTGATAGGTGATCCAGTGGTCTTATTAAAAGCAGGCGTGCTCCATTGCAGTTCACTTTTGCTTTAACCTTTTCTTAAACTACATGACATTTCAGCAACAGATGTTAAGCAGAATGCAAAACCATTTCAATAGAGGGATGGGCATGATTTGGGCAAATAGAAACCGACTATGTGTGTGTTCAGTCAGTGAGTGGGTAGAAAACATTAGCGAGTACTTTGATATTCTGCGGCTCAGTTTATACCAGCATAAGGCAACAAAGCTTTAGGTCACTGGATGTTTGATGTCCTTTTGGACTTGTACAAAACAAATAGCACCCAATGAGTAGGGCTGGGAAAAAAATCAATTTGATTTAAAAATCAAGTTGGTAGGTCAAATCGATTCATATTTTCAAAAAATCGATTTTTTTGATTTTTTTCTCCCCCTCTTCAGTATGGCGTATAATACATACATTTTGCATTCGCAAAAATAATGTTCCTTCAGGGTTTCTGTAGCACACTCAGAAACCCTGCCCCTCCCCCGAGATCAGCGCATACATGCACAAACAGTCAAAAAACATGGCAGAAACAGCTGACGAAAGAGAGCAGCTCCTTCCAAAAAAAGGCTCTTCCGCTTCAGTCGTGTGGAATTGGTATGGATTTACGGCATCTGATGAGGAACGGACAACACCTCGATGCAAACTATGTCTTAAGGCTGTTGTTGTTGCTGGTAGCAGCACGACAAATCTGTTTCAGCATTTAAAGCGTACACATGCGGCTGAGTGGGAGAAGTGTTGCCTTCTCCGAAAATAAAACCATGTTAGTGGCGTTAGCGCTAGCACCCCGTTTGCAAAGCAAACAACTCTTCAACAAAGCTTTTCAAACAGTGTACCGTATGAGAAGAGCGGGGCAAGGTGGAAAGCCATAACGGAGGCAATTACCCTCTACATTGCTACGGATATGCTGCCAGTTTACTCTGTTGAGAAGAGAGGGTTTAACAACATGCTGAAAGTTTTGGACGCTCAATATACAGTACCTAGCCGCAAGTATTTCTCTGACGTTGCTCTTCCTCAGCTGACGTTGCTCTTCCTTCCGAATCGTGAATCGTAAATCAAGTTTTTTTTTCAAAACAAAACAAAACAAAAACAAATCGCCCAGCTCTACAAATGAGGAGCCGACGTTATGCAGGAATGGTTTTGAAACCTGTGCCTCCTCATCAAAGACTGTTAAACTGAGAAGACAAGAATAGCATATGCAATGCTAAAGCCACAAAATAAACAACTTAAGGTAAAATGCTCATTGTGCACAGACATTAAACAAATGTATATTAGGTAAAGTTAGAAATATGTGGCTTAAGGTCCATTGTTTCATTATCTTTGCACACCATTCACAGTTCTCCCTCACAACAGGATAAACCCAACCAAAGGAAAAATGTCTGTGGGTATTAATATGCGCTACAGCAAAACAGTAGTTTCTACAAATTTTCCCAAAACCAAATCTAATCTACCTTTTTATCTTCTTATTCCTTTCTTTTTGTATGTAACAGACAAGGTATGACAATAGAAAATATAACAGCAGAGAGTTATAACAACTAGAGAATTATAAAGAGTATTTACAGATCCCATTGCCTTTGTAAAACCAGAGCATTAGTTACAGGCTACAGGCCCCAGGCTCACACCTGGCCCCTGTCTTGTTCTTTTGGCCTCTGGGGAGTTTAATTACAGCAGCTGGGGGTTAAGCATCTCGGCTAATAGCATGTCAAAGCAGCAAGCAAGGCTGTGAAAACACCTTTTTTTTATCTGCCCAATTATTACATCATCCACATTCAATCACTTGACCTTCAAATAATACTGTCATAGTAATTCTATATTAGATATTATGCTCTCACTCCCGCTCCAGTTCATATACTTATCCACATACAAGTAGGACTTCATGTCTTTAGCTGTATCTCCTATTGGCGCCATGCTAATCCAAACAAGACAAAGACATCACTTTGCACTACATCTAATCACTGTCAGGGACCCGCTGTCCTGTACACTTAGTGACATGTGCACGTAAACTTATTCACATCTATGACTGACACGTCAGCTCATTCCATCCACGACCCTGGAGCTGAGAGGCGGTCATAATGTACACCTATAAAAGCTTCATGTGTTGTAAACATGTTAAGAAAATCACCATGTACCATTGTACCATGTTGTATAGATTTGTTTCATTCCTGCAAAAATTAAAGTCTTCCATTCCTAAATTTACCATGTACGGTCACCGTTGTCTCGTTTGTGATCAGAACCTAATAATTATTTTAACAGACACCTTCAGTCGGCTTAAGGTAAATTACAACAGGACTGCTCACTCACTTCTCAAAAATTCCAGGGCTTTCCGGGAAGGTTTTTTTATTTATTTATTTATTTTAATGAGAGGGTAAACATCCATTTATAAACTGACTTGATTTTGCTTAAAATTTGTCATAGTATGAAGTCACCATCAAACTTATTCTCACTGGGATTGTTCATAGACAAAAAGGTGAGCGAGATGTGAAAGTTTTCAGAACCTTCACCACCAGATGTTGCCAAAAAGGCCAAAAACCACACACCATAGAAAGATAATTTTGTAGTAAATCATGCATATTTGTTGAAATACCCAGCTGGTTTACTTTCTAGTTGAGTTGTGGACACCAACATTTTATAAAAGTTCAGGGTAAATGTTCTGGCAAAACAAAATTAATTTTGTTTGTGAGTAAGTAAGTAAGTAAGTAAGCTATGATAATAAATGTTACAAAGTAGTTTTCTGCCATTTTTATTTTGTAAAAGTATTTCTGAGGAAAAAAAGGTTGGAAGACACCTTTTAGAAAGTGGACCCGATGGTCTCAAAAGTCAAAGTGTTTGCAGGAGAGTACTGCCTTAGACTGAGGTAACATCTAATTGGGGCATTTTAACCCAGGAGTACATTTACCGTACAAATAGTCAGATATATCTCAGTTTTTTTTCAATATCCCGCTTGTCTTCTACCGCATCCCCAGCACTTCAAACGGCTTTTCCATACTGCACCACTTATTGATTCCTGTGTTTTGGCCGGCGTGCCCCGTGAGATTTCAAAGCTAAACAGGCAGTTGTGTTTTTATCAAAGCTCCTTTAGTCTCTCTGTCAATCAGCCAAGTCTGCAGAGTCAGAACCAGAGAGAATGCTCACGTACATAACTCACTCTGTGCTAACATTGACCCTCAATAAAACAAAACCTGAAAACTTTCTATTCTTTTTTTGAACAAACGAGGAATCCTGTTTGCCGGTGTCCCACTGAGCCAGGAGTCAGCACGGAACATGCCAGGTTTGAGACTTTGTATAGCCCAGATTCAGACCACGCAGAAATACATAATCACATATTGATCATCAGGTAAAATAAAAAAGAGGTTGTAGAAAAGGCTGAATATATTAGGCTTTATGTGGAATAAAGCCTAATATATGTGCACACGGCACCTTTGCATATGCACAATGTAGCTTGTTAAAAAAAGCTGATTTGAATATAACCTAGTGGGGAGTTTGCTATTCTGTTATATTGAAGTAAGGTGTACTAATGTACTGTCTGTTTACTGAGCTAGAGTAGGCAGTTTTAGTCAAATAAAAACCCAGTGTCATACAGTTGGGTTGGGTGCACGTGGCAGAGTGGTTAGCACTCCTGCCTCACAGCAAGAAGGTCGTGAGTTCAAAACCCGGCCGACTCAAACATTCTCGGCTGACTCCGGTCTTTCTGTGAGGAGTCTGCATGTCCTCCACGTGTTACCGTGGGTTCTCTCCGGGTACTCTGGCTTCCTCCCACCGTCCAAACACATGCATGTTTAGGTCAATTGGCAAATCTAAAGTGTCCCTAGTGAATGAATGTGAGAGTGAATGGTTGTTTGTCACTGTCTATGTCTAAATGTCAGCCCTGCGACTAACTGGCCATTGTCCAGGGTATACCCCGCCTCAGGCCCTAAGCTGCTGGGATAGGCTCCAGTCACCCGCGACCCCTAACGCGACAAAGCGGTAGAAAATGAATGAATGTCATACAGTCTTGAAAATCAACTTCCAGCTTTGGGAAAAGTCAGGTCTATCTTATAAAATACGTGGCTCATTAAACAAAGTCAATTTGACTGAATCTCTATATAAACAATGTCAGTAACAATTACTTCAAATCCCTATATCAAGGAAGATGTGTTAGTAATTTAAATTAAAGATTTTTAAAGATGAAGGATAGTGTATGAAAGATAAAAAACGGTTTTGGCTTTTTTTTCTTTGATAGCCTTATATTATTGCATTTTGTGTTTGAAATACCAAAATAATACCAAATGCTGATATTACATTACAATCAATAAAGTAATTTTTAGCTATGGAAATTTGGTTACAGGTTCTGGAAATGTCAATGAAATTTTTGTAGGAAAAGTGTATAAACCTTGTGGACAATATGAGCATTTTTGCATTCTTTTACTGAAACAAAATGAAATATGTTTGCATTGTTTTGATGAGGAAACCACTGCTAGAGCTCCAAAACATGAGCTCCCGAAGATGAAGATTTGAAAAGACACCTTTATGGTATACTTTGTTTTCCATTTATTTGGAGTATTTATTTATTTTTTCAGTATAGTTGCATCACTAAGGATATTTTTCTACCCAACAGCTATATCACCTAAATAGGAGGGATTTTGCTAGTCGAAGAAAATGTATGCACTAAAAATAGAGGAAAGAAACACGCTGACCTCTCTCAGTCCACAAGACCACATGAACTTCAACAAAGCAGCAGTAGCACTGCAGGCCTCAGACCTATGTAGCCGATAGAGCAACACATGGAATCTTTGAGATGTCATTGCTGTTGTGGTGAATACGTGCAGAAAAAGCAGGTGCTAACTAAAGCAATCCCAGCAATGCCAACTCTTTGCATCCTCATAGACATTTAAACTGTGGCACTCACCTTGTCGGCCATGATCATGGAGGAGCCTCCATGAACGCCCAGGACTGGCAGCTGAGTCTGAACCGAGAGGAAGTCCAGGATCTGAGCGATGGCCTCTTGATCGGTGCCATCAGCGAATACAAGGCCGTGGAGACGATTTCGAGACAGGAGTTCACACACCTGGAACAAATCACACACAGAGGTCCCAGTCACTCACTGGTAGTCCGTATTTTTTTTTTTTTACTATTGTTTATTTTATTTATTTATTTATTTTTCTAAGTGTGTTCTTTGCTCCGACTTTTGTGTCATTTCTGTAAAGCACTTTGAGTTACTTTGGTACAAAATGTGCTCTATAAATTCTTCTTCTTTATCCGCCTGAAATATTGTTTACTACAAATCATGGTGTAAAAAGTGTGTAATAACAATATATATATATATATATATATATATATATATATATATATATATATATATATATATATATATATCATAGCGTAATTACAGGGACAGAGTTCTAAAAAAAAGACAAAATTCTGATATTAAAACCCGTCAACCAGGAACTGGAACATGAATTGTTGTGGCACTGAAATCAAAATTAGAATGCATCAAAAACAGCATGCATTTCTGACATAAAAGTAAATTTAATATGGATAATACAGGCTTCACAAACCTCTAAACATAATGCATGAGTGGAAATGTTATTTTTATTATGTAATAGATAAAGTTAAGAGAACAAGTTTTGCACCTGTGTGATGACAGTCTTGGGGTCCGTGTGGTTCATTCGTAGAATTACTACAGACACATCGAGGGCAGCATCGGGACGCCGCATGGGGCGGAGCTCCTCATCTGAAAGAGGGCGGGTCTGACCCATGATGACACCCACGCTGAGCCCTGGAGGCTTCTGGGATGCCACCGGCACCATGATGTAGGAGAGTAGGAGCAGCCAGCCCACTAAACTCATCATACCCTGGAACAAACACAGAGAGATTATACAGAGATTGTGCAGCTTTGAATAAAAGCCTCTATTTCATATCCTTTTAAAAATCTTGTTCCAACTCAGCCTCCTTCACAAAATACTAACCTATATGAGGCATTATTTCATAATCTCATAACAAAATATAAATCTTAACCACTTGATGAATTGTCTTTCTACATACTATAAAACCTAATTATTCAGTAATACAGAAAATGTATGTTTATATTATTGACCGTGTCATTGGGATTAGTATGAGTACTGCGAGTGTCTGAGAAACTGTTCAAACAAATGCTTGTAAATAAAACACAGAGGAGGCAGCCGTATTTATGGTTATAAAGAAGTGCATCTGTGGAGAACTAATTTAACAGTGTGATGCAATATACACAGGGAGCGCCAAAATAAATAGCCTTTCAGTAAATACATAATGGATAGGACGGGAGCAGTGTATTAAGACTCTAGAACAATAACAAGACGCAACTTCATAAATGAAATCATCATCCAAAATCCGGGAACAGGGTAAAAAAAGTAACAGTCTCATTTGTGTAAAAGAAGATGACAACACAGACTCTGGTGTTGTACAAGAGAGACAGTTGGTATTTATTTGAGAAAAAACAGATGTGAAACGGTTAAAAATATGTGTCTTCACCAGCACTGTCGGCTCCTCAAAGACGAGCTTTATATACCTCGTAGAAAAACACTGCGGCTTCACAAATGTGACTGGAATGAAATCTGCCATCCTCAGTGGAACCAAAAAAAAAAAAAACTCCAAAAATACACTACACCATAAGCACAAACCGCAGCCGCAAGTTTTTCTTTTTTACATTCTATTTTTAAAAATCCCTTAATGCAGTTTCAGTGAGCAGCCATTAGGAAATGCTAGGTTACATCCAACTTGATTTTCTGCTAATGGAGCGTCAGCAGACACCCCAAATCTTTCTTCCACTGTCTGCCTTTATCTGAGGAGAATCTGTGCCTCGTTCAGAGTAAAGTGCTAGTTATTAATGCGCAAAATAACCCTGAGATAAATGGAATCTGATTTTGCCTTCTGTGGGGTATGTGGTGAGACGTTCAGAACTGCTAAAGGCGCGCAAGTGTCGGCCTCAGTCAATAACATTGACTCAAATGAAAAATAGCATTTAGTCCAAGTCTTTCAACCTAACCAAGCTACAGCAGCTACTTATATTAGTGAGAGGCCTGAAGTGTATCTTATGGTCATTCTTTTTTCCTTGTTTAGTTTTTAGAGCAAGAAGTAACCATGTGTGGAATAAGGTTGAAATTCAGAAACCAAAAAGCATGATGATTGTAACGTTTGGTGTTGCTACTGTCTAATGCCAACGGCAAAAATGTACAGAAGTATTATAAGAACACTATCACCAAAAAACGCACAGTGGCAGAGTGGTTAGCACTTCGGCCTCACACCAAGAAGGTCCTGGGTTTGATTCCCATCCAAGGCAGGGCCTTTTTGTGTGGAGTTTGTAGGTTCTCCCCGTGTCTGTGTAGGTTTCCTCTGGGTACTCCGGTTGTTCCTACCACCAAAAACATGAACAATAGTCCTGCCCCCATCCATCCACTCCCACATGGGGCCAGGTTGTATTTGTTAGTGAGAATTGGTTCTCAATTGATCTACCTTCTTAAATAAAGTATAAAGAAAATAAAGCTTTCGAATTATAATAGAAATGAACACACTAGTTTCAAAGTTTACGCAAGAACACACTTGTCCTTGACACACAACTGTGACAAGGACTGTTCCCTCAAAATTACAAACTTAATATAGCAGTTTTTGTATTTTCATCTAAACTGTAAAGATGCAGATCACATGTTATTGGCATTAGACGTATAGATCCACACTGAGGCTCAGTTTTGTAGTGCTGCTCTGTAAAATGTAGCATTTTATGAAGTGACCAGGAAGTGAACACCAGTGGGTTTGGGGGTGAACAACGTTTTTGCCATCAACACAAGAATACAACACTATTTTCAGAATTAAACTGGGCCCTCTGTTTTAGTTTTTGATTTAAAGTACTGCAGACTCTGAAAACAAATTAAATTCAATTATATGGATTACAATGAAAATGCATTACACGCACGTGCAGCCAAAGTCAACTGACTATAAATAATAAAACATTGTCACATTGTTAAGTGTGGATGTATTGTGTATTTGCCTCTGGAACACCCCAACATGTCTTTTTAAGTTGCATAAATTAATAAAAAATTGAGGCCTGTAGCTGTAGGTCACTGGCCGTTACCTTTGCCCCGGAAAGTAAGCACATCTAGGAGGAGCACACGAGGAGAGCGAACACAGGGTGATACGCCCCGGGCCCCAATGAGAGCTAATGAAACCACAATCTGAACGCTACGTTGCATCTCAGCCAATTTCTTACACCACCACAGTCCAGTAGAGCTGAAAAAAAGCCCAGGAGCGAGCATTGCCTCAACACATTATCTCCTGTCTCCACTCATCGCGCTGTCTGCTTAGTGTCTCTGTCTGCTTGTCATCCCTGTCTATTTACACCACCATTTTCATTTGCCCTCTTTATGTAATTCTGCATTTCTAGCCGGGTTAGTGTGAGTATCTGATCCATGTCAGCTCACACCCCGTCTAATCAGGCCAGTTAGTCAAGTCAGTACTTTCCCGAGTTTGCTCTCTCTGCCCTGGTGCCCACAGAATAGCCCAAAGCTCCAGCAGCACTTAGCATACGCCGCTAAATCACACACCACTACACACCTGTCCTGGGGAATTAGTGTCAGCTGCAGCCAATGGGACAGGATTACAATAACTTTCCCCGGCATTAGTTAGCATCACAGCTAACAGAAGTAGCAGGAGCCCATGTCCGAAATGGTAGCTTGGATCACTGAGTGTTTGTTTTAGGAAGCTTTAGGAAGTTGGAAGCCACTGAGTACAGCAATTAGCTTTTGAAAGGAAAGCTATGTGAGGTGACATTTTCCCCCATGTTGGCATTTATGCTAATGTTTCCACAACACTCACAAATCCAACCCCAAAAAAGTGAAGGCACAGCTCCACTGAGGCCACACACTTCAGTAATTTAATCAAACACTGTTCGCTTCATGTTGCACAAAAAAATAAACTCCCAAACTCATGTGCACTGTAATTTGGTTTGGCATGCATCAGTTACAAGATGGCACACATTTTCTACAATGTTTTTTATTCATGTTAGGAAAAAGTTACTATAAACGTTACCTAAAAGTATTTAGACAAATTTAAACCAAGTAAAACTATTAGCAGCTTTTACTCCGGCCACTCCAACATTAATGAGTTTTCATAAAACACCAGTGTAGTATGCACTGTTTATGTCACATAGGCTATACATTGTCTCATGTGCACTCACTGGAATTGGTGTTTGCAACATTTTCATAGGCTACTTTTAAAAAATACAGTTACATGGCAAAATATTATGGATGAGTAGTCTGTAAACTAGTTTATATATGCAGCCGCAGTTTTGACAAAAAGATATGAAATGTTGTAATAATTATGCTGTTATCTATAGCTTATGTTTGTAAAACACGCTGTTTTTTGCCCTCAATGTGGTGGACTTTTATTTTCTTTTTTTTAAAACCAAATCCAAGATGGCAGCTGGACTTCATCCATATTCAGATTTATAATATACCAGCTAAATATGAGAAGTCCACTAAATGTTTGGCATATTTATCAAATTTACATAAAATAATTGTATTTACATTTTGAAATGATAAAACCAAAACATTTAAAGAAAAAATTAAAACGTTTTGCTCACAGGCTTTTGTTTTTCAGCAAATAGTTAAATGTGCTTGGAGTGGAATATTTAGACCAAACACATGCCATTTGCAGTTTCAGAGGGCGACATCTGCATGGGAACACATAATATACCGATGTTTAATCAATGTTTGACACATTGGTATAATATAATGGGAAATGGACGTGAGTCAGGTGTGAAAATGCCCTAAGTAAAATCATTACCTTACCTATTTCCACTGGGTTTGTTCACAAGCAACAACATTTCCTAGCAGGGCTACCATAGATGTTCAAATGATCTAAAAAGGAGGAATGCGAGGTGAAGAATAGAAAGTACAACATCTGTCACTCTAGTCACTGTAAGATAGTGGCAGGGGCTATTTAAAACTTAAAAAGACTCTCACTTTTTATCTGAATCAGGAGTCTCATTCATTTTTGGTGAAATTGTGGTGGCACCACATAAAAATGCAACAGGTGGTATATATTTAGATAGACAGCTTTTTGGATTAGTAAACCTAAAAGTATCTTAAGGCAGCAATAAAGTCCTATCTGCAAAGTGTGGTCCAGAAAAAGAGAATGTTAAAGTTGAAGCCACGTGTTTGGCACACAGTAATTTAGTGACAGTCTGTGACCCGCTATAGTGCCCTCAGAGAGAAGCCTGTTTTATTTCTAATTAAATGAAGCTCATGTGGGTGTAATCGCTCACATCTATCAGGCCCCAACAACATCGGCTCATTCACAGGCCATGAGGCAGCCGTACAGTGTGTCCCTAAATGACGGCACAAATTAGACTTGCTGATGTGTGGGCCTCGAGTGCCCTCTGAATATTAAACACAAACTTATGAACAGCTTTATATAGAGCTGAAAAACAGAACTTAAGCAGACTCTTGTTGTCTAGTGTTGAAGGGGCTTTATAGTTTATGGCACCCTGTTGTCAAAATATAACTTTTTCCAAACTTCTGTACTGTTCCTAATTGTACATTTTTTATTTTGTTGCTATAACCAAAGGTTTTATGTGAGGGAAGGGTGTAGTTATCCCTTATATGTCTGGCTTATCCCAAAAACTTAAAGGGAATTTCTACAAACACAACATTCCAGTCCATTTTATACCTGGGACACTGCGTCAAAAACTGGTCCATCCCAAAGACAAGATCCCCTCGCACAAACAGAGTAATGTGGTTTATGCAGTTCAGTGAAGAGTGCATTGACTGTTATATATGGGAAACAATACAACAGCTTCACAAGAGGATGTATCATGTTGACTAGTATTTATATCAGTGTTCTGAAATCTACATCAAAACACAGTGGCTCAGTGGTAGAGCAGTCGTCCTTCAACCGGAAGGTAAGCGGTTGTGTCCTTGGGCAAGACACTTAACCCACCTTGCCTCCAGTGGCGTTCCAGCTGTAACACTGGTGAATGGAAGCTTAATGTAAGTTGTTATGTATAAAAGCGTCAGCTAAATGAATAAATGTAAATGTCAAACAGTTTGACTCTAGAACAACAACACCTGAATGGAACAGTGACACTAACGACTCACCTGAGCCTTTAACGACTCTAACATCAGGAGTCAAACTTCCCTTTCATGGCCAACGACTATGAGACCAGAACAGCCTGGTCCAATCAGAGTTAGTTTCAGGTCAAACTCCTTCTAGAGATATAAGCTGATGTCAGCTGATCTCAGAATTGATAAAGTCTCTTCAAATTAGAGACAAAATGTCTTCACCTTGAAAACTAAGTCCAGTTGTTTTTGCTTTATCACAAGGGAACTGGTAAAAAATCAAAACTGTCCAGTCTTAGACGAGGTCCAGACTCGTGGAGGTCAGTGTTTGGTGAAGGAGACAGAGTTAGTCCAGTCTTAGACCAGGTCCAGACTCACGGAGGTCAGTGTTTGGTGAAGGAGACAGAGTTAGTCCAGTCTTAGACCACGTCCAGACTTGTGGAGGTCAGTGTTTGGTGAAGGAGACAGAGTTAGTCCAGTCTTAGACCAGGTCCAGACTCACGGAGGTCAGTGTTTGGTGAAGGAGACAGAGTTAGTCCAGTCTTAGACCACGCTCCAGACTCACGGAGGTCAGTGTTTGGTGAAGGAGACAGAGTTAGTCCAGTCTTAGACCAGGTCCAGACTCACGGAGGTCAGTGTTTGGTGAAGGAGACAGAGTTAGTCCAGTCTTAGACCAGGTCCAGACTCACGGAGGTCAGTGTTTGGTGAAGGAGACAGAGTTAGTCCAGTCTTAGACCAGGTCCAGACTCGTGGAGGTCAGTGTTTGGTGAAGGAGACAGAGTTAGTCCAGTCTTAGACCAGGTCCAGACTCGTGGAGGTCAGTGTTTGGTGAAGGAGACAGAGTTAGTCCAGTCTTAGACCAGGTCCAGACTCGTGGAGGTCAGTGTTTGGTGAAGGAGACAGAGTTAGTCCAGTCTTAGACCAGGTCCAGACTCGTGGAGGTCAGTGTTTGGTGAAGGAGACAGAGTTAGTCCAGTCTTAGACCAGGTCCAGACTCGTGGAGGTCAGTGTTTGGTGAAGGAGACAGAGTTAGTCCAGTCTTAGACCAGGTCCAGACTCGTGGAGGTCAGTGTTTGGTGAAGGAGACAGAGTTAGTCCAGTCTTAGACCACGTCCAGACTCGTGGAGGTCAGTGTTTGGTGAAGGAGACAGAGTTAGTCCAGTCTTAGACCACGTCCAGACTCGTGGAGGTCAGTGTTTGGTGAAGGAGACAGAGTTAGTCGAGTTTTATTTAATAAAAAAAATTGAGGTTTTTAGTTAATCACAACAATAGACAAATATGCCATTTCTGGTCTTGGTTGTTCTTGACATCCAAGACCAAGACCATTACAAAATAGTATCATGACCACTCTCAAGTACTACATCCCTACCTTTTCCAGCTCCACTGAGTTGTGATTTTGATTTAAATAATCATGGATCTTTTGTCACATCCACAATTGCCTGCTTAAGGAAACTGTGCAACCTCTTCAAAACACTGATTTCAAGCTACATTTAGCAAGTTAGCCATAAAAACATTATTACCACAGACAAACTCACAAAGTCTTTAGTGTAGATAAAACCAGCAGTGAGTAGTACTCTTTGCCTATGTGGCTAGCGATGCTAAATCCAAATACTGACTTCAATAAAAGGATTTCAAAGAAGGCATCTGGACGTAAGTTAGATTCCAGCAGATCCCTTTTTTAAAAACCTTTTACGGTATACTGTATGTCCTAGATGACTGAGAACTTCCACAAACATGTTTAACTTAAGCTTATATGTCAAACATGCACTGTATAACAAAAACGTGGTAAACCTTATATCTTACATGATATAATTTCTATAACAAAATATATGCTTTCAATAATTATTAAACTAATAAAAAATAATACATTATAAATTGATGTCATATCATTTAAAAACTCTTTAAATAGCACTCTACATAGTTACACTTTCAACTACAGCATTGGAACAAAAAGTGAGAAACATTTACAGTGAAATTCTCTCAACAGTAAGTCGGTGCCTTTCGGCTTATCCCCAACCGGGGGTTGCCACAGTGAAGTATGCATGAGTACACCGGCACAACCAGGTGCACTAACCTTTCCATCATAAAGGAGCCTATCAAATGTGACTTGCAATGGAATTGAAATGTATATATTTTTTTCTATATGCATTAAAAACTTTAAAATATTATCAATTTACAGTGTAGTGTTTGTTTTGTTTGTTCAGCATTCTGCAATAAAATGTATTTACTATGAAAGTAACAGTTCCATGTTTACTTATAGTTAAAAAAAAATGGCAACCATATATTTCTTTTTACCGAAAAACCTGGGATTTTTTTTTTTTTTACAGTATAATCGCTCACTTCCACTGTCCACTATTTTTCAACCAGTCTTAGACCAGGTCCAGACTCACGGAGGTCAGTGTTTGGTGAAGGAGACAGAGTTAGTCCAGTCTTAGACCACGTCCAGACTTGTGGAGGTCAGTGTTTGGTGAAGGAGACAGAGTTAGTCCAGTCTTAGACCAGGTCCAGACTCACGGAGGTCAGTGTTTGGTGAAGGAGACAGAGTTAGTCCAGTCTTAGACCACGTCCAGACTTGTGGAGGTCAGTGTTTGGTGAAGGAGACAGAGTTAGTCCAGTCTTAGACCAGGTCCAGACTCACGGAGGTCAGTGTTTGGTGAAGGAGACAGAGTTAGTCCAGTCTTAGACCAGGTCCAGACTCACGGAGGTCAGTGTTTGGTGAAGGAGACAGAGTTAGTCCAGTCTTAGACCAGGTCCAGACTCACGGAGGTCAGTGTTTGGTGAAGGAGACAGAGTTAGTCCAGTCTTAGACCAGGTCCAGACTTGTGGAGGTCAGTGTTTGGTGAAGGAGACAGAGTTAGTCCAGTCTTAGACCAGGTCCAGACTCACGGAGGTCAGTGTTTGGTGAAGGAGACAGAGTTAGTCCAGTCTTAGACCACGTCCAGACTCACGGAGGTCAGTGTTTGGTGAAGGAGACAGAGTTAGTCCAGTCTTAGACCACGTCCAGACTCACGGAGGTCAGTGTTTGGTGAAGGAGACAGAGTTAGTCGAGTTTTATTTAATAAAAAAAATTGAGGTTTTTAGTTAATCACAACAATAGACAAATATGCCATTTCTGGTCTTGGTTGTTCTTGACATCCAAGACCAAGACCATTACAAAATAGTATCATGACCACTCTCAAGTACTACATCCCTACCTTTTCCAGCTCCACTGAGTTGTGATTTTGATTTAAATAATCATGGATCTTTTGTCACATCCACAATTGCCTGCTTAAGGAAACTGTGCAACCTCTTCAAAACACTGATTTCAAGCTACATTTAGCAAGTTAGCCATAAAAACATTATTACCACAGACAAACTCACAAAGTCTTTAGTGTAGATAAAACCAGCAGTGAGTAGTACTCTTTGCCTATGTGGCTAGCGATGCTAAATCCAAATACTGACTTCAATAAAAGGATTTCAAAGAAGGCATCTGGACGTAAGTTAGATTCCAGCAGATCCCTTTTTTAAAAACCTTTTACGGTATACTGTATGTCCTAGATGACTGAGAACTTCCACAAACATGTTTAACTTAAGCTTATATGTCAAACATGCACTGTATAACAGTGGTAAACCTTATATCTTACATGATATAATTTCTATAACAAAATATATGCTTTCAATAATTATTAAACTAATAAAAAATAATACATTATAAATTGATGTCATATCATTTAAAAACTCTTTAAATAGCACTCTACATAGTTTCACTTTCAACTACAGCATTGGAACAAAAAGTGAGAAACATTTACAGTGAAATTCTCTCAACAGTAAGTCGGTGCCTTTCGGCTTATCCCCAACCGGGGGTTGCCACAGTGAAGTATGCATGAGTACACCGGCACAACCAGGTGCACTAACCTTTCCATCATAAAGGAGCCTATCAAGTATCATCAGTAAATTCCCATAAAATATTGTACAATGGTTACAAGAGGAAAACAAACAAAAGACAAAATCTAACTGTTGTAAGGCAACATTTAATAAATGGAAGATTACTGTAATATTGACTTCAGCAATGGAATTGAAATGTATATATTTTTTTCTATATGCATTAAAAACTTTAAAATATTATCAATTTACAGTGTAGTGTTTGTTTTGTTTGTTCAGCATTCTGCAATAAAATGTATTTACTATGAAAGTAACAGTTCCATGTTTACTTATAGTTAAAAAAAAATGGCAACCATATATTTCTTTTTACCGAAAAACCTGGGATTTTTTTTTTTTTTACAGTATAATCGCTCACTTCCACTGTCCACTATTTTTCAACCGTCTACAGTAAATGACTTCACTTGATGTGTGTGCACATTATTCTAAGAAAGTATTTGTCATTTGTCTATTTCTGACCATGACATGTCTTTGAAGCGCAGTGATTGCTAAAAATGCCAGGTGCTTGGTGCAAAGAGGATGCAGCGGTGTCAGCAGTAAATTATGCTGAGAGGGCAGCCGATTGCTTTTGGTCTTTTGCCTGAAAAGAAAAAGTTGAAGTTTTCTTTCAAACTATAGCCCTTCCCATTCTTTAATAACTAATCCTTTGCATATTAGGCAAAAACAAAAAGTACACATTAGCATTAAGCCTGGAGACATATGCCTATTGCTTTATGACATAACAAATGGTTGCACAGGATTTGGCTTGATTAAAACTAAGCTCTATCTGGGGTGGCACCAAAACCAACTGTCACCCTCATATTGCCGTCCCATTTCCCAGTTAACCTGATATAAACACATTTTTTATCATTAAATGTTTTTTATTTGCAGTGTTAATCTGCATAATAACCAGTTCCAAACATGTCAGGCTGAGATTTATGTACATATTTGTGGCCGCAATCTGCATGAAATTAGCGTCTGGTTTACCAATGCTCTGGTTCATTATTGGTGTGGGGGACCGTCTTTTATTAGCAGGCTGGATGTAAACAAGAGCAGTTCACAACGATAATAAATGAAGAGACAAATCAATCTCCATGTGACGCTAAAACACAATGTCCCACTCCAGAGGGATGATGAAATATTAGCTTTCCGTACCATCTATTCAATGTGACAATTCCACTTGCATCTTTAATCAGTTTTGTCCTCCAAGTGACTTTACAGTTGACACTCTACCTGCACCAGGGTTATACAAGTGGAATTTATAAATTGAAAGCCCTTTAACACTTTACAATTTCTTAAAACACAACTGTTATTGTATGCCTTATAAATTATTTCAGGACAATTTTACGGCCCAAATGTCACGCTGTGTCTTAAATGGAGCTTCAAATTGATTAAAAAGTGACTGAAAGACTAATTAACCACACATTTTCACTTGTTCAGTGATAATCAAAATTCAATATTAACAACTCAATGCAGAATAAATGAAAAAACAAATAATACATTTCATAATTCAAATCTGGCACATACTGTATTTATATGTTTATTTACAAATGTATTTATAAAAATTTGACATAATTTGACTTGTGATTGACACTTTTAAACTGTGGCAGGGTTGTGACTAATTCATGTTATGTACCTTATGTTGTTATGTATTGTTGTTATACTGTCATGTAATTATGAAAGTGAAAATGACCATTAATAAATAAAATAAACATTTAATATTATAATATAGCAAAATAACCCAAATTCACAATGTATGGAAACATGTTTTTGTATAACACACAGACTTCAGTAACATAATGACATTACACGACACTACTTAACACAGTAACTCAACTTTGAGGTGTTACAGAGGTTGTTTTTAATGTTACATTTTTTCTATATAATCTAAAACTGCATACAAACATAACCGACTGCTAAATAGGTGTACTAAAAAGTGGCTTGTCAATCACTGTCACTATGTGTGTTTGTTATGCTCGCAGGTTAAAAAAATTAAATAAAATCAAAACAATAAAATTTCCTTTTTGAGAAATATGACAAAAGGAGAAAAACGTCTCAAGAGCTAAACAAAACCAGAATGTGTCTGGGGATTCTTTTTCAAGATGGCTTGCTCTGAAGACAAAGAAAAGGCTTCCTACTGATGACTCAACGTTTGTTGTTCAACGTTTCCTTCTCTTGTTGTAGTTATGATAATGTCACTTAAACTCCGCTCTCACACAAACACTCATGTTCCAATGCTCGTGCAAGAGATTTGGGAGGCGTTCCCTAAAAATCTCACTAATAGTCAGGTTTCTCAGTTGTCAAATACATCCTCTTTAACACCTTTAATACTGAAACATGGCGTAACACATGGCGTTATCAACTTGAGTTAAGTATGTTATTCTGTGTCATATTATGTACAGTTTAGGTAGTGAGTGATAACAACTCTTGCACTCTTTAGAAAAGCAGAAAGCTCAGCCAGACACATTCAGTTGTCTGAGCAGAATGAGATGTTTAAATGCTCAGTGCATTTGCAGATAAATAAGCACACATGACTGAGTGTATGTGAGCAGTGTCTCAAATGACGAGTGTGCTTTTGAGAAATAACATGCTCCTCTGTTGAGATGAATGGTGAGTGCCTTCAGCATTATGGAACTTGACAACATACTGCATATACTGTAAACTCAGAGTACTACTGACATTTTTCTATTAGTTTTGTTTTATGATTAATATTCACTATGCATCTATGCTTTACATATGATCAGTTTTCTCCTATTGTCACTGCTTCTGTTTCAGAACATTAATTCAGACTAACACAACCAGTGTTGTGCCTGAACGCGTTCATTGAACGATAGTTCATGAACTCGTTCATATTTTGGGCGAACGTGAACTGAACGTGCTGTATTACTGCCTGATGAACGTTACTGTGAACTCGTTCATTCTGGTGTCTGTGAACGGCACGCTCTCTCAGGTTAACTTCGTTCAATAGGGTGCCAGATTTCTAGAGCCTTCCAGGCGAAAACCCGGCTAAAACACACCGCAAACGGGTCTTAATATGTAGCGGAAAAACACCAAACCTGGGAACACCAGCCACCAGTGTCGCACCGCCGCCCGCCGCATGCGTGACGCGTCATCAAAAAAATATATATATTAAATAAAGCATGGAGGTGACAGCAGCATGTAGTAAGGCGTATGATTATTTAAATTCCTTCATGTAACTTGTTTGTTGAACCTGTCTGGTCTATTTTCCCAGGATTCCAATATTCTGTTTTAGCATGTGGACAATGGAAAATTATTAAAATTTAAAAACGTTTTCACCTTAATGATTACTGTCCTGTTTTTTTTACTTTGAATAATTCCTCATTAAAAAAGACCATTCAAGCAGCACGTTTTTCCTCATGTTCTTGAGAATGTACTGTAGGGTTGAAAGCTGCAGCTGCTACTAGTGTGGAGTGAATGGACAGCAACAAAGCATTAAAGCAACAATGTCCCCTCAATGCTAACTCCAACCCTGGTTGGATAAGGATTGAAAATTGGATATGAAAATTAAATCTGACCATAGCTTCATTGTTAAAACTGATAAAATAATTGCTGTCTGTGATTCTACTGTATATGGGCTGTGGCAATAATTTTGAAAAATAATAGCTCGCAGCAACATATGGAAAAAAAGAACTATGAACTAGTTCATTTTTGGAACTGTGAACTTAGTTCAAAATTTTGAAGTTTGAACTATGAACTGAACTAGTTCATTTTAAAATTTGTGAACTGAACTTTGAACTAGTTCTTGTAGAAAGTGAACTTTCCCAACACTGAACACAACATTGCCTCCTAACACCAGAGTAATGTGCCAACCAGTCGAGTGTCATTTTCCATCATGTCTGTCCGCTCTTGTTTGGATAAATAACACTTCAGGCCGAGCACAATAAACAGGACAAAAAGTCAAACTGCACATTAGCATTGCGCCCTGCAGATATAATGTATGCTTATTCGCACAAAGCTGTTTTAACAAAATAAAGAACGCTGTGAGGTCACACAAATGATGACCTCAGGCTATAAGTGTTTAAAAATTCATAATTATTATATGAACCTTTGGTTACAGCCAAACATGTGACATTGATATACAACCCCTACACTCAAATCACGTCATCTGTCTGCACAAGTAACATTCTACTCAATATCAACTTGAGAATCTTCTCAGTGAAGTTTTTAGTCTGCGCAAAATGATTAAAACCTTTACAAATGTATATTTTAAACCATCACATTACATAAATGATGAAATGTTTATTGATTTTGACAGTGTATTTAATTGTAATATTGTCATATGTAGTGTAGAACTATGTTCATAAACATATATCAGATTAATTTTAATAATTGTAATAATTAACTTTGATATTAATATTAATTTATTAGAATTAATTTCTGATTAGAAAGGGGGCACCACTCTGGTTTTGGACAGGTCCAAAGAAACTGTTTAATCTAGTCTCAATAATCTGAAGAAGAGAATTCTTCTAGTTTTCGAACATTTCTTAAAATAAACAGAGAAACATTAATGTCTTTTATGGGATTTTATTAAAAATTACACAAATGAATAATGGTGAATAACATGATGGGAACAGGGAAAGGATTGACAAGACATGGGATAAATACAGGTATAAACACAGGGATAAACATCTGCTTTCAGAGGGTATCGTGAAACCAGGAATGTTTAGACATGTTAATCTGTACTATGGAAACTTAACAAAGGGGCTTTTAACGGGGAGCAAGGAGTTATGGCTTCTTCGGGGCTAGAGTTTGGACAGATTGCAGACGCTAAGGTTGTGTGTCACGTGCGGACTTACTCTGTAGTCAGCGGGCTGCTGACCCGGTTCGGTGGTGTTGCTCAGTGGTCCGAGCGTCCTGAATGTTCTCCAGAAAGTATGTTGCTTACTGATGAAGCGCTCCACACAACAGGGATGCTGTCACGTGCGCGTCTCCTCCAGAGGGGCTTGCTGGGCCCAAGGAGGGAACAAAGTGTCTTGGTGCTGTTCAAACTAATACTGCCTTTATCTTCTCCGTTGTACCGTGTAAAAGTTTAAGTTTGTGTAAGTTATTGCAGTGTCCATGAAAGAGTTCTCGGCAGTTGCTTTGCTGGTTAAAAACTTGCTTCTGCGAGCTGCTTGTCGTACAAGCTAACTCGTTACCAGGCCGGTCTTTAAAAATAAAAAAAACAAAATGACTTCCGTCTGGTAAAAGAAGTACTTTGAGCAGCTGTTTGAAAGAAGGAAAAACTTGTGTATCAAGCTAGGCTGGCAGGCTTTACACAAAGAAATTCTACTTGTTTCTAAAAGGCCCAAAGCTTGGGGAGGTTCTTGGGGAGAACCTCCCAGGCGGTCTGATGGTGGACTGTCCGCAGGAAGGAGCAGGATCAGGGCAGAAGGGCAAGAGAGAGATTTTTGGCTAGCAGCCAGCTTTATCAACTTTGGGCCGGGGCGTGTCCTATGCTCTCTTCCGGAGAAGGGCGTAACTCGGGGAAATTAAACTAACGTTTAAAAGGTGTAAACTAAGTTTTACAAACATTCCTTTTGTTTCACCATACTTTCCTTGGTTTTCATAAAACACAAAAACATTCGTACTTGTATGATTATACACAGAAAATGCATTTCTCAGACTTATTATGAAACATATTCATTACATTTTATTAAAAATAAAATGTAAACTTGTAGAAGTGGGATAAGGAATTATTTGCCTTGTAAAACTCTCCGTCCTGGAAATGAACAGTATAATTGTTATTATTTTGGCCAATAGTGTGTTTTAGTCCTCAACTACCTGCTGAAGCTTTTGACACCTTTACTTTTACTAAATATTTCAGGCGAGGACACAAAAATTAATTTTCTCTGCGTGTTCCAAAGTGTATAAAATTGTATCAGTAGAACCTAGAGAGATTCTGTTGTGGGGTTCAATAACAGCAATCATTTTAATTTGAAGAGGTTACATTACACACAATATGGGAACGTTTCTTATTTTGAAGTGTATGGGATTTTTGTAAAAGGTTTAACCCATAGATTGTAAATAAACATGGGTATAATCCGCCCATTTGTCTTTATTCACCGATATTGTCATTACGACAAGGCAATAAAATGGCGGTTACATCCGGGCTTTTCGGCTTTTACTGCATAGTAGAACAAAAGTTTTCAGATAGCATAAATGGCCATATTAATCAAACCCCCCCACCCCCACCCCAGAGTTGTCACGTAGTAAAAATTTAGCTTTAGAGACTGAAGCCATCTTTTGTACCAGGCTGTAAACATGAGATTTATACTTGTAAAGTCGCCATTGGGTTTCTCCTTATATTTCCGCTTTTGGAGCCTGCATTCTTGTGGACACAGGTATATCGCTGTATTTTCCTGTAAAATCTCCGTATGGCGGGGCCCTTACACGAGGACCGTTTAAGAGGTTCCATGGGAGAGGCTTGGTTTAACCTAAGGAAGATCGGCAAAAGTGTACAGGTGTCACTTCCTTTTTGTTGTAAAAATATAATGCAATATGCTCAGACATCTGTGGAGTTCTACATTTGATCCTTGGGAGGCAGTGCATATCAATAGAACAGAGGGAAAGGGCATTTTTTAAAATGTTCTATTGTAGTGTGATTATGATACACCCATTTCCTGTTTTTAAATGTCATGATTAAAAAACTTTAAGGGATTTAAAAGAAAATTGGTGGCTAAGAAGCTTAGTGAATGAGGCTTACTGGCTACACTGTTTTATCAGCAATGAAACAAATGTGTCCAAAGCTCAGGATTGTGACTATTCTCTGGTTCTTTGGTCACTCTGGTAGTTCATGATAGGACCTTAAGTGATCCAAACTCAGAGCAGCTTCCAGAGGCCAAAATAGAGTCATGTGGAAAAGAGTTAGCACAAAATTTATTCCATACTTATTTTGTTCTTTGTTGCTCTGAGTGGGATGTAGCTTGTAGAGCCACTTTAAGCAGCAATTCCTTGAAGTAATAAAGTCCTGTTGACTTTATCAGTCTCTCACATCAATTTTATTGCGTTCGCTTTGGGGGGTTCATTGGGGTTTTAGGTCTTTTGCTTAGGCAGAGCTCTCTTAAGGTTGCACCTCAGCATTTGAATTGGATTATGTCTGGCCATTACACACAAGACTTTAAAGGGTATTATTATTATTAAAGGGTCATTAGGCCCGAGCCGGTGATAGCCGGGAGGGCCTATTGTTTTTGCTCGGATTTGTTTTTTTTTTTTTTTTTTTTTTTTTATTTATTTATCTTTATTGTGACCAAATGATCCTAAATTTGACCCAGTGAACATGCACAAAAAGTCATTTTTATTGGTCCCAGACTTCAAGCTCGGCGAAAATGGTATGTTTTTGAAGTCGCCTAAAAAAAAGAAAAATGACTCAGTGGCGACCCCTACAAAATCAAAATACATTGGGCCTATGGAAAGTGAAAGTAACTTTTTTTCAACACAGAAAAATGAAACTTGGTATATCCATAGGACACCTCAGGGCAAACAGAAAAGTCAATGACAGTCACACCCTAAACTTAACAGGAAGTCCGCCATGTGGGGTGAAACGCGCCACTAAAATCGCACTTTGCGCAGAAAGATGCAAATCATTGTGTTTTAATCTAAATGGCCCCAAATTTGGTGAGTATCATCTAGACACGTGTGCCAACCAAAGTTGTAACTTTGTTGTTGATATCTTATCGGGTATGGGTGTAGCAAGCCTGTAACGAGGTGGCCATTTTTGTGAAAATAAAACGTCTCTTAACTCTCAAACGCCTTCTCGGATCGAGTTGGAACCAAAAAGGCGTTTGTGCACATTCATGACCTGAACACAAAGATATGTAAATAAAAGGGTTATCTTTAGAAATGGCTCTCCAGCGCCCCTACAAACTTATAATGGGACCCAAGAATTTAGTTTGTCATAGAGACATAAAATTTGGTACACACATCTCTTATGTCATGACGAGCATAAAAGCCAATGACAACCACCCCTATCTATAAATGTGTTGCCATAACGTCCCAAAAATGTGAAAAAGTCAATGGGAAGTGAAATTTTTAGTTTGTTGTAGGCAAATGAAACTTGGTACACATATCCACCATGGGCTTATGAACAAAAAGCCAATGGGGACCACACCCTATCACACACGGGAAGGCGGCCATTTTGAATTGAAAATTTGGTCCGACTTAGAATACACCTCTTTTTAAAAAACAACAAAAATAGCTGCTTCATTCCACAGACACCAAACTTGGGCAAAATGAGCTAAACACATGTATGTAAATGAGACAAGTGTTTTTCTAGACTTTTTGCTCGAGTTATATTTTTATTATAATTCGGTATATATTTTTTATTATAATTTTTCTGCAAAATGATTCTCAATTTGACCCAGTAAACCAACAACTAAAAGTCATTTTTATTGGTCCCAGACTTCAAGCCCGGCGAAAAATATATGTATTTGAAGTCCCGAAAAAGAAAAATGAAAATGACTCAGTGGCGACCCTAGAAAAGTCAAAATACATTGGGCCTATGGAAAGAGAAAGTAACTTTTTTCCAACGTAGAAAAATGAAACTTGGTACATCCATAGGACACCTCAGGGCAAACAGAAAAGTCTATGACAGTCACACCCTAAACTCAACAGGAAGTCCGCCATGTGGGGTGAAACGCATGGCCACTAAAATCGCACCCCTTTGCGCAAAAAGATGCAAATCATTGTGTTTTAATCTAAATGGCCCCAAATTTGGTGAGTATCATCTAGACACGTGTGCCAACCAAAGTTGTGACTTTGTTGTTGATATCTTATCGGGTATGGGTGTGGCAAGCCTGTAACGAGGTGGCCATTTTGTGAAAATAAATGTATCTTAACTCTCAAACGCCTTCTCAGATCGAGTTGGAACCCAAAAGGCGTTTGTGCACATTTATGACCTGAACACAAAGATATGTAAATAAAAGGGTTATCTTTAGAAATGGCTCTCCAGCGCCCCCTACAAACTTATAATGGGACCCAAGAATTTAGTTTGTCATAGAGACATGAAATGTGGTACACACATCTCCTATGTCATGAGGAGCATAAAGCCAATGACAACCACCCCTATCTATAAATGTGTTGCCATAGCAACGTCCCAAATATGTGGAAAAGTCAATGTGAAGTGAAAATTTTAGTTTGTCGTAGGCAAATGAAACTTGGTACACACATCCAGTATGGGCTTATGAACAAAAAAGCCAAAGGGGACCACACCTTATCACACACGGGAAAGCGGCCATTTTAAATTGAAGATGTGAACCGACTTAGAATACAACCTCTCTTTTAAAAAACAACAGAAAATAGCTGCTTCATTCCACAGACACCAAACTTAAACGTGCAACTAAAAGTCATTTTTATTGGTCCCAGACTTCAAGCCCGGCAAAAATTTATGTATTTGAAGTCCCCGAAAAAAAAATATGAAAATGACTCAGTGGCGACCCCTAGAAAAGTCAAAATAATTGGTTCTATGGAAAATGAAAGTAAATTTTTCCAATGTAGAAATACAAAACTTGGTACATCCATAGGACACCTTAGGGCAAACAGAAAAGTTTATTACAGCCATACCGTAAACTCAACAGAAAATCTACTATGTTGGGTGGAATACATGACCACCTAAATCGTACACTTTGTGCTAAAGGGTTTTCATCTAAACAGCTCCAAATTTGCTTTAAAGCACGACATGCAATCCTCCGAGTGCATGTGTCCCCGCGGTCTCAAGGGAGGCGAGGGCCTTTATCGCCGCTTGCGGCTTTAATTTTTAATTATAATTTTTCTGCAAAATGAACCTAAATTTGACCCAGTAAACGTGCAACTAAAAGTCATTTTAATTGGTCCCAGACTTCAAGCCCGTCGAAAAATTTATGTATTTGAAGTCCCCGAAAAAAAAAAAACGAAAAATGACTCAGTGGCGACCCCTAGAAAAGTCAAAATACATTGGGCCTAAGGAAAGTGAAAGTAACTTTTTTCCAACGTAGAAAAATGAAACTTGGTACATCCATAGGACACCTCAGGGCAAACAGAAAAGTCAATGACAGCCACACCCTAAACTAAACAGGAAGTCCGCCATGTGGGGTGAAATGCATGGCCACTAAAATCTCACCCCTTGCGCAAGAAGATGCAAATCATTGTGTTTTAATCTAAATGGCCCCAAATTTGGTGAGTATCATCTAGACACATGTGCCAACCAAATTTGTGACTTTGTTGTTGATATCTTATCGGGTATGGGTGTGGCAAGCCTGTAACGAGGTGGCCATTTTTGTGAAAATAAAATGTATCTTAACTCTCAAACGCCTTCTCAGATCGAGTTGGACCCAAAAAGGCGTTTGTGCACATTTATGACCTGAACACAAAGATATGTAAATAAAAGGGTTATCTTTAGAAATGGCTCTCCAGCGCCCCCTACAAACTTATAATGGGACCCAAGAATTTAGTTTGTCATAGAGACATGAAATGTGGTACACACATCTCCTATGTCATGAGGAGCATAAAAGCCAATGACAACCACCCCCTATCTATAAATGTGTTGCCATAGCAACGTCCCAAATATGTGGAAAAAGTCAATGTGAAGTGAAAATTTTAGTTTGTCGTAGGCAAATGAAACTTGGTACACACATCCAGTATGGGCTTATGAACAAAAGCCAAAGGGGACCACACCTTATCACACACGGGAAAGCGGCCATTTTAAATTGAAGATGTGAACCGACTTAGAATACAACCTCTCTTTTAAAAAACAACAGAAAATAGCTGCTTCATTCCACAGACACCAAACTTAAACGTGCAACTAAAAGTCATTTTTATTGGTCCCAGACTTCAAGCCCGGCAAAAATTTATGTATTTGAAGTCCCCGAAAAAAAAATATGAAAAATGACTCAGTGGCGACCCCTAGAAAAGTCAAAATAATTGGTTCTATGGAAAATGAAAGTAAATTTTTCCAATGTAGAAATACAAAACTTGGTACATCCATAGGACACCTTAGGGCAAACAGAAAAGTTTATTACAGCCATACCGTAAACTCAACAGAAAATCTACTATGTTGGGTGGAATACATGACCACCTAAATCGTACACTTTGTGCTAAAGGGTTTTCATCTAAACAGCTCCAAATTTGCTTTAAAGCACGACATGCAATCCTCCGAGTGCATGTGTCCCCTGACTGTCTCAAGGGAGGCGAGGGCCTTTATCGCCGCTATGGCTTTAATTTTAATTATAATTTTTCTGCAAAATGAACCTAAATTTGACCCAGTAAACGTGCAACTAAAAGTCATTTTAATTGGTCCCAGACTTCAAGCCCGTCGAAAAATTTATGTATTTGAAGTCCCCGGAAAAAAAAAAAACGAAAAATGACTCAGTGGCGACCCCTAGAAAAGTCAAAATACATTGGGCCTAAGGAAAGTGAAAGTAACTTTTTTCCAACGTAGAAAAATGAAACTTGGTACATCCATAGGACACCTCAGGGCAAACAGAAAAGTCAATGACAGCCACACCCTAAACTAAACAGGAAGTCCGCCATGTGGGGTGAAATGCATGGCCACTAAAATCTCACCCCTTGCGCAAGAAGATGCAAATCATTGTGTTTTAATCTAAATGGCCCCAAATTTGGTGAGTATCATCTAGACACATGTGCCAACCAAATTTGTGACTTTGTTGTTGATATCTTATCGGGTATGGGTGTGGCAAGGCTGTAACGAGGTGGCCATTTTTGTGAAAATAAAACGTCTCTTAACTCTCAAACGCCTTCTCGGATCGAGTTGGACCCAAAAAGGCGTTTGTGCACATTCATGACCTGAACACAAAGATATGTAAATAAAAGGGTTATCTTTAGAAATGGCTCTCCAGCGCCCCCTACAAACTTATAATGGGACCCAAGAATTTAGTTTGTCCACATCCACCATGGGCTTATGAACAAAAAAGCCAATGGGGACCACACCCTATCACACACGGGAAGGCGGCCATTTTGAATTGAAAATGTGAACCAACTTAGAATATACCTCTTTTTTAAAAAACAACAAAAAATAGCTGCTTCATTCCACAGACACCAAACTTAGGCAAAATGAGCTAAACACATGTGTGTAAAATAGAGAGGCGTTCCCTTTCGAGGGAACTCAACACTGCGTCGTGAAACGACACTTTGGGGAACGCCCTCAGCGTGACGGCCCTGAAGCATGAATGAAACTTAGACCAATCTTGATTGGTACCAGGTCACAGCGTAGTGAGTGCCGGCCTACCCGGAAGTATAAAGGGACGCCGCATCACGCACACGCCAGCTTTTCGCTCTTCAGCAAATGCTCTGTGTATGAACGAGAGACTTGTTGAGAAACTTTTGAATGAAAAGTATGGCAGAACAGTTTAAGAAGTGTCTGTACCCCTGCCCTCGTTACATTACGGGTAGGGACACGCACTCGTGGTGTCTGATCTGCTTGGGAGCACAGCACGCTTGGTCAGCTCTCGAGGGAGCTGGCTGTGTGCACTGAGGGGCAGGGTGCTGCGCTCCCGCCTGGCCGTGTTTGACCGGGCCGGCCAAGCTCGCGTTCCCCGTGGTTGAGGTCCCGTTGCCGCCGAGGCGGCGCGGCGGCTGAGATTGTGGGGATCGCAGCTGGGACTGTTTGATGCGATTGGCACAGCTGAGGCTGTTCTCCGTCCTTCATCAGACAGCTCGGATGCATTCCTCCTGTGCAGGAGCCCGAGGCGCTTCTCCGGCAGGGGAGGCGGTCTGATGCTTGAGCTGTCCACGTCTGAGGACGTGGACTTGCTCAGCATTAAAAGAGGTGTGCGTGCCCCTGCCCTCGTTACATTACGGGTAGGGACACGCACTCGTGGTGTCTGATCTGCTTGGGAAAAAAAGTGGTCAGCTCTCGAGGGAGCTGGCTGCGTGCACTGAGAGGCAGATCAAAAGGCGTTCCCCGTGGTTCAGGTCCCGTGGCCGCCGAGGCGGCGCGGGGCTGAGATCGTGGGGATCGCAGCTGGAGCTGTTTGATGCGATTGGGCCAGCTGAGGCTGTTTCCCAATCATCGTCAGACAGCTATGATGCCATTCCCACCTGTGCAGGAGCCGCGAGGCGGCTTCTCCGGCACGGGGAGAGGATCCAATGCTAGAGCTGTCCACATCTGAGGATGTGGACGTGCTCAGCGTTGAGGCGGGTGACATGGAGGCTCGCTGGTCACCTAGTGTGCCCGTATGAGGAGCTCATAGAGGTTGTGACTCGTGCGGTGGCCAGATTAGATATTAGCTGGCCACCAGAAGCGGCAGGAAGCGACAGTAAATAGAAATAAACTGGATGAGCGCTTCCTGCAGCACAGAGTTCGGCCCAAACAGCGGGGTTTGCCATCTTTTCCGGACTTGCACAACGACTTGTGTAAGTCCTGGAGTAAGCCACACTCTTCCCGCATTTCTCCCCATGCAGGAGCCCGCGGCGGCTTCTCCTCGAAGGGAGGGGCGATGCTTGAGCGGTTTACGCCTGAGGATATGGACTTGCTCAGCATTTACAGAGGTGTGTGTACCCGGCCCTCGTTATATCAGCCGCCGAGGCGGCATTCGTCACCTCACGTGCCCGCTTATGAGGAGCCCGTTGCCGTTGTGACTCGTGCGAGTAATAGAGGGCCAGGTTTAACATTATCTGGCCGTCAAAAGGGCAGGGAGCTACAGTAAATAAAAGTGGCTTTTCCTGCAGCGCAGAGCACGAACTGAGCATTAGAGCTTACACGGGTTGTGTGGCCTGTTCCATGACCTGCGCAACGAGTTGTGTGGGTCATGGGGCAGGCCACATTTCTCGCCAATGAGATTGGGACTGCGGAGGCATTTTCTCAATCATCATGGGGAAGCTCTGTGGTCCTTCCTTCCAGGGCGGGAGCCCACTAGGTGGCTGCTCCTGCACAGAGAGAGGGTCCGAGGCTTGAGAGGTCTGCATCTGAGGATGTGGACGTCCTCAGCAATGCGGCATTCATTAAAGCCTCGGCGCTGCCCACCAGGCCGTGTAGAGTTACATCGACCATGGTGGGCGGGGCAGCAGGGCTGCACTACGGCAGTGTATTGCGGGCACGCCAGGCCGACCTGTTAAAGGACTCGGAGGAGAGACATCTGTGGATGTGGCTGAGAGAGTCCCCTCCAGGGAGAGGCGGCTGAGGCCGTTTTTCTCTGCAGAGCCCCTTGGACACCGATGTAGTAAGTCCGCCGTCTATGACGCTTCGGGCCACAACGGTTTTCCAGCATACGAGAGCTGCCTCACAGCCCACCCCGGGGGGTTTTGGGCGGGCAGCAACGTTGTATGCGCATCGAGGATCGTGTGAGACTTATCCCTGCCGTGCAGCGGTTCAGGGGGGCGACAACGGTCTTCGAAGCAGACCCGAGATAGGCCTCGAGAGGCTGAGTCCCGTGGCGCGGGACCGCAGTGGTTCTGGAACGGGCTCGGGTTATGGAACAGGAAGTACACTCCCTGCGGGAAAAGGAGGCCATAGGTCGGTTTCCTCCGCCAGAAATGGAGTCGGGTTTCTACAGCCGGTACTTTATAGTTCCAAAAGGGAGGTCTGCGTCAATTTTAGATCTAAGGTATTTGAACCGGTCTCTGAGGAGGCTCAGGTTCGAGATGAAAGTAACTAATAATACCTATTACCGTGAATTAAATTCGGTCCGAGGACTGGTTTGTCATGATGGATCTGAAGGACGCATGCTTCCATAAATCCTTCTCACAGGAAGTTCCTGAGGTTCGCTTTTTGGGGCGTTCAATATCGGGTGCTTCCATTCGGCCTAGGCAGAGCACGGCCTGAGCATCAGAGCCTACACCACGGGTCGTGTGGCCTGTTCCATGACCTGCGCAACGAGTTGTGTGGGTCATGGGGCAGGCCACATTTCTCGCCAATGTGATTGGGACTGCTGAGGCATTTTCTCAATCATCATGGGGGAGCCCTGTGGCCCTGCCTTCCGAAAGTGGATGCGGTCTGGCTCCACTGAGACTCCAGGGCATCCGGAGGTTTTCCCTGAGGGGGAATCCATTCCGGAGTATCAGGGTTACGCGCAGGTGCTGTCGTTCCCTGTCAATATGGAGGAAACCCTGGTCTCTCTCCCAAGGACCAGTACTGGGAGCAACATGTCGCCGGAAATCCGTTTGACAGATGTCTCCCTCACTGGCTGGCGCGGTCATAGCGGCCGCTTTAGGGTCTGTGGCAGGACCATCATCGCTCCAGACATATAAATTGCCTGGAGATGTTGGCTGTGTTCAGGGCTCTGAGGAGCTTCCTGGCGGATCTCAGGGGTTATCATGTTCTGGTGTGCTCCGACAATGTGTCGGTGGTAGCGTACCTGAACCGTCAGGGGGGTCTGAGGTCTCGCCCTCTGTGCAGATTGGCGCATCTGATCCTCCTGTGGTCCCAGGGAAGTTATCGTCTATCAGAGCGATGTAAATCCCGGGGACCAGAATCAGGAGCAGACACCCTGTCGAGGCAGGGGCTGAGGCCCAGGAATGAGGACATGGCCGAGGCTGCGTCTGTATGCTTTTCCCCCGGTGGCGCTGCTCCCGGGGAGCTCTGGAGAGGGTCCGGCAGGAAGGGATCAGTCTACTTCTAGTAGCCCGTACTGGCCGGCCCAGTAGGTTTCTCAGACATCATAGCACTACTGGCAGGTCTTCCATGGCAGATCCCTTTGAGGAGGGACCTGCTGTCCCGGGCAGGGGGCACAAGACTGCATCCCCGGCCCGGGCTGTGGGAACTCTGGGTCTGGTCCCTGAGGGGGATCAGTACCTAGAGGTGGGCCTAGCGGCAGGGGTAGTAGAAACCATACGCAGTTCCAGGGCTCTGTCCCGAGGAGGTTGTACGGCTTAAAGTGGAATGTCTTTTCCACTTGGTGCAGGGGGCGTGAGGTGGACCCAGCTGACTGCCCAGTGGCTTCGGTCCTGGAGTTCCTCCAAGAGCGCTTCACTGCGGGGCTTACCCCGTCCACTCTTGCGGTGTACGTGGATGTCATTTTGGCGTTCCACGCTCCGGTAGGTGAGGGGCTTCTGGGGAGGCGCCCATTGGTCGTGCGATTCCTCCGTGGCACCCGGAGGATGACGCCTGCAACGCGCCCTGGGGTTCCAACTTGGGATCTGTGGTGGGGCTTGAAGGATTGGCTGAGGCCTCCTTCGAACCACTCGAGTTGGCGACAGATTGAGTTCTGTCGCTCAAGGTGGCGCTGCTTTTGGCTATCACCTCACTTAAAAGGGTTGGAGATCTCCAGGCACTGGCTATAACGCCATCTTGCCTGGAGTTTGCCCCTGGTGGGGTTAAGGCCATTTTACGAAGCCATCTAACGTGGCACGGCCGACGGTTTTGCAGGCATTTCATCCTCCACCTCATGTGTCGGCCGAAGAGGGGAGACTTCATCTGCTCTGCCCGTTAGGGAACTGCGAATCTATATACAGAAGTCTTCGCAGTGGAGAAAGTCAGAACGACTGTTGGTGTGTTTCGGATCTCCTAGGAAAGGTCGGCCAGCTACCAAGCAGACGGTTAGCAATTGGATCGTCCAGGCTATTGCCTTGGCTTATCAGGTGCGCGGATTGCCTTCACCTTTGGCCTTAAGGGCGCATTCTACTAGGGGCATGGCCTCTTCTCGGCCCTTCAGATGGGGGTCCGCTTCAGGAGATCTGCGAGGCAGCCGGCTGGGCTGCCCCACGCACTTTCATTAGGCTCTATGGTCTATATCTCCCTGCGATGCCTGGAGCTAGGTTGCTCTCGTCCTAAGTGTGCCTGAGTATCCAGTTTCACACTAGGGCAGGCACGGGTCGTCGTGGCATAGTGGGTATTCGTTCCCCAAAGTGTCGTTTCACGACGCAGTGTTGAGTTCCCTCGAAAGGGAACGTCTCGGGTTATGCATATAACCCTTGTTCCCTGAGAAGGGAACGAGACACTGCGTCGCTCCGCCACGCCTACCCCGCCTGAGGGCGATTTGCTTCATCGCGAAGGGCTGGCGTGTGCGTGATGCGGCGTCCCTTTATACTTCCGGGTAGGCCGGCACTCACTACGCTGTGACGTGGTACCAATCAAGATTGGTCTAAGATTCATTCATGCTTCAGGGCCGTCACGCTGAGGGTGTTCCCCAAAGTGTCGTTTCACGACGCAGTGTCTCGTTCCCTTCTCAGGGAACAAGGGTTATATGCATAACCCGAGACGTTTTTCTTGTCGTTTATGCTCGAGTTATATTTTTTAAAATTATTTTTCTGCAAAATGATCCTCAATTTGACCCAGTAAACGTGCGCAAAAAGAAAATTTTATTGGCCACAAAATTCAAGCCTGCAGAAAAATTTATTCATTTGAAAAATGCAATCCTCCGAGTATTATTATTACCCATGGATCACCCATGTTTTTTGTGTCTATCTTTGCCATTGCTGCAAGAGTAAAAGTAGCCCACCAATAATGACCCGGTTTCAAAGTTCACACAAGAGCAGAGCGTCAGCCACAACTAAAACTAATACTCCTCCCTCAGCTAGATTCAAAAGTTTAATTTTCATGAAGTGAAAATGGCCGGCTTTGTGTGAACGAGAGGCCAATCCGCATACAGAGGCCAATATATACTAAAAAATAATCTTATACATTTCATAACCCTTTCTTTCTTTTTACTTAAAATACTGATTCTAGTCTTGTAGTTTTATATTTCTATTGTATTTCTGCATGGATGTATCATTAGACCTGGATCCCAAATCCGCAATGGCCAGTGTTTATTTCAAATGTTGCTCAATGGTGCATATCCCAAAGAATTCTTTGTAAGCAGGTGAACTGCAGCACTGGCGTATGCTGTCCAGTTTGTTACCCGTCATCATGTTTTTGTTGACTTGTGTGACCAATGGACAAGACAGACCTGTGACGTCATGAATATTTAAAGTTATTTTCCTATTTTTTTGAAGATTTTTAACAGAAAAAAAAACCTTGTATGATATGAAAATAGACCACAAACAATACAAATACATTTTATTAGTTGTAGGTGTCTTGCCACTGGCACAGCAGGTCTCTCTTTTTAGACTGCAGACTATAGGGAATTCCTTTTTAGTATGGGATTTCTGCTGCAATACAGCAAGTGTCCGGTCAAAAGGGGCAGTCCTACATCCAAATTTCCATCCTAATACAGCACTCAGTACATTTACATGCAGGTAGAGTTTTAAACTGCTGTAAACACCTTACTGGACAAATAGTAACACACGTAACCAGAAAAACACGAAGAGCGTTTAGACATTTCTTCCCTCATTTTTAGACAAAGACACTTTTTTATGTCATAAAAAGTTTAAAAGAACACAGTCTGTAGTTTATGATATGTTCAAATGCTTTTGGACGGCACAATAATTAACGTGTTGTTCGTACTAGAGTTGTGACGTTTAGAAACAAACCAAAAACTATTGAACAGCTGTGTAAAACGATCTGATCACTGGCTTCTGTGACATGGGAAAACATCAGTCACACATTTAAAAGAGAAATGTACAGTAAATGAATACACATTTGCATTATCAACTAAATCACTGTTGGGTGATTTTATTGTGTTTTCAGGAAGTGAAAATGAGGTACTGGCCACTACATCAATTCATCTACTGAAATATGATTTTATATGTAAAAACAATTACAAATAAATGTATAAAATGAATAAGAAATAACAAATGTCATGCTTCCTACCAAATACATTGGTCGCAGTTGCGAGGTAATCTATTTTTTGTTGTTTTTTTTACTGTGTGTCTGTCTACACAGATGCACACAAGCTCCCCCTTTGCTACTACACTAAGTGAGACAGAGAACAGTAGAGCAGAGCAGGTCATCTAAACAGTAGACAGGTTTCTGTACAGTTGTCACCTCCGCTTCCTTCCCCTGCTCTGTGTAAGTCGGTGTGTCGTCACGTGACTCAGTGGCAGAAATAACTCAGCAGCGACAAGACGCACGAGCGCCGTGTGGAGTTATTTTACTGAATTTAAATAAATACACTGCCAGTTGTGATCTGTGTAAAAAAAAGCCTATCTGCTTCTGTGGTAACATGATATACCTACTGAAACTCATAAAAAATTGCACCAATGAAAACAACAATCTCCAAAAAAGACAAACGGAGGAGGAGAGACAAACACAACCCCAGCAGCTGCAAAGAATAACCTGTAGCTCAGGTAATAATTATGTTCAATCAGTTAAAATAAAAATATGCCTGAAATGGGATGAATATGTGTCCCTATAAAATCACATTGATTTTGTGTCAATAGGCTACATTTATAGAATAGAAATCAATGTTGTACTGCATTCAGAAGATAAATCCTGCCAACACAGTTTACAGTGGAGGTGGACAGCTGTTGACCTCAACTGGGGAAATTGTCAGACATTGTGGAAAGAATACTCCTCAATCCCTCTGACAAGTCTTCCACTAAGGAAGCATAGGCCAAGGGCTCAGAGGTGGACTTGTCCATCACTCAAGCTAAAGTTACTGAGGTAGTTAAGAAGCTCCTCGGTGGCAAGGCACCGGGGGTGGATGAGATACGCCCTGAGTACCTCAAGTCTCTGGATGTTGTCGGGCTGTCTTGGCTGACACGCCTCTGCAACATCGCGTGTTAGTAGGGAACAGTACCTCTGGACTAACAGACTGCTGGAGGGTTTATGGGAGTTTGCCCAACCAGTCCACATGTGCTTTGTGAATCTGAAGATGGCATTCCACTGTGTCCCTCATGGTGCCCTGTGGGGGGTGCTCTGGGAATATGGGGTCCGAGGCCCTTTGCTAATGGCTGTCCGGTCCCTGTATGACCAGAGCAGGAGCTTGGTTCACATTGCCGGCAGTAAGTCTGACTTGGTCCCGGTGCATGTTGGACTCCTTTTCTTTTTTTACTTTATTTAACCAGGAAAGTCCCACTGAGATTACAAATCTCTTTTGCAGGGGAGTCCTGCCCCGCCAACTTCCACTGCGTGGCCTAACCTTTTTCGGTGACACTGTCCACTTTGCTAAACTGCAGGTTTTAAAAATAATCACAACTCAACTTAGTTTAAGAAATACTGTAACCCCACTATTTATGTAAAAAATATTCATAATTAATGTAAAAGACTGGAAAATAGTTCTCCATCTCAACATAAATCATATTCATAACTCCTCCACAAAGTACAACCAAAGCCAAGTCCGCTGCTGTAAACAAGGCTATATTTCAACACGACTAAGTACCTAGTAGCACACTCCAGCGTTTGGACCAACCCTGCAGTGTAATAATGGCCTTTTTGCTCTTCTTTAACAACCGTACAATAAAACCACTTTTATTTTATGATAATTACAGCATATCATTTATAATCATCTTAATACTGCTTCACATCAAACTGTTAAGCGTTTTCTGACCTGATGCTGGGGTTGATATTTCCAGAGAACGCTATGCATTTAACAACAGTGTGCCATTATCTACCCACTCTGCACCGCTGACAAACGCTCATGTTTGTTGTCTTAATTCCATCAAGGAATATGGCCAAAGGTCTTGTTTGAAATCTCACTTTTGGTTTGTTTTATGCTGCTGTACAATCTTGGCGCCATCCAGTTTGTCCTTGATAAGAAACACACAGCTGTTTTGCACTAGACTTTAAATGGCATGAAAATTTCAGCATTGAACAAATGGAAAGGAGAGGGGTGGGGAACACCTGTGGAAACTGTGCAGAGTTATTCATATTTTATGGGTAATAAATATGAATAAACAGGATGAAGCCAAACAGCAGACAGGACAGTTTTTGTCCTCTGTGGGACTGGGTTGTGGGTTGAGGGAATAGTGGCTACACTGTCTAGTGACTTTGATGGCAGCTGTGCAGAGGCGTCTCAACATGGTGGGCTAACAGGACTATTATCTAAGCAGAAAGGGGGGGCCCAAACAATGGTTTTAGCTTGGCTTTAAACTGAGATAGTGATGATACGTTGCACAAGTGGTAAAGTGCAGCTACAGCAAAGGAAACCATCACCCCACTGTTTAGGGCTGGAGACTCCAGCAAATGTTAGCTTTACAGGGTTGATGAACATTTAAAATGTCACATAAAGGATAACGTACAAGGCTATTAATTAATGAATACAAATGTTATGTACAGCAATTTTTGTGTGTTTGAGAAATGAAGTGGTATACAAACATGTTTTTTTATTTGAGCTATTTGTCCTGTAAAAGGTTTTTTGTACATTGATTATGCGTGGAGTCATGATTAATAAGCTTGTTGGGGGCCCTTGTGTACCTCCTGCTTAAGGCCCGTCAGTCCCTAGAAATGCCTCTGCAGCTCTGTTTTGTTGCTGCTGGATTTAAAGCAAAAGACAGTCCAAACCCCTGCGGAGGAGACAAAAAGTCAAAAAGAAAAAGTCAAGAATGGCGGGGGTGGGTGAATGTACTGCACACAAATGTATGTCTTATTAAGCAGAAAGAGGTGGAGAGTGCTGCGGCTGAGGGTGACCTTGGAGAGGTGCACTAAAGGTTGTGTTCTGCAGAGGGCTGAGAGCTTCATTATAACTCTCTGTGAAGAGGAATAACACTATTCTGGCATATTCTGATGAGTTGTTATGGAACTTAGTGTTAACTAGAAGAGCACTCCCAGAGCTCAGCAGCCAGCAAGCCAAGGATGGTAAACTGGGGCACAGTACACAGGAATCACCTGGGCCTCAGCTGACGCAGCCTGACTTTGAGATCAGACTCTGTCTTTGACGAAGGACTGGAGTCTGCAGAAACTCATGAATTCTGCCAATGTATGTAAACTTATGAGCACAACTGTATCTGTACAGTATTTATTTATCTGGAGACATTTTACTTTTACTCTCTAAATTTGAACACAAATATCTGTACTTTCTACTCTTTACATTGTCAAAACAGCCTTGTTACTTTTGCAACCAACAAATTACGTTTCACTTTATAGACTGTACTTTTTTACTTTTACTTGAGTAAAGAAATTGAATCAGTACTTCTACTTTTACCAGAGCTGTGAATACTTTTGCCACTTTTTTGGTATTTGCTAAAATCTTTTATGTTGTGCTTCCTTAGTAAAATGTTAGATCAACTTGAAAAAATTCCCTCGAGGGATTCTGAGGACATGCACACAGACAGATGCAGAGACAGACAAGTTCATGGTGGCTCGACCTAAACGCAGCCGACTTTGGAAAAGTGCGAACAGTTTTACATTGCAGGATGATAAGTTCGGGCCACTCTTCTGAATATAACATGTGATTTTGTGGCATTCAATAATTGAAGAAAAAACTGAAAGATTGAAACTACACACAACGTTCACAGACAATCATTGTGCGGAACCTCTTTGGACAATCTGATGTCATGATGGAGCCTTTAATTTTTAACCAAAGACCAAAGACTTTGTACTCATTTCACGCAAGACAGGGCAGCCGTCTATTATTGATGAAAGACCACACACATGTCCTGAAGATATGTAAAAGTAAACTCAAACTAGAGCTTGTTTCCAGGCCTCATCGAACGACTTACACAAGGATTAGAGCAGCGTATTAACTCAATGGAAGCGATTCACATTTTAATTCTCGGCTTGAAAGTTCTATTTAAAAAAAATTTTGCTCCAGCGTTGACATGATCTGAGCACGTTCAGTATGTTTAACACTGTCTGGCTCCACAGTGGATTCACTTCAAGAGCTTCGACAGTCTGTGTAAGTGATGAATATTATGCAGTACGTCAGTATTTTGTAAACGTTCTGACTCCTCCGACACTGAACCTGCATCGTTTTCCAAAAGTCTGTCATCATCCGCTGAGCAGAGACTGAAAAATTTTACATCAATTAAGCTTCAGCTGACGGAATTTTACTGTAAAATGTGGTGATGGGGTGTGGAAATTAAACATAACTGTAAATTTTGTATTGAACGAAAAGGGTTTTCTTTTGGTGCATTATGAAAACAATATGGAAAAAGATGGGCGAGGCACTGTATAGTCAATACAGAGTATTCAGTCTCCATCACATGATAAGAGTGAAAAGGGTCCTCAGTTCAGTGTAAAACATTGAGTACTCCCAGCTTTCTCTATTTTCCATTATGAACAATAAATCAAAAGTAAGGTTAAAAATATATATATCAAAATGCATTATGTTCAAACAAAACCCTATATACAGTTTTGTTCAAAATAATAGCAGTACAGTGTGACTAACCAGAATAATCCAGGTTTTAAGTATATTTTTTATTGCTAAGTGACAAACAAGTTACCAGTAGGTGCAGTAGATTCTCAGAAAACAAACAAGACCCAGCATTCATGATATGCACGCTCTTAAGGCTGTGCAATTGGGCAATTAGTTGAAAGTAGTCTGTTAAAAAAAAATAGCAGTGTGGCATTCAATCACTGAGGTCATCAATTTTGTGAAAAAGCAGGTGTGAATCAGGTGGCCCCTATTTAAGGATGAAGCCACCAGCACTTGTTAACAATGCATTTGAAAGCCTGAGGAAAATGTGTCGTTTATTGTTCGGAATAACAGAGTACTTTGATTAAAAAGTTGATTGGAGTAGGGAAAACCTATAAAGAGGTGTAAAAAATTATAGTCTGTTCAGCTAAAATTATCTCTCTGCCTTTAAATGGAGAGCAGAACCAGAGAGACGTGGAAGAAAACGGAAGACAACCATCAAAATGGATCGAAGAATGGTAAATGGTAATGCATTTATATAGCGCATTTTTGCACCCTTCTCGGGCACCCAAAGCGCTTTACATCGTGCTTCCATTCACCCCATTCACACACATTCACACCTGGGGCAGACAGAGAGGGGGCTGCCATACAAACGGCGCTCAACCTTCTCCAACCACCACCAAACACACCTCTACAGTCACACACATTCATACACCAGTGCTACAGACACTGGAGGCAAGGTGGGTTAAGTGTCTTGCCCAAGGACACAACGACAGTATGAACTGTGGGGCGAGCGGGAATTGAACCTACTACCTTCCGGTTGAAGGACGGCCGCTCTACCACTGAGCTACTGCCGCCGCCAGACCAGAATGGCAAAGGCTCAGCGAATGATCAGCTCCAGGATGATCAAAGACAGTCTGGACTTACCTGTAAGTACTGTGACAGTTAGAAAACGTCTGTGTAAAGCTAATCTATTTTCAGGAATCACCCACAAAGTCCTTCTGTTTAAAAAAAATGGCATGTACAAAAGAGGTTACTTTGAGGTTAATTTGCCAAAGAACACACCAACTGGCCTAAAGAGAATTGGAGGAACTGATGAGAGTAAAATTGTTCATTTTGGGTCCAAAGGCAACAGACAGTTTGTGAGACAATCCCCCAAACTCTAAATTCAAGCCACAGTTCACAGTGAAGACTGTGAAGCAAGCATCATGATATGGGCATGTTTCTCCTACTATGGTGTTGGGCCTATTTATCGCATACCAGAGATCATGGATCAGTTTGCATTTGTCAAAATACTTGAAGAGGTCATGTTGTCTTATGCTGAAGAGGACATGCTCTTGAAATGTTTGTTTCAACAAGACAATGACCCCAAACACACGAGTAAACAAGCAAAGTCTTGGTTCCAAACTAAACTAATTAATTTTAAATCATCCCAAAGAAAGTCAGCCCAAAGTCTTTTCTTTTTTGTTTTTTTGGCATCTAAGACCTTTCATATGAACAAAAGCAGTTGGACATAAAGTAAGGAGGGAAAGCAGCAAAGTATAATAGGTGACCTTTAACGGTTATGTTTTGTCCTTCATATTGGGGACAGGGAAGAAATACACTGTGACCTTGCACTTGCACTTAAATTTGATGGCAAAACAAAAAGTAAAAGCTGATTAAAAAAAAGGCATGGAATCTATGATGAATGTAATATAAATATAAATGTAAATGAGGTTGCATAACTAAAATGCATGAACTTCAAAAAACACATCAAACCGTTCTCTACAGATAATATCATTTTTATGTGTATTTTTGGGTCAGAGCACACGTGGAGTCCTTTGAAATGTCTGGGCTGGACCCTGCTCTTCTTCTCTGGGCACCGGCGCATGGTCAACATATGTTTTTTGATGTGTTGCTGATTGCTGTTAAGACCGGTGCTTGGCAGGAGGAGGCAGCATCTTCAGAGATTCCCACATCACCAGATGTCCGTCTGGCTCACACGGCACCTGTCACTGCACGCAGGCAGCCATTATACCTCAAGTATCAAAATTTTGAAGATTCACAGATGTGTGGGGAATATTTTTTCACTGTCTGGTTGGAGTAACAACAAGATCCCAGAAAAAGGTCAAGATTTCTCCATGTTTCGCACTTCATTTTGCGTTCTTGTTTGTTATAATAGGTACAAAATGTGATTTTTAAATAATTTTTTCTATTTGTATGCCATAAGTATGCTCCTCAGCTAGATGGATACCTTGTCTATTATAAATAACAAGGTTTTTTAGAACATCTTGGCATCGGTGCATCAGGTATTCTGTGAGAAACTGGAAACACCACACTGAATTGTATTTGTGTAAGGGAGTTGTGTTGCATTCTGTGTTGCTTTCTGGGTATACGCTTACAAACCAATCTAATCTAATGTTTCAAAAAACACAGTTCAAGAAAGCACCAACTTAATTTATTCACAATGTATTATTATATATTTTTTTAAAGGCACTGTCTGACATTCTGGAAATCTTAGTAGTGTGTAGTTTACAGAAAAGACTGTCTTGATGTTATTTCTTAATATGCACAAACCCCTGCCTTCTTATACTTGGTACTACAAATGAGTCCAAATAGATTTTTGTGCAGCAGTACGTTTTGAACAGCAAACTTGTACAATACATGTACAATAATTCCCCTTTGTGGCAAAACTCCCCTTCAAAAGAGATTTGTGCAACTTTCCTGCTTAGACAAAAGTCAAATAAAAAATAATATAAAACTGCCAGGCTAACCCAAACATAAAAGAGTAATAAAAAGTAAAAAAAAAGGTTCTCCTCAAACAATATGACAACCCTTATGAGTGAATTATACATAAGGTGCTTTGTGTCTAGATCTGTTTTCTAGCTTGGGCCTTTTTGGTTTCTCTCACCCCTTTTTCTGTCAAATACAGACTCAAATATCCACAAAATCTTCAAATATTTAATTGCATTAACATTGCAATATTTCTTAATGTGTTCACATGAAACATGGGAGTACAGAAGTACACTGTGTGCACAATTATTTGGCAAGTTGTATTTTTGAGGATTAATTTTGTTATTGTACAACTACAGTGATCTTGGTCAATCCAGAATGTTAACAAACCCTCAAACCTGAACATTAAAGTAGTAAAAGTGATGGTTTGGCTTTGGCTTTCTTAAGAGAATATCTACATGTACAGTGGGGATCGAAAGTTTGGGCACCCCAGGTAATTTTTTTTATTAATGTGCATATATTTTTTTACCAAACTTTTGATCCCCACTGTACATCATTAATTAGGCGACTATTAGAGTGCAGAATTATTATGCAACTAAATGAAAAACAGATTTTCCCATTTCACTTGTTTATTTTCACCTGTTAAAGTGAGAATAATAAACAAACTCAAAATTTACAAATAAAACATTTCTGAAATTTTACAAAAAAAAAACTCTGACCAATATAGCCACCCTTCTTTTTGATAACAGTCACAAGCCTTCCATTCACAGAGTCAGTCAGTTTCTTGATCTGGTCAGCCGGAACCACATCCTTCCAGACACTGTTCAGAGAGGTGTACTGTTTACCTTCACTGTAAATGTCCTGCTTAAGAAGGGCTAAAAAGTTCTCAATAGGGTTTAAGTCAGGTGAAGAAGGGGGCCATGTCATTAGTTTTTCAAGAAAAATCTGTCTTCAAATATTTCTTGGCCCATTCTTGACGGTTCAACTTATGTGTCTTGTTCAGAGGTGGTTGGTTTCAGCCTTTCTTACCTTGGCCATGTCTCTGAGAACTGAACACCTCGTACTTCTTGACACTCCAGGTATGTTGCAGTTGTGGAATATGGCAGCACTGGAGGATAATGGGTTCCTGGTAGCTTCACGTTTAATTCTTCGCAAATCTTTGGCGGTTAATTTGCATCTTTTCTTCTCAACACGTTTCTCACGAACCCTGTTGACTATTTACTACAAAACGTTTGTTTCTGTGATCACGCTCCAAAATCTTAGATATTTCAAGAGTGCTGCATCTCTGTAAAAGACTTTTTACAATCTTTGAATTTGCAGAGTCAGTAAAATCTCTTTTTTTGGCCCATTTTTCCTGAGGAGAAGAATCTGCCTAATAATTATGCACACCTTGATATAGGGTGTTGATCTCCTTAGGCCACATTCTCCCTCGTTACACAAATACACATCACCTGATATGCATAAAATCCAATAAGGATTCAAGTTTATACAGCTTGGAGCTGGAAATTATGGATAAAATGATATGGTCAACATAATCACTTGCCTAATAATTGCACACAGTGTATTTGCAAATGTTTGTATTTGACACTTTTGGTAATCCATAAAATTCCAAAAGCTAAATAATTTTCTTTGTCACAAGTAGAAAGAAAGTTGGCTGGACCAAGACATTTACAAACTGACACTGCGTCTGGAGCAGGGGTCAACATGTTGGCAGTCGCAACCACTTTCCAAGTAGCTTGCCAAATCCTACAATTAAAACCCTGTATGGTTTGTTCTTTTGTTAAACCTTTTTAAAACTAAAACTGAAAAACACAAATATAGACCGTTTTGCCATTTTTCTGTTTTAAATCAAAAACAGGAAACTCGATTCATAAATATGAAACAATCTGTTTAATTTATTATTATTTAATATATTTATAATGTGTTTTAAAAAATTAAATATTAGAAAAACAACCCTGTGATTAACTGGCCATTGTCCAGGGTGTACTCTGCCTAAGGCCCAAAGCTGCTGGGATAGACTCCAGTGACCTGCGACCCCTAACGGGACTAAGCGGTTGAAATTGAATGAATGAATAAATAAAAAATAGAAAAACACTTAAACCAGCTCATTTATGTGTTTTTCAGATTTTGTTTTGAAAAGAAATAACCAAAGAACAAACCAAACCCTAATTCAATCTAAATTTGATTAGTTAAGCTTGATTTGTCACTCAGCAGACAAACATATATATGTATCCAATCAAATTCATAGGTGCCGAAACGCAAACAAAATGTTTTTTCACCAATTTGTCATCAGACAAACAGTTGAGCTGCATGCAGTGCCAGTCTTCTGACAGAATACACAAGTATCTGTGCATTTGGAATTGCATTGTTTAGTTTTGACATCATGCATCAAAATGCAGGTATCTGGCGAAGACGCAAGCTCATTGAGGGATATTAATTTATTTGCGTTGAAATAAGCTGTGAGACTAAATGTTACAAATACTAGTAGCTCTCTGAAGTTTTTATTTTGCTCTCTGAGGAAAAAAGATTGTTTGTATTCTATATATTACTGTGATGATGCTCTGTGAATCTGCCGCAGGAGAAGTGACGGACACACAGAAGGACAATTGTGCATTTCTTGCAGTAAATCAATACTAAGCCAAAGCTCAATATTATTTCTACAAAAAACAAAATGAAGCTTCATGGTAGTAGAGTTAAACAAGAGTTTTTTGAAAGAGTTCAGGTCACAGGTGAGATGTGTCACATGTTGTGTCTGCTGTGACTGACAAGTTTTTTTACAACTTAACTTACCTCAAAACTCAAACAAATTCTTAAAAAAGTTTTTTTTTTCTTTGTCATCATTGACATATTTTTAGTGGTGGGTATGTTCTGCTGTTTGTCCTGAACCTGAACCAGTCTTGGACCAAATCCAACCTCAAATATAAAACATTTTAGGTTTTTATTCATTTCCAAATATACAATTTGAGGTCTTCGATGGTCTTGACATGGCCGAGTAAAAATGAGTTTAAGACCAAGACAAGTCTTGAGTACTACATCAGTAGTTATTACATTCTGTATTTCTCCATTTCTCTACTGTGCATGCGTAAACATTTGTGCACTCGTAATCCTGTCTCAGACTACGTCCACACGAAGCCGGTGCATTCCCCATCCGATCATTTTTTTCCCTCGTTCTAAAAAAAAATTCCGTGAACACAGCGTTGTCTCAAGAAATATCTGCGTACACACGAAACCACTGAAACCGACTGCAAACGGTGTAGTATATATGCCAGACCAGTATGGGGCGCTGTAATACTGCCACAGATATACACTATACACGGAGAAGAAGACTTTGAGCATGTGCATAACCTTGCACGCTGCAGCCGACATGTGATGTGATGACATCATCGTTTCACAAAATACACGGATTGGCTGTACACACGAAACCGCAAGGGTGTCGTTTTCAGATTTATCCACTTTAGAACCCGGTTTCAAAAAATAGCGGATTCAGTCTCCCAAAACGCCAGATCCGTGTGGATGAAACGCCAATACGATAAAAAATGTATACGTAAAGTGTGATACGCGTCTCTGTGTGGACGGGCTCTCAGAGACTATGCATGTGCCTTCACAAAGCCGCTCTCAGAATAAAGTGACAGTATTTGCATTGTGTAGTTTAGGTAACCATGCTGCTAATAGACCCCTCCCTGCCATACAAGCGCAACAAAGATCTGGCTCTTTGACTTCAGTAAATCTGTCTTCAAGCGTTTAAAATGGACTTTTCATTGGCCGCATTTACATTGGCACATAGTTTTGACTCTGTGGCTGTGCTCCTTTCTGTTTTTCCAAACTAGGAGTGTGCAAACTAGCTCGGGAATATATTTACTATCCAAAAGTAGAACCACTTTTAGAAAAATACACAACTATTCCTTTAAGATGTTACATATATTTTGAGGGTTAGTTTGGCTGTAAAAGGTTTTTTTTTCATGTGCTTTTGTTTATTATGCAGGAATATTTTAAAGGTGACTACTAAATGAAACACATATCAAAAGCAGATGTGAACTGAAGTGTGAGAATGAAAATTAACATGAGCCTGATGGGTGTAAAACAAACAACATGACAACACTCTGCTGCTGCCTGGGAAATTCTTGTTGATTTGAGGTTGTCTCTTAGTTAATAATCTCTTTCATCCCTATCATTTCAGAACGCAGTAAAACACAAAAAGCAGCTCATGATCACTAACAGCGAGTGAGTGCTGCACGGTGTCACGGTGTACAAATTGGAAACAAGACAGAAACCTTTGACTGAGACAAAAATACAGCAGTTACAGCAGTGGAAGTGAGAGGAGATAAAAGCGCACAGGACTTTACCAAATCAATAATGGATCGCTTAATTCTCCACATTTCCTCCTTGTGGAAAAGTACTCGAGCTTGAAGAGCTTCTTGAGCGTTTACACAGGATTATTATGTTAGACATTTGGTCCAATAAAGTTGTGTGTAAAGGTAGAAAATCATACAGTAAGACACTACTTACTAGTATAGACATTTATCCACAGTAGACTAATACAAAATTCTGTGTAACTGGAGAATAGTTTAAACTAAACTCGTCCTGTAAATGAGCGATGTGTGTGATGAGGTCAAAAACCAAAGTAAAACCAAAGTAATGTGTGCATATTACAATGATGAACTGTGTTTTTACTGAAGCACATGCAGTTTAAATAACATCCTCGAGCAAAGTAAACTGTTGCTGACACTAGCAACTGGTACTTTTTAATGCAGGTAGAGAAAATCAGATTATTGTCAATTTTAAGTAAAGTTTTAAACTGCTGTAAAAATTTTACTCCAATTTGGGGAACAGTCATCCGAATTTCTCTTAACACATCTGAATATTGTGTTTAATTGTCAGCTTACCCCAATTGAGGCCAGACACAGCGCACTGAGCATGCTCCTGAGCAGAACCAGAGCAGCAGTAACACACATAAACAGAGAAGAAGCCTCCTGTTACGAACGATGTCAGATTCAATATTAGCTTCTTTTATCCTTGTAGTAATGGCTAAATGCTGTAAAATACTAAGGACACATGAATGCAGCATCAGCCCTGAGCATAGTCGGAGTAAGCTCTGCATGTAAACGTACTGAACAATGCTAATGCTAAAGTGTTAATAAACTGCACTTGTCAGACAACAACAGTGGAGAGCAACGAAGTTGTCAATAAACTGACAAACAGTGAAGCTTATCAGCACTATCTCCAAATGGAGAACCACAGACTGCAGAACTGTTAATATTGTCGAGGATCGGGGGCTGCTACAGGTGACGTAGCAAATAAAATGCCATGGAGCAGGACTAAAAAGAGAAGAATATATGAGTTGGAGGAAGCTACTTTTATTGCGCTTACTGGAAATCACTGCACATCAGTAAGTACTTGTGATTAATCCCAGCTCATAAGTGTGAATACTGTGATTCAAATGTTTAATCACTTGACAGCACTAGTTTAAAGGTGAAGACAATTCATCCCTCATCCAAGGGACTGTCAATTCTGATCTACTGATAAGAGCTGAGTTTTATATCCCTCAGAGGAAGGGCTTTAGCACGAAACAAATGTAACTGGACAAAAGCTGATTAACGCTAGGGTCTTGAAACCGTGCATGTCATTAAGAGATGAATGGGCAGTGTAAGTGATGGAGGGGGAGTCTCTTCAGGTTAGCCAAATGACTCCCTTTACTGCTCCTTCAAACCACCTGCAGGTCTTTCACAGGAGGATGTATCAACACAGAAGGGCCAATCCTGGGGGATCTGCGCTCCACCTCAAAGAGAAAGGGCATTCCTTTGAGGACAGCAATGTCAAAATTTTGGGCAGAGAGGCCAGATGCAGTAGCTACTGTGAACATTTACCTTGCAATTAGCGTCAGGTAAAATCTAGGGGTCAAAAAGAGTGTTTTGTGAAATCAAAACCAAAAGGCACTTGAACCAATACAGCAATCTTGTTGAGGGCCACCTTAAAATGTTATATGTTAAAACATGACTAAGTGGTGTCTAAACTGCTTTGTAAATACTGCTTGTATTTGTGACTAATGCCTCCAACAGTGATTAAAATTGTTCTTGAGAAAATCTACTTGTTTTGGTGCCTTTGGTGCTGACCTTATGAATAAAAAAATAGGCTTTACAATGAAAGTTCTCCTTTGTTTTTGTCATAAAAGCAATCATTTGATAAAGAGAATGGCACTGTTTTTCCTTGTTCTGAAGCTGCTGACGAAATTCCTGATGGACTTAACATCATTGGCACAGTTAGCAGTGCGCACACTCTGCCAGGCCGGAGCTGCTGGCTTACCAAGAGAATTACAATATCTCCTTTTTTCTCCATTCTGTTGCCCATAAAGTAATGGTGCTACAGCTGAACGCGTGCAGCTCCATAGTTCAATTGTTTAAAGAGAACCCTACTGAGCATGTGTTATCTCTTCAACTAACTATGTCTGATTCTCTCCCAACAAGGGATTAATCATCGGCAGAACACACTGAAAAAACTATGGTTGCTATGTGAAAGAGAAAGCATCTATGTTCTTGTTCTGTCTTTTTCTCTATTTTTAACTTTTTTTTTGTTTGTTTGTTTGTTTGTTTTGTCTGAAATGGTGTTGTCTTTGTTGTATTGGGGTGTCTGTACTTTTCCTTGTTGTGTTATGTATTTCCCTCTTTCTTTCTTTTTGTGTAACATCTACCTGCCAGGGGGTCTGCAGATGGAAATTAGCCTAGGGCTATAATCTGGCATATCTTTACATTTGTTTTAATGATCATTAATATGCAGTGTTCCCCTTTTATTTTCCTAAATAAAAAAAATATATAAAAAAAGAGAATGCCCAACTGTCCGTCAGCTTCTGTACTAAGGCTGTCGCTTTCGGTGATGACAATTCTGATGAATGCATGTGACAGGTCTGCTCTGAGAAAGCATGGGATCAAATTGGATTTAGAGAGCTGCAAAATGTCTTAACTAGGACAGTCTTATATACAAGAATGGACCCAAATCTGCTATATGAAAAAGCTCAAAATTTTAAGTTTGACCCATTGTGTTAGGGTCACAATGGGCACTTTTAAACAGAGATTCGGCTTATTTGCAGCAGATTTGTCCAAAAATAAGATGTCTTTGTTTAACAATGGTCCAATCAGACAGATATAATACAACCCAATGTGCACTGATTCATATATTAGCTTTTTTTAGTTTAGGAAGTCTGGTGTGGAGTGATACTTTTATTTGCAAGTTAAAGAAAAAAAGTGCTGATCTCCAGATTCACAGTTTGGGTATCAGGTCGCTGAGGCACCACTGCACCGGCCCCTTATCATTTCTCTTCAGGCTGAGGCATGGCACAAATATGGGGCCTCAGCAAATGGCAATCTGGGCAATGCAATGGTCAGAATTTTAGATGCAAGTGCCCAAAATGAGGGGTCAACCCAGAAAGCACTGTCTCTCTCCTCCTGAGAACAGCTGACTTTCCTGGCAATGCAGCTGGAGGAGGTGTCTTGGGAGGAGAAAGTGTTGGAGTCTCTGTTTAGACTCCTGCCTTGCCCCAGATGAGCATAAGAAAATAAATGGATAGAGGCCATAAGGTCATAAAAATACAACTTGAAAATTTTGTGAGGTGGAAACATACCTGTACTACCGCCATAAAACACACCTATTGCCAAAGTACAGTGGTTGTGAATGTTTGCACATGCAGTCAAGATGCCTGCTTGACTGCAATATGGGATGGAGTAGTTGTTTTTTTCCAAGCATTCAACTGTTGAAATATTTATTAAGTTCAGGCAATGTTCCACATCCACTCACAAAAATGAGTCCCAGAAAAAGTGTGAAGAAAAGAAGAATTTGGTGACTGGAACTGTCATAACCATGCTAACGCTAATGACCATGGTTGCAGAGCAAAAAACATTATAGGATGACCAGATTTTTAAACTCAAAAGTGGGACACTTTGCAAACGCAAATCAAAGGACAGCACCTTAAAGGAAATTCATAAATGGAAAATGAACAAAATCAAAAAAACATGAACTGTAAATTTATTTTTTATTATTAACTTGTAATATGGTACAGTGGCAAAGTGGTTAGCACACCTGCCTCACAGCAAGAAGGTCCTGGGTTCGATTCCCATCCAGGGCAGGGCCTTTCTTTGTGGAGTTTGCATGGTCTCCCTGTGTCTGTGTAGGTTTCCTCCGGGTACTCCGGTTTCCCCTACCACCAAAAACATGTACAATAGTCCCCCCCAAAACACACATGGGGCCAGGACTCCCCTGCAAAAGAGATTTGTAATCTCAGTGGGACTATCCTGGTTAAATAAAGGTTAAATAAAAAAAAAAAAATAAACATGTGCTTTCCTAAAAAGAGACAGCTGTTTTGTTCCTTAAGCTCGTTAGTAAATGGAGACTCTTTTTGGCTGACGACAAATTGAAACGGTGAAAGCTGGAGAAGGAACGCTTAGCAATAGCCTCACGCTTAAGCACGTAATTGGACCAATCAGAATTGTGATACAGACATGTGGAACACCGTTACTCTTTTCCAATAGGTTAATATTGCTGTTCCTATGGCAACTCTGCGATTGACACACACACAGTATACTGACCAAATGAGTTACAAGCAAAGTGCATTGCTTTGGCTTTATGATTGGCATTGACGATATAAAAAACGGGACAATCGGGACAGGAAGAAGGAAAAACTGGGACATTTTTGTTGTTTTTGCAGATATTCCTCGGGACACAGGACAGGGGCTTAAAAACGGGACCGGCTAAAACAGGATGTGGGGTCACCATATTTTTATAGCAAACAAGGCAACATTTACATTTACATTTATTCATTTAGCAGACGCTTTTATCCAAAGCGACTTACATTACCAGTGTTACAGTCACTGGAGGCAAGGTGGGTTAAGTGTCTTGCCCAAGGACACAACGACAGTATGAACTGTGGGGAGAGTGGGAATCGAACCGCCTACCTTCCGGTTGAAAGACGACCGCTCTACCCACTGAGCTACTGCCGCCCCCATACATAAATGTAAATGGATAGGCCTTCTGAAATAAAAGCAGAAAACCAGTGGTGAGTAATTTATTGACCACACAAAGGGATAAGGTCATCATTTTAAACTATGAACTATGAACATTGAAAGTGTAACTTCTTGGCTAATTTGCATATTTATGAGTAAATTAGCCATCCAACAACTAGGGGATAACAATAACATCAATAACATTTATTCATGAATGTATTATAATATCTAATGTAACCCACAGCATAAAAAGAGAGGCCTGGTGTACAACTGAGAGGGCACAAAGAACTAACAAAAGGACAGAATTTCTTATTGCCTATTTTGATATCTTGTGTTTTTACCTCCGTTAAAGGTTTCTCATTGAACTGTAGCGAGGGCTCCGTGCAGTGGACCTCAGTCTCAGTAGAGTGTGGAATAACTGCTGTTAACCATGCTTACTAAACCCATGCTACTTCCATACATTCGGTTTGTACAGAGTTTCCATGCAGGTGCAGAAAATGTAATTATTCAGTCTAGTTACAATTAAAGTTATAAACTGTTTTAAACATTTTACTCTGAAGAACAGCAGTCATTCGATTTTCTCTAAAACGTACTAACACACCTGGATAATGTGGTTCATTGTCAGATTACTGCTGCATGTTTACGGCTTACTCTGAGTAACACGTAAACGGATGAGGAAAACACAAAGAGCAGCGTTTAGAGACATACTCATTTCTACAACAAAGACACATACTTTGGGTCACGCTGCCACTGGCTCCTGTTTGTCGGTTATTGTGCTCTGTTCATGTTGTAAAAGGTTTAAAGAACAAGCTAGTCTACTATAGCTTTTGATGTGTTCATGTGCATTCGGAGGCCACAGTTGCAAAGTAAGGTACACTTTGTTCTTTGTGCAGAGCGCTGCAGACACAGTAGTGCCGTAAACTCAGACAAAGTGTGAACTCCCGCTGAGAGGGTTTAATTGAGCTATTGAACATAGTCAGAGTAAGGTGTGCATGTAAACATAATGAATGACAACACTTTACCAGAAGTTTCACAACATGCTGTTAATGGCAAATAGTCACTCAGGCTATGTCCACACGAAGCCAGTGCATCCCCTATCCGATCTTGAGACGGCGTCCTCTCAAGAAAATATCTCACGGCCGGCTGAAACGATGTAGTATATATGCCCGACCAGTATGGGCGCTGTAATTCTGCCACAGATATACACTATACACGGAGAAGAAGACTTTGAGCATGCGCATAACCTTGCGCTGCAGAAGACGAAGACCTAAATATTTATTTTCTAATAAAACAAGTTCTCAAATTGTTGCAGTCATATATTTAGAGTGTAGTAATTGGTGCCCTCATGTTTGTTGTTTGCTCTTCAATATACGGACTGAGTTCTGAGTGCTTTGGACATGGAAATTCTCTCTCCATTCATTTTCTCCTGGTTGCTCTCCTGGTTCTCTTGCGGTGGATCTAAGAGCATGTGGCGTATGGTGTTGTCCATTATCGCTTGTTGCTCACCACAATTGCATAGAAGCAATAGATTTTGCTGTAATAAAGCTAGTAGGCTTAGTAGCTTCTGCAGCACGAACTCAATCATGTAGTCCGCCATTATTGTTGTTGCTGTTACGTGTGACGAGGCCGACACGTGATGCGATGACATCATCGTTTTCACAAAATATACGGATTGGCTGTACACACACGACACAGGGTGTCACCTAGGTGTTGTCGAAAGATTTATCCACTTTAGAACCCTGTTTCAAAAAATAGCGGATACAGTCTCCCAAAACACCGGATCCGTGTGGACGAAAGGCCAATACGATACAAAATGTATATGGATACAGTGATTTGTGTCTCCGTGTAGACAGCCCCTCAGTGTCTCAGGGCGTACTCACACTAGGCACGGTTGCTATGAACCGGCCCGAGTACGATTGTCCCCCCTCCCCACTCCCCCTCTGGCCTGCACTCACATAGGGTTTCAGCATTCGTGCCGGAGCACGCCTACGTCATTATGGTGCGACGGTTTCGGGATAAACAGGAAGAGCGGCGCTCTCTGAACACAATGGAGTCCATCGCTCTGTTTAATTTGTGGATAATTTTGTTTCGTTTGGTCCACAGCCCTCTCACAGCCTGTTGTTAAACAGATTTGTCGCCTTAGTGGCGCGAAAATTTTCACGTAATCGTGCTGCTCGTATGAGGAGGTTTGCAAGGTACCAGCTGAAGTGCAGCAAGGACTTTGCAGCTTTGATTACGGACTACAGTTCCCGTACATCGACAAGGTAAGAATTAATATACTGAAATGTCATTGAATACAATTGAAAAGTGTATTGTGAAATTTGAAATACAATATGTGTATAATGTTTTTTTTGTAATTATGACAGTAGCGTTCTAAAGGTAATAATCATGTAACTTAATATAATTTGCTGGTTAATATTAGCTACATTCTTGTATTAAGGCACCCGTATTCAACGGGACACATAACTGTTATGTATGCACTGGAGTAGTAGTTTGTTGTTTATTTAATTTCACTTCAAAGTGCTGTAAGGTAATTGTGTATGCATAAACTATATACAGTTAACAATATTTTTCTATTCTGCTGCAGGACCATATGGATTCGGCAGAGATCTGCTGTGTGGTGGCAGCATGTTCTCAGCAGCTGGACAGACTGTGAGTGGAAGGCTAATTTCAGAATGAGAAGGACATCATTCTTGCAATTGTGCAACAGCCTGCAGCTGCACCTTCAAAGACAGACCACTTCATTCAGAACCGACTTATGTTCTGGGACATTAATGTGGGATGGCCGGGCAAGGTTCATGATGCAATAGTTTTTGCCAATTCATCCTTGTTTGAGATGGTGTATATTTCAGGAGGAAAGTTTTCATTACATACTTCTGTCATGCCGCTACTACATTCAGTGCATGTATAATTATTGTACTTATTAGTTTACTATGACTTATTTTTGTGCTGTTGTCAATAAATTCATATTGTTCATTTCAAGAACAGTGCAGGAGTTATTTGCGAATAACACACAAAACATAAGATGATGCCGAAAAAAGTTTTAATCATAAACTCAGGAGCACTTCTCACATGAAAAAAAAAAAAAACAGTACTTCACAGAACACAACCATGTGCAGTGGTGAAACAAAATAGGCTACCTTGTGTGTGTGGTGTATAATTTATGGAAGTGTGTGGTATATATTGTAGAGGTTCGAGGTCGAATTATAAAGTGTAGAGGTTTGAGGTAGTGTTAGGTTAAAGTGCATAGTAAATATATGCTACGGTATATTAAACTATATTAAACGGCACTAAATACTGTGCCCGCAGATTTTTTACCTTCTCTCTACATTGCTCGGCAGTTCTTTGATATCCATGACCAAGAAGATAGTCACGGATTTTTCTAAATATATCAGAGTTTTTATGAGTTTTGTCCAGCTGCTCCTGTATGCTCTCATCTGCCCAAATTTCCAGCAAGCATTGCACCTCTGCCGTAGACCCCGCCGTGTTGGTTTTGGAGTGTCGCAAAACCGTGACGTCATGCGTCCTGTTCCATGCTCCAGCACGGTTGGCGCTCACACTACATGCGAACCGCGCCCGAGCCCAACTAACCGTGCTCTGGCCCACCTCTTCCAAGCGGGCCAGGGCCTGCTAATCGAGCCGCGCCGAACGCGGTTGGAGCACTCACACTAGTCAAACGAACCGCGCTTTGGTGGTCAAACGCGCTCAGGCACGGTTCAAACTGGCTAGTGTGAGTAGGCCCTCAGTGAAGCTTTTAGGTGTTGAACTCACAGTTCTGTCTGCCATTGGCTCAAACAAAGGTACAAATGAATAAATGGATGGAATAAATATACGTTTCACGGAGCCACATTCTGTCTCTAATACAGCCTAATATTTCATCTATGCTTATGAAAGTGTTGTATTGTTTTATGTTTGTTTTTTGAGGACATGAGACGATGTAACATTTACATTGGGCAATAGAAAACTGCATTGGGATATTTTTGCCATATCACTACATCGATTTAAATGATCAATTCAGTTCTGTTCCCACAGGTCCGTACTGATGGTACCATGTGTAATCCATCCAGAAAAGAGGAGAATCCAGAATCCCACAACAAAGAGACCCGGTTAAAAAAGTCTAAGGCCAGGGCAACAATGGCAGCACTTAAGCCTCTCCTAAGCTTCTTTTTAAACTTGCAAATGCTCAGTCTGACAAGGTGCAAGAGGACTTGTTTAAGGTAACAACGGCTCTCCTGTGAAGCCCTCTCACAGCCACATATTGGGCCTCATTCTCATCAAGCTCATTCAAATCACGCTGCTCAAATAAAAACAGCAGGGGGCTGCGAAGCAAAATGAAACATCCACCATCTTGAAATGAGACACGCAGCTGAGAGCTGGGGCTGTTCCATGAACCAGCATTACTAAGGCTTTATCAGTGAACAGATATGGACTAAAGAGGGTCTCGAGAGTATGCAGAGAACTGGCATATTATTCATGGTTGTGGATAAAGAAGTGGTTACATGATGAAGACATTGATGAGTTTTTAGTTTTTTTATGGTCCATCTGTTGTCGACATTATTCCACCATCACACGTTTAACATACTGTAACTGTTATACAGAGAGCTGACCCAAAAGCATCAGATAGACTATATTGCTATTACTGAATATACACTTTGAACACATCCAGACCAGATTCTACTAATGTGATCATGTGAAGAAGATTCTAACATGAGTGTTACACATCACAAATGTATAAACAGTATGTCAATTTATATATAAAAACTTTGTCCTTCACCCTCCGCGGGTGGTCTCTTCCTTCGAGCTCGGGTCCTCTACCAGAGGCCTGGGAGCTTGAGGGTTCTGCGCAGTATCTTAGCTGTTCCTAGTACTGCACTTTTCTGGACCGAGATGTCTGGTGTTCTTCCAGGGATCTGCTGTAGCCACTCTTCCAGTTTGGGGGTTACTGCCCCGAGTGCTCCGATGACCACAGGCACCACTGTCGCCTTCACCTTCCAAGCCTTTTCCAGCTCTTCTCTGAGCCCTTGGTATTTCTCTAGTTTCTCATGTTCCTTTTTCCTGATGTTGCAATCACTTGGTATTGCCACGTCAACCACAACGGCCTTCCTCTGCTGTTTGTCCACCACCACAATGTCTGGTTGGTTCGCCATTACTATTCTGTCAGTCTGAATCTGGAAGTCCCACAGGATCTTGGCTCGGTCATTCTCTACCACCTTTGGAGGTGTTTCCCACTTTGACCACGGGGTTTCCAGTCCATACTCCGTACAGATGTTCCTGTACACTATGCCAGCCACTTGGTTATGGCGCTCCATGTATGCTTTCCCTGCCAGCATCTTACACCCTGCAGTTAAGTGTTGGATTGTCTCAGGGGCCTGTTTGCACAGCCTACACCTTGGGTCTTGTCTGGTGTGGTAGATTTGGGCCTCTATTGCTCTGGTGCTCAGGGCCTGCTCCTGTGCAGCCATGATGAGTGCCTCTGTGCTGTCCTTCAGTCCGGCCCGTTCTAGCCATTGGTAGGATTTCTTGATATCAGCCACTTCAGTTATGTTCGGTGGTACATCCCATGTAGGGGTTTGTCCTCCCATGATGGTCCCTCCTCCAGCTCCTCTTCCTCTGTTCCCCATTGCCTGAGACATTCACTGAGCACGTCATCTGTTGGGGCCTTATCTTTGACGTACTTGTGGATCTTGGATGTTTCATCCTGGATAGTAGCTCTCACACTTACTAGTCCACGGCCGCCTTCTTTACGGCTAGCGTACAGTCTCAGGGTGCTGGATTTGGGGTGGAACCCTCCATGCATGGTGAGGAGCTGTGTCTTAACGTCTGTGATCTGTATCTCTTCCTTTGGCCACCTTATTATTCCCGCAGGGTATCTGATCACTGGCAGGGCGTAGCTGTTTATTGCCCGTGCCTTGTTCTTGCCATTGAGCTGACTTCTTAGGACTTGCCTTACTCGTTGGAGGTATTTGGCAGTTGCTGTTTTCCTTGTTACCTCTTCAAGGTTGCCATTTGCCTGTGGTATTCCAAGGTACTTGTAACCATCCTCAATGTCTGCTATTGTTCCTTCTGGGAGTGAGACCCCTTCTGTGTGGACTACCTTCCCTCTTTTTCGTCACCATTCGACTACACTTTTCAAGCCCGAATGACATCCCAATGTCAGAGCTGTAGATCCTGGTGGTGTGGATCAGTGAGTCGATGTCCCGCTCACTCTTAGCGTATAGCTTGATGTCATCCATGTAGAGGAGGTGACTGATGGTGGCCCCATTCCTGAGTCGGTATCCATAGCCAGTCTTGTCGATTATTTGGCTGAGGGGTTCAGGCCTATGCAGAACAGCAGTGGGGATAGAGCATCTCCTTGGTATATGCCACATTTGATGGATACTTGTGCAAGTGGCTTGCCATTGGCCTCAAGGGTGGTTTTCCACAGCCTCATTGAGTTTGCAATGAAGTCTCTTAGAGTCCTGTTGATGTTGTACATCTCCAAGCATTCAGTGATCCATGTGTGTGGCATTGAGTCATATGCTTTCTTGTAATCAATCCAGGCAGTGCACAGGTTGGTGTGTCGGGTTCTGCAGTCTTGGGTGACTGTTCTGTCAACCAGGAGTTGGTGTTTAGCTCCTCTGGTTTCTTTGCCGATGCCCTTCTGTGCTTTGCTCATGTATTGATCCATGTGCCCACTTATCTTAGCCGCAATGATGCCTGACATGAGCTTCCATGTTGTGGGAGACAGGTTATTGGCCGATAGTTGGATGGGACTGTACCCTTCGTGGGATCCTTCAGGATCAGGATTACGCCCTTCTGTAAGCCATTCAGGGTGCGTCCATCCCTTAGCAGCTGGTTCATTTGTGCTGCAAGGCGCTCGTGGAGTGCAGTGAGCTTCTTTAGCCAGTAGGTGTGGATCCTGTCAGGGCCCGGTGCTGTCCAGTTTTTCATACCTGAGAGTCTTTCTTGGATGTCTGCCGCTGTGATGGTAACTGGATTCTGTTCAGGAGGTTGCTGTGGTCCTCTCTCAGAGCCACCAGCCACTGTGCATCGCTGTTGTGTGATGCCTCCCTCTCCCATATACTTTTCCAGTATTGTTCAGTTTCCAGCCTTGGAGGGTCTGCTCTGCTGTTATTACCCTGCCATTGAGCGTACACTTTTGCAGGTTGAGTTGCGAACAGCCGGTTTATTCTTCTGGCCGTTCTCTCGTGTACCTCGTTAGGCGGCTTGCCAAGGCTTGGAGCCTTTGTTTGGCAGTTTCAAGTGCTTCAGGTATGGGCATCTGGTTGTACCTCTTGGGTACCAGTTTTCTCATTGCACCTTTCTTGGCCTCTGTCAGTTGGCTTACTTCTCTACGTGTCTGCTTGATCTTAGCCTCCAGCCTTTGTTTCCATGGTGGGTACTGTTTCTCATGGCTCCCATGGTTGCTCTTATAGCCAAGCATCTCGAGGATCACTGCTGCGGAGGTGTATAGCAGCTCATTGGTTTCAGTGATGGATGTGGTAGGGATCGCACTCAATGCTGCATTCACATCTTCTAGGAGACTTTCTGATGGTACTTCACTTAGCCGTTGTAATTGGCGTCGGGGTTGCCTTGCCTTCATTCTCGCCATGATCTTGTCTTTCAGGTCAGTCGCTGCCTCGTTCATCATTATTTCAATTGTTGGGGCTTCATACCCAATCTCCGGTTGGGGAGCACCTGTTGGCTCCCCTCTGACCTTGCGTCCTGGCTCCCCCTTGCCGTAGCATTTTTGTGTTGTATCTCGTCAATCTCAAGTTGTGATAGCAGCTGCCGCTTGTGGATGTTGGAACACTGAGCTACTAGTTGCTTCGATGTAAGCCTGGATTGTGGTTTTCGTAGTAACCATTCATCCCACATTCTCTTCATGTAACCCCTCTGACTAGGGTTACTGGAGTAGTAGCATTCCAACAGAGCCTTGTTATCGCATCTCGCCCATCTCCGTCTTGTTCCAGTAGCCCATTTGTCATCAAGTTGCTCTGGTTCCCCAACACCTGACGCAGACCTTGTTTGGCCGGGCGACGTCTGAGCCGGCTTCTCATAGCATTTATTGTCACTCATCATTATGAGGTAGGCAGTAGCGCGAAGGGTCTTGCCTAAGGACCCACACTGGATAGCACCCCGAGGGGGATTCGAACCTGGGTCCCCCGTGTGAAAGGCCATGTCCTTACCAGCTTACTTCGTTGCCTTGTACCTTACATGTGCAGTGACAATAAAGTTGAATCTAATCTAATCTAATCTAATATATATATATATAAAATAATAATATTATATTATAATATATTAATATAATATATATATTAATGTTTTCAATTTTCCCATCCCTTTATTCAAAGTTTTGTATTCCAGTAAGAGATGAAGGCATTTAGGCAGCAAAACTTTGGGATAGGAATATAGTCAATATATATGTAATTTCGAATTATAATGTTTGCTATATGGCACAATGTTTGTTTACGGTCACCAAGGCCATTATATGACAAAGAAAATGGAAAAGTCATGGAAAAGCCATTGTAATAAAATATCCAAGACAATCATTCAAGGTGTCATTAAAGATGTCGATGAAATCCCAGCTGGGTTCCAGACAGAAATGTTGTGGTTCAAAAATTCAAGTTGTGATAATATATATGTTTAAACACAAAAAATAAAATGATCAATGATTATTTCTAGGTTACGCAAAACAATGTTTTTTTTTGTGTGTGTGTTTTCAAGAGATGTGACAGTTAACCATAGCAATGTTGTGTTGTTCAACAAGCGGATTGTGTTTATTTCAAAGACTGAATAGCATATGTCAAAATAAGCTTTCGCTTTAGCCAATTTCTTTTTCGGTTATATTTGTAAATTGTACAAATGTAGTTATATATCAATGACCAATTAATGACCAAATAAACTATTTTCATATTCATATATTAATAGTATTAGATTTTTAGCTCTAGGGGCAGTGTGGTTCACATGCTGACCTGGCAGGCTAACAGCATTCTCAACAGCTCATCAGTATCAGTGTGAACACACATCATTTGTTTATGTTACCTTTTTTGGTGTTGTGTAAACACCTCTTTAAACTATTCATTCATTATTCATTCATTAATTAAACAACATTTTTGTTCACACATGTAATAAAGGAAATAGGCCTACACCTCATAGTCCAGCTCCAGTCTGACAACAAAACTGCATTATCTAGATATGTTAGCCCAGGAAATTTAATCATTCAAATGTGTTGTGTTATGTAAGTGTACTGCATAAGACAACCCAGAACTAATAGCCTATATCAATTATAAAGGCAACATACTGTATAATTGCAGGCCTCATTTAGAATATCTGTAGTTAACCAGACCCTACCACCTCACTGGTCTTTGAGTACATTTACATTTACATTTAGTCATTTAGCAGACGCTTTTATCCAAAGCGACTTACATTCACCAGTGTTACATTTACAGTTGATGCTTTCATTCAAAGTGACTTAAATTAAGGTTCCATTCCATATCTTAATACCCTTCCTGTGTATCTTAATATTTAAGACTACAGCTAAATGCATATATGCACATGGTACATCCCTGTACATTTAATATTTAAGACTACAGTTTACATTCATCTACATTATTTTGCGTTCTATATTTAATTCCACAATACACATTTTTTATATTCTATTCTTATATTTTTTATTGTTTACTTTTATTTCATTCTTACATAGCTTCATTTATGTATATTTTCATCTGTGTTGTTTTCCTTAATAATTGCACTGTCCATGGAGCGCACCTGACTCACATTTCACTGCTGGTTATATATGCTGTATATAATTTTGTATGTGACGAATAAAAATCTTGAATCTTGAAACAGTGTCAGAGCTGGAACACCACTGGAGGCAAGGTGGGTTAAGTGTCTTGCCCAAGGACAAAACGACAGAATGAGCTGTGGGGAGAGCGGGATTCGAACCGCCTACCTTCCGGTTGAAGGACAACCGCTCTACCACTGAGCTACTGCCGACAGTTTATATTTTGACTCTTCTGCTTTGTTTTTCCAATACTCTGACCTCTACAAAAATGCTAATCACTTCTTGCTCCATAAACTCTGCCGTCTGCCGAATTCTGCTTCTTATGAGTTTACAGACATTATTAGTGACCGTTCTGAAAAAGCCGAATCCAGATTTTTAATCACTTCTCCCAATATTAATTATACATGGCTCCGCTGCTGTGATTGTTCTATTAATTCACAGTTAATAAGTTTGTGAATAGTTAGAATACCTGTGATCCCGTTTTAAGAGGCACTAATGGACGTCTCTTAAAGCAGAAGCACCATTAGAGGAGTTTACTTTGTCACAGTCCAGCTGGCCCGTCCATCTGCAACATTTGGGATGAGAGACTGTTTTGACAGATTTGTTGATCAGAATAGAAACGTGCAATTCTGCTTTTAATTCATATTCATATGTACAGGTGGCACTTTGATGACTACACTTGCATTATGTTCTTCCTGTTTTTGAAAAGGCCTGAAGTGGGATCAATTCAGTTGAACTGCCTCAGAGTGCTAATCTAGTTTAACATTTACATTTACATTTACATTTATTCATTTAGCAGAAGCTTTTATCCAAAGCGACTTACATTACATTACCAGTGTTACAGTCACTGGAGGCAAGGTGGGTTAAGTGTCTTGCCCAAGGACACAACAACAGTACTGTGGGGAGAGCGGGAATCGAACCGCCTACCTTCCGGTTGAAAGACCGCTCTACCCACTGAGCTACTGCCGCCCCTAGTTTAAGGCTAGGATTTCCAAATGTAAATCTTTGCCAAAGGTCTTGTGCTTATCAAATTTGAAAATTGAAAGAGGTCAAAACATTCTAAATAAGCAAACTCTTTATTTATTTTTTGAATTTTATGACTCAAATTTGAAATTTAGAGGTTTACAGCAAAGAAAAAGAGTCCACACAAGATCAGAGGAATTTGCTAGGTACACTATTGTTAAAGTCCTCTACTCAGTTTAATAGTTTGTATGACAACCTTTCCAAAGCAGCAAGTTGACCAAGACCAAGTTGGAGCAGATCGTACCTTCCATTTCTTTAGCAATTTTCTCCCAAGCGTGAAGGCTGTCTGGAGCAATTGTGAGAGAGGGAACGGTAGGTGGCTTAAGTCAGGGGGCTCCACTAGAATATAAAGCCTTTTTGAATAGGGAATGTCCAGCAACTCTCTCTAGTAGTAGTCACTCTAGAGAGAACAGATGAACAGAATTCTTTGACTTCCTGACACTCCTAAAGCATATGCGATATGCAATTAAATTATCATATGAGTGTCTTCAAAATACTTAATTACATGTTATAATATATAGTGGTGCCCAAAATTATTAGAACTGTTGACAGATCTGAAGACATTGAACTTTTTTTGACGCCTTTTGCAAATTTGAGGCGTTTTACTCTATTTTTCTCTTTCGTAATGGTTTCTTGCTGCTATTCTTCTTGTGTTTCAGTCATTTTGCCCTCCACTGTAGTTCCCCTAAAAGTGAGAAGCCTTTTAGAAACCATGAGAAAATGAAAAAATTGTATGGAAAGTTTATGATCCTGCGGATTAATGAAGATGGAAATCAAATGTAAAAATTCACACTACTTTAATATGAGACAAGACAGAGTGTGAGTACTGAGAAGTAAGCTTAGTTGAGAGACAACTAAAGCCACTTCCCCATAATCTGGGTTTTTTCAACCAGCCACAATCTGTTGACGTGTATCAGTTGACTGCGGAGACTACACTGTAAATGGTCACACTACAGGGCACTCCGGACTTGTCAATAGAGTCCCTGGAGGATCATGTCTGGGTGTGAAAACCAGGGCATGCGGCTACAATTGGTGCAAGCTCCAGAGCTTAGTGGATGTGTAAAAGAGGCTAAAGAGGTGTAAATGGAGCAGAAGCAATAACCTCAAAGTGAGCAATGGGGGCAAAACCAGTGTGTCATTTGCCTGAGAGAAAAAGCATAGTGATATTTAGGGATGTAACGATTCACTCAACTCACAATTCAATTCAATATTCTGATCTTACAATTCGATTTCGTCACAATTTTCTTTTATGAAATGAGTTGATACAAATTAGAAGTGAACAAGTGCCCTTTTATTATTTCAAAAATCAGGGCTACACACTAACTTTTTTCACCACCATCCCAGTACGGTCCCGAAAGCAGTCCAAAATTAAATGTCAAATGTTCCCATATTTATTTAAAGTATAGGCTAATGTTTGTCCATTTGTCAATTTATAAATAAACATAAATAAAATCAAATTACATACAATTTAATTTGCTCTAATGGATTTAGACCTGGTAATTATTTTGTGTTGCAGCTGCAACAACAACAAAACAAAGTGTAGGTGTCTAGAGAGATGCCTGTTCAAAACACATACTAAGTCGCATGAGTAATGTTCGTGATAATGGTACATTTTATGGTCCGAAGGACGTGGATTCCACCAACAATATAATTGATCAAAGATTAAGTATTGTTGGAAAGCGTACACTGCAGTAAAGTAAGTTTGAGATTAGACAGAGTCGTCTGTCACAGATAGTGTCAGGTGAACTCTCAGGTTAACTTGTGATGCATCGACAGCTGCAGCTGACTTGACTTTACAATCGGGAAGTTTTACTACAATGACTTTGTCTTAACATGTGCTGTAATGTATGTACGTAATCATGGCCATTAAAAACGCGATTACCGCTTTAGTTTCTCTGTTTGTCGCAGAATAGCTTAGCCGTAGCCTTAACAGTTACATTTTTAACGTCTTATATTTTATTTTTTTCAGTCACCAGTTTCACTGTGACTTCAACAACTATGTTGTATTGTAGGCTAAACATAATAAAAGTATGTTTTTAAATTCTCATTTCAGATCATGTCCAGTCTACACTACAGTTAGAGAGTACAGCTGTACTTTCTTGGAACCTTCAGCTTTACTTGCATCTCACACAACCTGTTTGTAAAAGTATCAACCTGCTGCATTTGACAGATGCTCATTGTCAGTAAATAAGAAGGAACACACTGTGACACAACTGTGACATTAAAATGAATTGAACCTTTCCAGAGGTTTGAATTTCCAACTACCTTTCAGTTACAAGAGCTCCTACTCTCTGAACTACCTTTCAAACAGTGTGTGTGTGTGTGTGTGTGTGTGTGTGTGTGTGTGTGTGTGTGTGTGTGTGTGTGTGTGTGTGTGTGTGTGTGTTTAAACAAATATTACAGTGCTTAACATTCACACAGGGCATAAATCAAATGTAGACACAACTGCAACATGTAAACCAATACTGTATCTTTTTAACAGCATTCATTCATACTTTCATATGTGTTCAGGTCTTTCTGTACTTTTTTTTTTAAACATATTTTGGTAATTTCTTGTCTAAAGTACAATAAAAAGTCAAACACAACATTTTCTATGTATTCAATCTGCAAAACACAAATCATTTTCACTGATCTGGCAATAAACTTGTTTCTGCCAAATTTATTTCCTGGAATTTTTCTTTTCTTTTTTTTCTTTTTTTTTTTTAATGTATAAATTCTAGTGTTTATGAACCACAGTGACAAAGGTATGTTTTGGAGAGAAAAAAGAGAGCCCTTCACAGCAAACAGGGATTTAGACAACTGTCTAGTTTAATCTTTTTGTGCAAATTCAACTGGCTCAGGTTAACTGGGGAAAGGTGGCTGTGTCGATGCCTGTTCAAAACACATGTACCTGTAACATAGTTGATTATGTAAAACTGCTTATCGCTGTTAATCTGATTTGTAATCGAACAATGTACATTTTGGCACAAGGTTAAAGGTTAATTAAATTGCAGAGCACTGAGGTCAGTTTGTCTTGTGGCTAAGTCCCAAGTTAACCTGTGACATTTCAACTTGTTTTAGACTTTTGTGTGAGCTTAGAACAAGCGGCATGACTCTTGGAGAGTGCATTTTCTACGTAAATAGAAACCGTTTTTCTCTACAGTTTGTCACTGTGCTTTGTCTCGGCAAAGTAGCCTACGACATCTATCAAATGACTGCTCTCATCTACAAGACCCAAGTGGTTTAAAGTGTGACAGTCACTTGCTGCTACAGCAGGACTTCTTCTGGCATCTACTGTCCTGACAGTGTCCTGAAGGTTTGAAGTGTCCTTTCTAAGAGACGTCCTGAGAACGATTCACGTGAACCTTAATATTCTGCAGTTGGACACACACAGACTGATCAGGGATTATTTTTATTGGTGTTATGCAGTCTACACTGTTAAACCAAATAAATACATGTAATGGAGGTTTTCTGTTGTCATTTCTCTTCAATAAACCCTTTGAAAAGTTTTTATAACAATGGTTTTTATATGGTTCATATTGACATTGTCATAAATATTGGTTTTATAGTCATTTCTGTTTCCAGCCTTTAAAAGTGTCACTATTAAATGTATAAATGTCCTGTGAACAGTCAGAGACAGTTTAATGTTGAGGAGTTGCCTTTTGAAAGAGAACTAATGGATAAATGTATTTTTCTTGAGGTTCATTGTAAAGAACAAATGTAAACTCATAAAGTCTAAGGCCTGTGGAAGTTCTTACATCCAACACAGACCTCACAAGTGAACAATACCAAAGGCTCTAATGTCAAAGGTCAAGGGAAGAAACATAACAGAAGCAAACATTCATCATTATGGGGTTTTACAAACTATGAAGAAGAATGTTTTATTATTTCAGAGAGAGACATAAGCTACATTTTTATACTATTTATTTATTCTCTAAGGTCATCTATTTATATGAGTTTGTGCTTAATTATAGTGCATGTAATGAACAAAATAGAATAGAACTTTACCAAAGTGGAACGTTTCCTTCAGCTTACCAGTACATGAGACAAACAACAACATAAAGCAGAGTCAGTCATAAACACATGGGACAAACAACTTTTTAAAGACAGCTTTAGTTGTCAGTACGACTCCAGCGCTGACCAGAGACAAGAGCTCACATAATAACGGTAAGAGTAGCCTCAACTGTTTTATTCTCATTGGACTGAACCATATTATATTGCGATTATTGCAGGTAACTCAGTTACAAGGTTTTAAAGAAGTTGCACAGCACAAGCACCATGTCCACGACAGTGTTCCTTCTGTAGTATTCCTTCTGTAGTATTTCTTGATTTAAAGGCTGTTTCTCATGTTACGCAAGTTAAACGGAGATCGTCTGGATCAACTGGTGACAGCTCTGTTCTGTTTACATCGAGTTATAATCCACAAACCGCTCTCGAATCAAAGCCGTCTACGTTCGTTCTTTCTCATCGACACTAAAAGAGACATCATTATAGACATGTCCGCTGTAAAAAGAATCACATCAATGTAATTTAGGACGAAATAATACCTATATTTCCTGGTTTGTAAAAGTGGGGTCCTAGAGAGGAACGCCCACAAAAAACAACTGCATGTCGCCAGACAACCGGCTTCGCCAGTTAATCCGTCACACCGGTCTGTGCAGCAGCAGCGAAGAGACACACAGTGAGTGAGTGAACGCCTTTTGCTAAAGTGGATTTATTTATGTCGCCACTCCTCTGATTAAAACGAGGATGAGACTTCCTCAATATCAACATCCACCGGCTCCTGTCCCAATGCTAGAAACTGTTTGCAACAACTTGTTGAAAGCAAGTTTGCAGTAAACAGAGCGGCCTCTGTTGTTCAAAACATGAATCGAGATTGAATTAATTAATCTCAACTGACTTGAAACGGCACATATGTGAATCAATTTTCAACCAGCTCACGATTAATCGTTACACTCTATAGTGATAATACAATAAATTTGGCATCCCAAGTCCACTTTTGTCCACAGGCCACTGCAATTTTTGCATATTTAATGTGGAATTTTAATTGTTCTGTTCAAATGTGTTGCAAAGACGGTCAAATTGTTTGAAGTAGCTTAGAGAAACATGGGCCTGTATGACTCAAAAGGACCCAAAAAGGAGCAAAACTATTGTAAAAAAATATATACAGTATATAATCATGAAACAACACTAAAGGTGTTATAAAACCTTTAACACCAAAAATTAGGGTCACGATTAATTTGGAACTTTGAAATATGGGTTTCCAGTACAAACGTTAGGGGAACTCTAGCATAGGGGACACCCCAACCTAACACTGAGTATTGTGGAAAAATAAAAAGTCCAATTGCAATTAAGCAAGTTGTAAATTGTAGGGGAATGAAAAAAAGAAAAAGAAAAATGGACATAAGTTTATTTTATAACGGCAATGTTCTTTTTAGAGCGAAAGACATATTCAGTATACATGTAAATACACCCAATGCTAATATGAATACATGTCTGTGTCACAAAGTGCTGGACAGTTTAGGACATTAAATCCGATTAAAGCTAAGTGCTACTCATACTTTCATTCATTATATATTTTTGTGGCTAATATAATATAACTCTCTGTGATCACTGCTATCCCATGCACATTTGCGTAATATTTCCTGGTGTCCATGTATACATATAAAACAAATATCTGCATAGTAACCTGAGTTCAAAATTCTGAATTACTCAAACCCCACTTAATACGTCCAAGGCTCACTAACTCAGTAAATGAGAACACCGACTGTGTTTTGATTAAATGATTGAACAGTGCACGTTCATAAGAGGCTTTTGGGTTATTAACTTGTGTGTGAGACGGCACTATCTCACATCTATATACAGCACATCAGCAGGGGTCAGATGACTCATTATCATATGTCACTCAGGCAACGCTAATTGCAGGAAACTAAAAAATGAAAACAGTCATTGGGATTGTCTCAAAAGCCACACCAGCCTTATTTAACCTGATTGTATGTGTATTGCTAAAGGCTGTTTTCTGCAGGATTTACTGATGATAAAGGACTCTGAGACTTAAGAAATGCCTCATGTAATAAGTATGCACAACGATATAACTATGCAAAATGTTACAATGTTACATTTTTTTTTGTAATTGACACAAACTATAATAAACCAACCAAACACATTTTGTAATCAAATCAAAGCAAAGCGTAATAAATGCATGTAAGAAAAATATTCGGTTATTTGACACTACACTTGTAGGTAAGGTAGGATTAGGATTAGGGTATGTATTTACAATGTATGTTATGTACATGTTATTACAATTAGTTATACAAGGAGGTAGATAGAATGTATCAAGTGTAGTGTAAATAAAGTGTGACCAAATATTATTTTGTGTATTTATTACATTTTGCAACAACTGTTAAACCGTTAAAAATGTGTATGCAGTTGGCTAATTCAACCATCAAGACGTGCATGTACGGGTGAATGTTAATGTCAATGGTAAAAAAACATGAGACTAAATGGTTGTCTGTTGGTGTTAGCCCTGCAACTGAAACAGCTGTGATAGACACCAGCCACTTGCGACCCAAACATGATAAATGATTGAATTAAAAAAAAAATAATAATAATATATAACTTGTCTCAGGTTTTCTATGAACATACTCATGCAGTTCTGCAGTTCTTTGGAATAATACTCAGTGACCTTGAACGACCTTCTTGCTTTTTGCTTGCCAGTTTGGCTGCTTAATCAAACTGAGTCAGGCCACCTCAAGGTCTTCATCTAAACAACCTGCCCTTTGTCAACAATTTCTGTGGAAGCCCTCCAGATGGTTCTGTGTACTGCAAAATTTAATATCAACCATCAAGCCATGAATTGGTGACTCAAATGGCCTATAGTAAATGAATGTGAATGATTGTGAAAGTGTTGGCCCTGCAATTAACTGGCCATTTTCCAGAATGTACTCTGCCTGACACTCAAATAAGCCGTGAAAGACTCCAGCCCCAAGACCCATAACAGGATAAGTGCTAGAAAGACATACACATGATACATTTATTTAGTTACATCTGTGAAATGCCAATATAGTGGTTTAATAAAACTGAGTCACAGAATTCTCTGTGCTGTATTGAGTGACATGACACAGTGCTGTACAGTGTCTGCATCAGCTTTAATGGACTTTGAATAAAGCCCACAGTCGGCAGCAGACAGCTAAAGGCCAAGCTACAGCTTGGTAACTGCTCCTGTTCTGACTTTTAATATTGTACACAGAAACTCATCATCCTGTTTTCAAATATAAATAGCTGCAGCAAACCATGAGCTGTTACCAGAAATCCAGCACAGATAAGGGGATTATTTGCTGTAGTTCTTATCTGAAGATATGTCAATACCTGCTTCAGGACAAATACACCAGCGTTTCAGGAATGAAGGTACATATTCCACCCACAGGATCTTTGGCTTTTCTGTTTTTTCAAGGGTTTTAGAATTATCATTTTGAGTGCATGGGAGCAGGCAAGCCAAACATCGGAAAGAGATTCTTAGATAAATCCATATGCTGGAATTTGCTGCACTATTGTTTCAGCTGGAGCTATTTGCAATTATAGCAGCTATTTGATAAGCAGTCTGCATAAATGCGCAACACTAATTTTTCCAGAAGACTGCAGGTTCATCGAGGTAAAACTTGATGTATCCTTCAAGATAAGAAAATAACTTGTGCGTGATTGCTCTTTTAACCTTTAACAGTAGCACACTATGTAGATTTTAGGGCCTAATTTGGGCAGCAGCTCTAAAAATTATATTCAGTCTAGTAAGCTCTACTAAGTGTCACTATTAAAAATCAAACCATAAAAAAATAGGAGCATTCTGCAGCGAGAAGCAAAATCAGGAATATGATTTAAACTGTGCAAAACAAGAGACAATCAAATTCTGCTGTCCACATCAGAAGAGTGGTACTATTTGCTCTTATGTGATACTGAGTACTCCACATAGCACTGTCCATATTACCTATTTTCATTTCATAGACTTTTTAAAGTTAAAAAAAAAAAGAAAAATTGTTTGTGATGTCATCGTTTTATCCTGCTTTTGCAACATGGAGTTAATACAGAAATAAAAAACTTTTTGGCTTCCTGCGCCAATGAGCAACTTCCATTGAAAAAAATGGGTGGCCATTTTTTTACTCTATTGCTTTGCAGTTCTAATAATACATCCATGATTGTTTCCAGGTCGTTTCTTCTTCATCTGTCTGAAATTACTCAGCTTTTTATTGCATGTCAAAAAGCGCCCTCTAAATGTTCCGTTTTGAATGAACGGAGAACAGGGTTAGGCATATGTTACAGTTTACTATAATTTAGGGACTCAATAGGCACAGGCTCTGTTTGTGTTGAATGCATTGTGAAAGCCAAACAACGCTGACTGTTTAAAACCAGAAACAGCTGTTGAGAATAAACGCTAGCTTTGTTGTTGGAAAACATATATTTCTAATGTTTTTAGTTGGAATATGACATTTATCACAACAACAATAATTTATTGGAAAAAATATTTTTTTATTGTAAGTTTATTTCTTTTTTATTCCTTTTGCTTCTTGTTTTTACTCGAGTGAGGATCCATTGTCCAATTAGCTGACTGCAGTTCTTCAGACTTCAGTTTAGCTGAACCCCTCCCAAAGTGTACCACAATGTTTGGGACCCCAAGCTTTTTGGGAAAACTTCAGACCCCTTTTGGTAATGGAAACACACAAGAACAGACCTGCACCATACCCTCCCAGTGGAAACAAGGCTTAAAACACAAAATATGGTTCTGTGACTATTTAAAGGCTATTCAACTTTGGGATGTGTACAAAAGAAACCGGTCTCTGGAGGCATCACAACAAAAACAGAGTGAAAAGTAGGCATAGCCTACTTTTTTAAAGGTGTTGTGATGTCACAAGCTGAATTTATAGCAGCTTAGCAGAAGATATTTTATATTAATGAATACAGTCACTGCTTTGCTGCGAGTATGTCCTGCAGAGTTGATCTTCTTGTGTCACCCACTGTTCGGGAAAATAGGCTGAGCACATGTCAGGGGTGCTACGTCACAAACTAAAACCTTCAGAGAAGCAGAGGAGGCAAGACCAGGCCTATAATCAGAACTAATATTGCACATGCATATGTTAATGGAAAAACAAAAATGGCAGTTTAATTACAAGTTTACAAGTTATTGCTAAAGTTTCATTCTGATGTAGAAAAATTTAAAGCTATCATCTTCCCATACAAATGAGTGGTGTATCATCTTTTGTTTTGTTTATTTCCCAAGCTTTTATAGTCAGTATTTCAATTAATTCTACCCCTAACCCTTACCCCTTAGCCTTTGTTTTGCAAAAGTTGTTTTCCAATTCTCAGTTGACTCAAGAGTAAGGAGTAAGGGAATGTATAGCCCTCTAAACAGAGATTTTGGAGGACCACACTCGAAGCAAAGGGGTAAGATTTTGTGCGTTCACCAGCTCCATGGCTGCGGGAGATGTAAAAAATGTTAATAATTTTGGAAAAAATAAAGATTTTTAAATGACAACTGTCCTGTTTTATGTTCTTTTAATCTTGAACTCGTTTATGAACTGATATGTTATCTCCTTGGAAAGTTTTGTCAAAATTGCTGTTTGCTAACGTTAGCCTCACAGGTCACAGTCTCATATTTGCAGACGCTTTTAAAACTTTTTTATTTACTACTGTTTAACACCCCTATCTGTTTTTCCGTTGATATAAATTGATATGTTGTAAACAAACAGTCCTTTTGGATTCCGTGGTTGTAGTAACATCCTTCAGTGTCTTATGTCTGTGATAGTGACTGAGGAAACAGCAGCTGATACTGTTCAGAGCAACACTCAAGTCAAAATACTCACATGTGATTGTGAGTACAACTCACAACTGTTGCTATATAATAATGACGGATGTTTTATTAGGCCATAATATTATGTTGTGTACTATTAAAATATACATTATAAACTATATGAGATTATATACAGCCTTTTACTATATTATAGACTTGCATAGATTAGGATATATATTTATAGATCTTACATTATTATAGATCTTATTATACATCTGTGCCCCTATAGGTATGGTGTCCATACACTAAACTAACCCACCCCAGTGCCACAGCTCTCACAGTGTATGAATGTGTGAGAATATTTGGTGATGGTCGGAGAGTCTGTAGGCGCAAAATGGCTGTCAGTCTGCCCCAGGGCAGCTGTGGCTACAGATGTAGCTTACCACCACCAGTGTGTGACTGTGGAGTGAATAAATAATGGACTTCCTGTAAGCGCTTTGAGTCCCTTGGACATTTGGAAGAAAAGCGCAATATAAATCTAATACATCTAATTATTATTATTCGGCCCGAGCCGGTGATGACCGGGAGGTCATATTGTTTTTGCTCGAATTATTATTATTATTATTTATTTATTTTTATTATTTTTATTTTTCCATGAAATGATCCTCAATTTGACCCAGTAAACAGGCACGAAAAGTCAATTTTACAGTGCCTTGCGAAAGTATTCGGCCCCCTTGAACTTTGCGACCTTTTGCCACATTCCAGGCTTCAAACATAAAGATATGAAACTGTAATTTTATGTGAAGAATCAACAACAAGTGGGACACAATCATGAAGTGGAACGAAATTTATTGAATATTTCAAACTTTTTTAACAAATAAAAAACTGAAATATTTGGCGTGCAAAATTATTCAGCCCCCTTAACTTAATACTTTGTAGCGCCACCTTTTGCTGTGATTACAACTGTAAGTCGCTTGGGGTATGTCTCTATCAGTTTTGCACATCGAGAGACTGACATTTTTGCCCATTCCTCCTGAGCAAAACAGTTCGAGCTCAGTGAGGTTGGATGGAGAGCATTTGTGAACAGCAGTTTTCTGTTCTTTCCACAGATTCTCGATTGTAATCAGGTCTGGACTTTGACTTGGCCATTCTAACACCTGGATATGTTTATTTGTGAACCATTCCATTGTAGATTTTGCTTTATTTTTTGAATCATTGGCTTGTTGGAAGACAAATCTCGGTCCCAGTCTCAGGTCTTTTGCAGACTCCATCAGGTTTTCTAACAGAGTGGTCCTTATTTGGCTCCATCCATCTTCCCATCAATTTTAACCATCTTCCCTGTCCATGCTGAAGCTGAAAGTTTAGAGGGACGGCCAGGTCTTGGTAGATTTGCAGTGGTCTGATACTCCTTTCATTTCAATATTATCACTTGCATAGTGCTCCTTGGGATGTTTAAAGCTTGGGAAATCTTTTTGTATCAAAATCCGACTTTAAACTTCTCCACAACAGTATCTCGGACCTGCCTGTTGTGTTCCTTTTTCTTCATGATGCTCTCTGCGCTTTAAACGGACCTCTGAGACTATCACAGTGCAGGTGCCTTTTTATGGAGACTTGATAACACACAGGTAGATTCCATTTATCATCATTAGTCATTTAGGTCAACATTGGATCATTCAGAGATCCTCACTGAACTTCTGGAGAGAGTTTGCTGCACTAAAAGAAAAGGGGCTGAATAATTTTGCACGCCCAATTTTTCAGTTTTTTATTTGTTAAAAAAGTTTGACATATCCAATAAATTTTGTTCCACTTCATGATTGTGTCCCACTTGATGTAGATTCTTCACAAAAAAGTACAGTTTCATATCTTTATGTTTGAAGCCTGAAATGTGGCAAAAGGTCGCAAAGTTCAAGGGGGCCGAATACTTTTGCAAGGCACTGTATTTGTCCCAAAATTCAAGGCCGGCGAAAAATTTATGTATTTGAAGTCCCCGAAAAAATAAATATGATAAATGACTCAGTGGCGACCCCTAGAAAAGTAAAAATACATTGGGCCTGTGAAAAGTGAAAGTAATTTTTTTCCGATGTAGAAATACAAAACTTGGTACATCCATAGGACACCTTAGGGCAAACAGAAAAGTCTATGACAGCCACACCCTAAACTCAACAGAAAGTCCACCATGTGGGGTGAAACGCGCGGCCGCCTCTCCCCAAATTTGGTGAGTATCATCTAGACACGTGTGCATACCAAAGTTATGACTTTGTTTTTGATATCTTATCGGGTTATTGGGTGTGGCAAGCCTGTAATGAGGTGGCCATTTTTGTGAAATTAAAATATCCCTTAACTCTCAAACGCCTTCTCGGATCTAGTTGGACCCAAAAAGGCGTTTGTGCATATTCATGACCTGAACACAAAAATATGTAAATAAAAGGGTTATCTTTAGAAATGGCCCTCCAGCGCCCCCTACAAACTTATAATGGGACCCAAGAATTTAGTTTGTCATAGAGACATGAAATTTGGTACACATGTCTCTTATGTCATGATGAGCATAAAAGCCAATAACGACGACACAAATGTGTTGCCATAGCAATGCCCCAAATATGTGGAAAAAGTCAATGGGAAGTGAAAATTTTAGTTTGTCGTAGGCAAATGAAACTTGGTACAAACATCCAGCATGGGATTATGAACAAAAAAGCCAATAGGGACCACACCCTATCACACACGGGAAGGCAGCCATTTTGAATTGAAGATGTGAACCGCCTTAGAATACACCTCTTTTAAAAAACAGTACTTTGTTTTTCTCGCCTTAGCCCAAGCATAATCTATTATTTTCAAAAGTTCAGACAGCTCCCAGGAAAACCGGGGATTGTGGAGACCTTTAACTCTTACTATTATTAATTATTAGGCCCGAGCCGGTGATGACCGGGAGGGCCTATTGTTTTTGCTCGGATTATTAATTTTCAATTTGACCCAGTAAACGTGCAACTAAAAGTCATTTTTATTGGTCCCAGACTTCAAGCCAAAAATTTATGTATTTGAAGTCCCAAAAAAATATGAAAAATGACTCAGTGGCGACCCCTACAAAAGTCAAAATACATTGGTTCTATGGAAATAGAACATAGGACACCTCAGGGAAAACAGAAAAGTTTATTACAGCCATACCGTAAACTCAACAGAAAATCTACTATGTTGGGTGGAATGCGTGACCACCTAAATTTATGCTTTTCATCTAAACAGCTCCAAATTTGGTGATCATCTAGACACGTGTGCAAAAAAAGTTATCAATTTGTTTTTGATACATTTGTGGCTGTGGTCGTAATGAGTCTGTGAAGAGGCAACCTTTGGGAAATAAATGCCATTTCCCAATTGCCAGGATCCTTCCTTTAGAGAGTCTTAGAAAACTCCTCAGAATCCTTTTACCATGAAGTTTCTCAAGGGAGGCGAGGGCCTTTATCATCATTAGTCATTTAGGTCAACATTGGATCATTAGGCACTGAGCCGGTGATGACCGGGAGGGCCTATTGTTTTTGCTCGGATTTTTTTTTTTTTTTTTTTTTTTTTTTCCACTTCCGATTGTGTCCCAATGATCCTAAATTTGACCCATGTGAACATGCACGAAAAGTCATTTTATTGGTCCCAGACTTCAAGCGAAAAATGTATGTATTTGAAGTCCCGAAAAAAAATATGATAAATGACTCAGTGGCGACCCTAGAAAAGTAAAAATACATTGGGCCTATGGAAAGTGAAAGTAACTTTTTCCAACGTAGAAAAATGAAACTTGGTACATCCATAGGACACCTTAGGGCAAACAGAAAAGTCAATGACAGTCACACCTAAACTTAACAGGAAGTCCGCCATGTGGGGTGAAACGTATGCCACTAAAATCGCCCTTAGAAAGAAAGATGCAAATCATTGTGTTTTAATCTAAATGGCCCCAAATTTGGTGAGTATCATCTAGACACGTGTGCCAACCAAAGTTGTGACTTTGTTGTTGATATCTTATCGGGTATGGGTGTGGCAAGCCTGTAATGAGGTGGCCATTTTTGTGAAATTGAAAATATCCTTAACTCTCAAACGCCTTCTCGGATCTAGTTGGACCCAAAAGGCGTTTGTGCACATTCATGACCTGAACACAAAAATATGTAAATAAAAGGGTTATCTTTAGAAATGGCTCTCCAGCGCCCCTACAAACTTATAATGGGACCCAAGAATTTAGTTTGTCATAGAGACATGAAATTTGGTACACACATCTCTTATGTCATGATGAGCATAAAAGCCAATTATCTATAAATGTGTTGCCATAGCAATGCCCCAAATATTTGGAAAAAGTCAATGGGAAGTGAAAATTTTAGTTTGTCGTAGGCAAATGAAACTTGGTACACACATCCAGCATGGGCTTATGAACAAAAAGCCAATGGGGACCACACCCTATCACACACGGAAGGCAGCCATTTTGAATTGAAAATTTGGTCTGACTTAAAATACACCTGTACACAGAAAAAGCTGCTTCATTCCACAGACACCAAACTTGGGCAAAAGTTCAGACAGCTAAACACATGTATGTAAAAGAGACAAGTGTTTTTCTAGACTTTTTGCTCGAGTTATATTTTATTATAATTCGGTATATTTTTTTATTATAATTTTTCTCCACCTATGATCCTCAATTTGACCCAGTAAACCAACAACTAAAAAGTCATTTTTATTGGTCCCAGACCTTCAAGCCCGGCAAAAATTTATGTATTTGAAGTCCCAAAAAAAATTACGAAAAATGACTCAGTGGCGGCCCCTAGAAGAGTCAAAATACATTGGGCCTATGGAAAGTGAAAGTAACTTTTTTCCAACATAGAAAAATGAAACTTGGTATATCCATAGGACACCTCAGGGCAAACAGAAAAGTCAATGACAGTCACACCCTAAACTTAACAGGAAGTCCGCCATGTGGGGTGAAACACATGGCCACTAAAATTGCACCTTGCGCAGAAGATGCAAATCATTGTGTTTTAATCTAAATGGCCCCAAATTTGGTGAGTATCATCTAGACACATGTGCCAACCAAAGTTGTGACTTTGTTGATATCTTATCGGGTATGGGTGTGGCAAGCCTGTAACGAGGTGGCCATTTTTGTGAAAATAAAATGTCTCTTAACTCTCAAACGCCTTCTCGGATCGAGTTGGACCCAAAAAGGCGTTTGTGCACATTCATGACCTGAACACAAAAATATGTAAATAAAAGGGTTATCTTTAGAAATGGCTCTCCAGCGCCCCTACAAACTTATAACGGGACCCAAGAATTTAGTTTGGCATAGAGACATAAAATTTGGTACACACATCTCTTATGTCATGACGAGCATAAAAGCCAATGACAACCACCCCTATCTATAAATGTGTTGCCATAGCAACGTCTCAAATATGTGGAAAAAGTCAATGGGAAGTTTTAGTTTGTCGACGCAAATGAAACTTGGTACACACATCCAGTATGGGCTTATGAACAAAAGGCCAATAGGGACCACACCCTATCACACACGGGAAGGCAGCCATTTTGAATTGAAAATGTGAACCGACTTAAATACAACCTCTTTTTAAAAACAACAGAAAATAGCTGCTTCATTCCACAGACACCAAACTTGGGCAAAATGAGCTAAACACATGTATGTAAAAGAGACAAGTGTTTTTCTAGCTTTTTGCTCGAGTTATATTTTTTTTATTATAATTTGGTATATATATTTTTATTATAATTTTTCTGCAAAATGATCCTCAATTTGACCCAGTAAACGTGCAACTAAAAGTCATTTTTATTGGTCCCAGACTTCAAGCTCGCGAAAAATTTATGTATTTGAAGTCCCGAAAAAAATATGAAAAATGACTCAGTGGCCCCCTACAAAAGTCAAAATACATTGGGCCTATGGAAAGTAACTTTTTCCAACGTAGAAAAATGAAACTTGGTACATCCATAGGACACCTCAGGGAAAACAGAAAAGTTTATTACAGCCATACCGTAAACTCAACAGAAATCTACTATGTTGGGTGTGCGTGACCACCAAATTGCACCCTTGTGTCTAAAGGCTTTTCATCTAAACAGCTCCAAATTTGGTGAGTATCATCTAGACACGTGTGCAAAAAAAGTTATCAATTTGTTTTTTGATAGATTTGTGGCTGTGGTCGTAATGAGTCTGTGAAGAGGCAACTATTGGGAAATAAATGCCATTTCCCAATTGCCAGGATCCTTCTCAACATGTTGAGGAGGAATACCAGAGCCACCTAGAGTCTTAGAAAACTCCTCAGAAGGGTTTTCATCTAAACAGCTCCAAATTTGCTTTAAAGCACGACATGCAATCCTCCGAATATATGTGTCCCTGCGGTCTCAAGGGAGGCGAGGGCCTTTATCACCGCTTGCGGCTTTAATTTTTATTATTATTACATCCATTTTATATAGCGCTTTTTCGGGGACGCAAAGATGCTTTACATACAGTTTCCATTAATCATTCACTCCACAGTCACACACTGGTGGTGGTAGGCTACATCTGTAACCACAGCTGCCCTGGGGCAGACTGACAGAGACGTGGCAGCCAATCCGCGCCTACGGACTCTCCGACCATCACCAAATACATTCACATTCTAACACATTCATACGAGGCAAGGTGGGTTAAGTGTCTTGCCCAAGGACACAACAACAGTATGAACTGTGGGGAGAACGGGAATCAAATCTCCTACCTTTCGGTTGAAGGACAACCGCTCTACCACTGAGCCATTATGCTCCTCATATGCTCCTCATATTTGATCATGATTGTAAAAACAATCTAAACAGCAGTACTCAGTCAGCACCTCAATGTAATTAGTTTCTATTCAATTTGTGGTAAAAATGACTTCTTTTCATCAGAGTTACAATGTATGACCCCCACTGTGGTATGATTTTTTGTTGCCACTCTAAAGCAATGCACACTAAATGCTTTCATACAAAAATGCATACTGAAAACAAATATATTTAATAAAGATTTTTAAGCCAGACTATCCAAACACATTTGATTCAGGGGGCTGCAGTAGATTTCAAAGCGCACCGGTGACACCATTGACGAGTGTGTGAAGAGTGACCTGGTGCTTCCTGTGAGACCCTCGCTGCAGCTAAGTGTAAAGTGTGTGTGTGTGACGTCGCTTAGAGCAGCAGAAGACTGTGCGTGTGTGTGTGTCAGACTCGAAAAGAAAAATGTGTTTCTCCAACGTGACTGCATTCAAAGGCTGGAAAGTGTAATTTGAGATATGAATTCATTACACGGCCTGGTGTCAGCTGACAGAGCGAGGCAACAGCGCCGCTTAGTGCCCCCCTCAGTTTGAGAAGTGAGAGTGGCTCCTACCTCGGGTGTCACAACGCGTGGCGGGGGCGGGGATTTACACCGTCCGTGTCCTGAATGTGGAGTGTTGTTGGGGCCGCACGGGGGGCTGCTGCCACGGCGACCTGTCCGCTCCCCGACATTGTGCCCCCTCCTCCTCCTCACAGCGTTAGTCCCAGTCCGGCCGCAGTCTTCAGATCGCTTCTAGAAAAACACAAGGACACAGACACACATAGAGAGCGGCTGAGATCGGGGTCCTGGTGTGACATCACAGACCGGGACTTCAGAGGGACCACCCAGCTGGGAAACACTGACCTATATAAGATAAGATATAGGCAGGGCTGTTACAATGGAGTGGAAATACTGTGCAGTTACCTCCGGGGGGTGTCATGAAAGATGGCTGACCACATATTTTAGAACAGTTCTATTAATGTAATCATTGTTTTTTTGTTCTTAAAAAATGGCTTAAATTGGCAAAAATTTGTTCAGTTATTAATTTGAATGGGTATTTGTTTAAGGTCAGGACATATACATAGTCAGGGTCTAAAACCGTCCTGGACTTTGTTTTGTCCTGGATGAGTGTAGTTAATCTTGGACCTTGTTTAGACGTGCACGTTGTGTTCTGGTTTAGCCTAACCCTTACTTGGTTTCTGTCCTAGTTTTGTCTTGGTTTATATTTTTTATGGATTACTGCATGCCTTCTGGTTAATATCTGCTGTAGTCCTATAATTTTATCTCGTGTTCAGTCCTGTTTTAATCCTGGGATTGGTCAAGATTATATCAAAGTAAACTTGAGGGTTTAGTCCAGATTTGGTCTAGGTTTATAACTTCTCTTTTTAGTCCTGACTTGGCTAAAGTCCTACAGCTTATTCTCTTATAACTTGTTTTATTTCTAAGTGCCTCCTTGTTTTTTCTCGTGTTTTGTCCCGGTTTAATCCTGGGGTCCAAACTTTATCAAAGTCAACTTAAGTAGTGTTTAGTCCAGACTTCTCCAGGTTTAGGTCTGGGTTTAGTCCTGGTTTAGTCTTTGTTCAGGTTTCCTGATTTATATTTTTGTTCAACCCTAGATTAGACCTGCTTTAGTCCCTGTTAAATCTGTTTTTAATCCAATTTCAGTTCTTTTGAAACAGACAGTCTTGTTTTAATTCTGGGTCCTTCCCTGGTTAATCATAAGCGTGGCCCAGACTTGGTTTAGTATAAGGTTTAGACCTGGTTATTTCAGTCCTGTTGAATTAACTCCAGTTTTAGTCTATGGTTTAGTCTTTGTTAAAAACCTAATGTAGTCACACGTTTGGTTATGGTTGGACCCAGTTAAGACTCAGGTTTTGTCTTGGTTTACATCTCATTCTCATCTCATTAGACACTCAGTCCTATTGGATTAGTCCAGTTTCACTTCTGTCTTTTGCCCTTTGGTCCTGTTTTATGTGTCTAGTCCAGGTTAATTCCCAATTTAATCCAAAAGTCCTGATTTAAAGCTGTTGTTGGTTATTTCCAGGTTTAACACTGTTCAGTCCATGGTCTTGTTCTTGTAAATCTTACTTTAGTCAGTAAACATATATATTTTAAATTAATGTTAGGCCCTAGTGTCCACAGTCCACCCTGTGTATGGGTTTTGCTTTGGTACAGTCTCAGTCTTGGTTTAACCCTGATTTAGTCCTGACTTTAATCTTGGTTTAACAGTGTTTGGTCATTGTTTAGTCTTACTGTATCATGCATCCAGTTATTGTTCAGGCTCTGGTGAAGACCTGATTTAGTCCTGCTTTGTGGTTTTACTCCACATTTAACAATGTTTCATTCCTTGGTTTTCTCCTTGTAAAACCCTGCTTTAGTGGAGCGTCTGTTTGTGGTTTAGTCCTGGTTTAGACCCGGCTCCGTCCTGCTTTCTGAACTTGTATCTGTTCTGACATTACATAAAGGTTATTTTGAGCTTGTCGTGGGATGGCAGCATCACTGTAGCTATATTTGGGGACATCATAAACAGTTGAATGTTGGCTGCTGTGCCTTCCTTGAGCACGGATAACACGACTGAACCAACTACTGTAAAAGACAAATGAGTTGAGCTTACGCGTGCGTGAGGATGGGGGAATATGAAAACATTACGCGTTTAAAAAAAACAGCCTGTGGCGCCAGTGTTCCCGTCACGCGGCGCTCTCCGGTGCCGTTATGTGGGGCATGCAGCAGGTTGTGAGTCGGGGCTCCGCTGCTGCTCCACTTTGAGCCCCACACAAAGTCAACACGAAAAATAGGCTGCTGCCCGTTCTCCGCCACCCAACTTTTAGAGGCTCCTCCTCAATAGATAAATAACTAAAAGGAATAAAAAGCACTCACCCCATTCCCGTGACACATGTCTCCAGGCGGCCAGGTGGAGTGACATTGCAGCCTGTTACTCCATTCGGTGCCCACAGCGGCGGGGAATCACAACGCGTCTCCTCCGTGAGGCTGAATCCATCCAAAAAAATAAAAAATAGAGCCCTTCACGGTAAATCCACCTGTCTGCCCAGTGGCGCTCGCGGTATTCCGTTAACGACGTCAAACCAGCAGCGTCTCTTTTTATCCGAGCGGCCACTGGAGAAGCTGGAGACTGTGAGGCTCCAGAAGACGCGCTCGTTGCTGTGGAGTCTCCAGCGGCGTTCCGCAGTGAGGGCTGGTGGACAGGTCCGCGCGGTGGTGCCGCCTCCTCCTCCTCTTCCTCCTCCTCTTCTCCGGTCCTCCTCCTGCTGCTGTTGCTGCTTCTGATGCTGCTGCTCCGCGCCGTTCGCCGATTCTTGGAGACTGAAGGGGGGATTCCGTCACAAATCACATCCAAACACACGCGCGCGCACATACACATACACAGTCCTGCGCGCGCTCTCTCCCCCTCTTTTTCCTCTCTCCACGCGCGCTCCACACCAACAGAAACTGAAGTTGAAGAGGTTGTGTTGCGCGAGTCGCTCGGAGCAGAGCGCAGTCTTTAGCCCGCAGCCGGCCGCCTACGCTTCACTGGCTCGATGTACTTACACATCAGACTGCTTAATTAAACATATGGGCACCGAGAGAGGGCCTGTGTGTGTGGAACACGCGGCAGTGGCGGGCTCACGGGGGTGACTTCATATTCACATTATCCAAAAATCCAAAGCGGTGGCGTCTATAGACAACGCGCTCCAAGAAGTGAAACTGCCACCTGCCAATGCGAACTTCACCGCTCCATCAAAAACTCCATCTCCTGTCTCTCAGGCCCAAAACGCGACAAGACAGGAATGGCGCGCGACGACGTCGTCGTGTGGCATCACCTGGTGCCACCTCACCAAATCCACCCGCGCACGCGTCCCAACCGAGCGTCCGTTTGTCTTGACGCTGTTTAAGCGAGCGTGAGTGCGTGCGTGCGGTGACGACGGTGTCTCAGACGGCGTCAAAGTGGTCGCTGCTACCGTGCTCCTTGGAGGTTTTTTATTGCGCGCACACGTAAACATTTCAGAAAGCAGTAAAGCGCCTTGTTCTGGATGTCTGCGCCTCTGCGGAGATTTAAATGTTGTTTGTCAAAACGCTGGAACTTAGCAGATGAAAGGACAGTGTGGGAACTATAACACATTCAAATCATATGAGGGAAATCAGAAAGGGTTGGAATTCTCAGTTATACAGAGAATTATCTGGTATCCTGGCCCCTTTTATCCAATCAGAAGTGAGAACTCCTTAACTCTTTTTATTTGTTGATTCATTATTGATTACATTTTTGAATTCTCTGCTACAGCTCAATACAATGTAGTAATGAAAAATGTGACCTTTTGTGTTTTCCACAGTGACTCCAAAATTGCCTGCACCAGCTTTAACAGGAGCTGCTTTATTTATAGAGCTAATCTAAATCACACCAAGTAATGTCAGACTAATGTTACAGCCATATACTGTATATCTCAAAAGGGTTAAGTTTAACGATATGAGGTCACTGTTTCAATGTCATCCTAAACCTCTAACAAAGTGTGTGTTTATTTTTTTAATTTTAAAACTTTTATTCCAAAACAAAACTGCATTAAAACCTTACACCAATCAACAACAAGCATTGTTAGAATTACTCTTACTTATAGCATAAAATTACTAACCCAAAGAGTCAAATTTCTACTTTAAAATAGTAGAATTTTTATCTATCACTGGTTCATAAATACCAAGTTGCCAAAGGTTTATCAGTTATTTAAATTTATTGTTATAGAGTTTAACATGGGATGGTGTTAAATTTACTCTAAAAGTCATCTGTCATTGGTGATTTTTCAGTTCCAACCAATCAGGCTTATTTTAACACTTCTTTATTGCAAAACAAAATACAAGTAAAACCTTACACGGATCAATACCAAGCAGTGTTGGAAATTACTCTGCACTAGTGTAATTACACAAATTACTTGGGGGCCGCAGGAGGCAGAGTCTGGGTGAGGCTGGGCCGGAGCAGGTATTCCACAAAAAAAGCTTTGTTAAATCCTCTCAAACGTCATTACTAACAGTTCTTTAACTTCAATGGGTTCTTCTGAACCTGAGCTATCCTGAACTTAGATGGAATATTGATGAACATGAAAGAGCTGAGTGGCCCCATTGGATGTCCACTGCCCTCGGTGATATTGTCAACAGAACATCGGCGTTCATTTGCAGATTCGTCATGATAACAAATCCGCATGGATAGTGGCAATCAAATTGCCATCAACTTTCAAACAAATCAGCCCATTTTAAATGATCCAATGCCGGTAACATTGACTTTGTCCAGCTCAAGGTCAAACATGCTCATTTCAAACACAGTAAGAAGCAGTCATTTTATGACGGCTATGTGATGTTACACGGGCTCCTCCATAGTTGTGAAATGTTTCTCTGCCTGCATCAAGCCCAGCCCATGGCCCGCCCCCAGGAGCCATATACTCCACTGTGATGGTAGGTTGGTTCAGTTCCAGCTTGCACAAAAAGGAACCTTCCACACACAACGTGGTAACGTGCCATTCATATAAAACTCACAGGGCGCACTAACATTAAACTTTCATATCGTCCTGCGGGCCACAAAATATCGTCTTGCGGGCCACAGTTGGCCCCCCGGCCGCGAGTTTGAGACCCCTGGTCTAAATTTAATTACATAAGAATTTATAATCACCAAGTTGCTTATTCATAAATTAAGCAATGTGCAAAGTGTTAATTTAACAACGTTGATAATAGGGTTGTTTTAACGTGAAGTTTAGCTGCGGGTCCTACTATTTACACATCCATTTAGGCCCAGTGTAAATACACAGTGTAAAATTTAACACTGGTGTAGTCTGTAAACACTTTGTTGCACTTAGCTAGAGAGCAATGTGGAAGGATATTCAAAAGTTACAGGGGCGCAGGGGCTCAGTGGTAGAGTGGTCGTCCTTCAACCGGAAGGTAGGCGGTTCGATTCCCGCTCTCCCCACAGTTCATACTGTTGTTGTGTCCTTGGGCAAGACACTTAACCCACCTTGCCTACAGTGGTGTTCCAGCTGTATCAATGGTGAGTGGAACCTTAATGTAAGTCACTTTGGATAAAACCGTCAGCTAAATGAATCTAAAAAAAAAAAAAAAAGTTGACATTACATTGACACTAAAAAAAAGTGTGCTGATGTATACACCCATCAATTTTAACACTGATGGGTGTAAAAACACTGTTCATTTAGGGTTTACTGCAACAAACATTATTGGATGGTTTTCAAGTGTTAATTTGACACTGAGAGTGCATCCATATAGACACCACTCAGTGTTAGTTTAATACTGTTGGTTTGGTTCATCACACAGACCCCTGCTCTTTTCCACATTAAAACAACATCCTATATATGTTGTCTAAAAGAACATGCCTGCAGTAAAGGAAATCATGAGATAACAGAGCAGTGAATTACCCAGCCTCAATTAAACATAATGGCGGATCAAAAGCACAGCAAAGGGTCCCGTGGGATCCCTGACCCTCCCCCGAGAGCTCCTCTGTAGTCCCACAGCAAACAGATGGTAGGACACAGGGTCAAGGGGTCGGGCTGCTGGGGGTCTGCTCCGTTTACCATCCAGGCACAGAGTAAACACTACACAGCATCCACGGGGTTATTCCGAATCCGGAAGACTTCAGCCTCCTCCTCCCTCCGCCCACTGCCTCTGCTTGGAATACAAACCTCCACCTGTTGAGGTCCTCTCCTCCTCGTCAGAGTAAGCCTCCGAGGCGCCCATAAAAGCAACAGACAATTGCATAACGCGTGCACAAAAGAGACAGAGAAAGAGTGTACAGAGAGTAGATGCAGGTTTCTTTTGAGGAAATATTCCTGGGGTTCTGCTTTGCCTTTTTTTTTATTTGCACTGAACCATTCCACCCACTTGACGTCTGGCTATTCAGCTTTTGAGACATTAGTTGGGACAGAGCGAAGACACAATAACCCCTTAGGAGATGAGAGGATGCCATTAACTGTAGCACTGAGAACATATCCCAGCCTATATTAAATGTAGGAATTATATCATCATCCATTCCACCATAAATAAGCTCTTAAAAGTGTTCTTTTACAGTTCTTCTTCTACAGTCTAATCTTATTGAAGGGTGTGCCCCTGCAGTCATATCCATGACATGACCTTTCTCAAGATTCCACATGTAAATCTTTATCTCACGCTCTTATTTAGTATGCATTAATCTGCACTCACCAACATGACACTAACAAATGGAGGCAGCAGGGCACAACCCCCGTGTTTAGAAGGTCTAAAATGTAATACTATATCAGCGGGGTCAGAAGTCGGGACTTTATTAGACTATAGTGGGCTCAGAGAAATAGTAAATGCTGCAAGACAAATACAGATTAATGTGAGTGGTCTGTTTAGCTCATTAGACCGGGTTTCCGTGGGACTGTTATCGCCTGTGGACGGTGATAAACAAGAATTATCATTACTGCATTCAAAAGATCTCAGATAAGAGTGGTTCGACTAGGTTTGCTAAACAAGAGAGCTGTGGCTCAGACTCAAACCTGAGTAGATGCACCTCGACATCTAGAGAAGTATACAGTGGGGATTGAAGTTTGGGCACCCCAGGTAAAATTTTTATTAATGTGCATTAATGTGGGTTTTGACTTACTTTTCTCACAATCCTGCGAGCCGTTCTGTCTGATATTTTTCTTGGTCTTCCAGATCTTGCTTTAACTTCCACTGTTCCTGATGACTGCCATTTCTTAATTACATTCCGAACAGAGGATATTGGCATCTGAAAACGCTTTGCTATCTTTTTATAGCCTTCTCCTGCTTTGTGAGCGTCAACTATTTTCCGTTTCAGTTTTCTAGACAACTGCTTAGAAGAACCCATGGTGCTGATTGTTGGGGCAAGGTCAGATGAGTCTGTGCATTTAAAACTTTTGAGATTGACACCTGGTCTATCCAGACGATGATTGAGAACAATCCATGACACTGTCAGGTCCTAGCTTGCCAAAGGGGGCAGTACAAGGTATTAACTCTGCAGGGTGCCCAAACTTTTGTAGACACCATTTTTTTGTGTCAATGATGGAAATAAAATCTAACTTTTTTTGACTTATTATAAGAATGTCTAATCTGTCATTTGATGCCTTTTGGAGATTCTTCCATCTTTTCTTGGCGTCTTTATGCACATTATTCAATTTTTTTATCTGGGGTGCCCAAACTTGCGATCCCCACTGTAGTCGAAAAGGACACATGTTCCTGATAGCTCCTGGATGTCATCATGGGAATGTTTTTAACATTTCTACAGTGCATATTTCCACAACTACACACCAGTAAGCCTCAGTATGGCCCCAAAAAGCTGGAGGAAGTTTCTGAGGAGAGGTTTAGACTGATGCCTTTGTGACCTGACCCAGGGTAAAGTGATGGAAGATAAGATGACAATTTTTATATTCTATTTAAAGAGGACAGAACCAACAGATGCAGATTAAAGTGCCTCTGGACATTCAACAAAAGAGAAACAAAGAAAAAAAAGAAGAAAAAAAGCATTGCTTGAAGAGCGCCTTAATTTAGATTTTATAGTGGTTTCTATTGGTTTGGCCAGGCCTATATGTTAATAAGACAATAGATCATGTATAAAAATATATGAAGGACATATTTTAATTTTAACTTAAATCACAGGACTGAATTTGTCCATGAGCCTGGAGTTTAAACCCCGGGGTCTTTTTTCTTTCCCTTGCTCACTTTATTTCTCTGACAGTTATCTTCAAACGGCCGAGGAAACATTTTTGGTGTCTTTTTGTTCTGCTTTAGCTCAAGTCATGGTGAGAAAACAGCATTTCCTTTTAGTCCAGAGAAAAACAAAAAAGTTTATGTAGCAGAGATATTGCGTCTCAAAGAACACGAGATTAAGCCTCAATAGGTGAAGGCTCCGATCTCGCATGCCAAACGCTAATTTTCAGAAAAATCTTTAAGGTACAGCACTATTCAAGAGTCAAACAAATTTACCTGTTTGCTTATTTTTATTTATATTCTACATCCCCTCTCCTCTGTTCGGACACAGTGTAGAGTTAAGAGTTTGCTTTTCAAATTAGTCACAAACAACATGACCACAATCTTAGCCTTAACTTGACCTCTCTTTCTCTCTTTGGAGAACTCTGTTATTGCCTCAGTTATTTTCTTTTGTGTTCCACAACATACATATACATTAGTGTCTCAGGTTAATCATCAACGTTTATTTCTTGGAACATGTGTAACATGACAAATAATTGTGCCTTTGAAAATTGCGATTTAATTGCAGACCCTATTAAAGAACCAAATAATTGCTTTTAATGACAATTGTGATACAAGAAACAATACTGACCTCAACTAAGTTATGTTTATTGAATTTATGTATTGTATAGCTTACTTTGTACAGTTATATTAGCAATATCAGCTTATGTTTCAAAGTTAAAAGGCTTTGATAAATTGATTGATATCAATAATTGCAAGTGTGACATAATGGTTCACAAACTCAACTCTAACTTTGTCCATGTGGCTGGCTCATACAGTCAGGTCCATAAATATTGGAACATCAACACAATTCTAATCTTTTTGGCTCTATACACCACCACAATGGATTTGAAATGAAACGAACAAGATGTGCTTTAACTGCAGACTTTTAGGCTTTAATTTGAGGGTATTTACTGGTTACTGCCAATGGAACTGGTTCTCTTGTATTTACATCCAAATCAGGTGATCAGGTGATTTTGGTCACTTTTTAAGGTGACCGAAAAAAGTGACTGAGCTCAGCAACACCAAAAGAGCCGGAAGACCACGGAAAACAACTGTGGTGGATGACCAAAGAATTCTTTCCCCGGTGAAGAAAACACCCTTCACAACAGTTGGCCAGATCAAGAACACTCTCCAGGAGGTAGGTGTATGTGTGTCAATGTCAACACTCAAGAGAAGACTTCACCAGAGTGAATACAGAGGGTTCACTACAAGATGTAAACCATCGATGAGCCTCAAAAACTGGAAGGCCAGATTAGAGTTTGCCAAACAACATCTAAAAAAGCCTTCACAGTTCTGGAACAACATCCTATGGACCAATGAGACCAAGATCAACTTGTACCAGAGTGATGGGAAGAGAAGAGTCTGGAGGTTGGAATGAACTGCTCATGATCCAAAGCATACCACCTCATCATTGGCATGCCAATGGAACTGGTTCTCTTGTATTCATTGATGATGTGACTGCCGACAAAAGCAGCAGGATTAACTCTGAAGTGTTTCGGGCAATATTATCTGCTCATATTCAGCCAAATGCTTCATTTGGACTGCACTTCACAAGATGACAGATGGACAGTGACCCGAAGCATACTGTGAAAGCAACAAAAGAGTTTTTAAGGGAAAGAAGTGGAATGTAATGCAATGGTCAAGACAGTTGCAGTAGAGGCCCAGCGTCTAGTGATGTCTATGCGTTCCAGACTTCAGGCTGTATTTGACTGCAAAGGATTTGCAACCAAGTATTAAAAAGTGAAAGTTTGATTTATGATTGTTAATCTGTCCCATTACTTTTGGCCACTTAAAAAGTGGGAGGCACATTTACAAACTGTTGTAATTCCTACACCATTCACCTGATTTGGATGTAAATACCCTCAAATTAAAGCTAAAAGTCTGCAGTTATAGCACATCTTATTCATTTCAAATCCATTGTGGTGGTGTATAGAGCCAACAAGATTAGAATTGTGTCAATGTCCCAAGATGAAGGATGCAGATATGAGAGTGACAGAAATTGGGTAGACAATAATTATTTGGCAAAACATTTCACTTACAAGTAACATTTTTACAATGATCGCCTTGAGCAGCCCCATTTGCCATCTAATAGTCCCCAGACCAATAAACCGAATGGATATCTCACTTCCGGTGCAGATTGGGAAGCGTAATGATGTATTTTCTCAATCCCTTTACAGAGTCATACTACGGTAAAAGCATTAGAGATCCCAAAAGATTTAGTGCATCAGAAACAAACTGAGCCCATTTACTGGTTCTGGTATAACACCACACAGCCCAGTTCCCATCACTCATTTATTCTGTTTAAGATCCCTCATGCAGAGAGCACTTTGTGATTATGAAATATTGTGAAAACAGGCGAGAGCCATTACGACAGTGAAGCGCATCAGCGGAGTGCTAACTATTTTATTATCACCCTGTATAATTATTAAAGGCAAAAGCTCATTTCCCTAATGTTGTCTGGCTAATAGTCAAAGCCCAATGCTCCAATATAAGTGGAATGAATCAGAAGAACGAGAAGAGTCTAATTACAGCCGCTCCATCCAAAACCATCAGACAGCCACAAACCGAGCCACTAATACCAGTGAAAACAGATAAATATGTTGCGAGGAAAGGGAAACAATTACACGAATCCAAGAATCCTGACAAAAAAAGGATGTGGGCAATTTTGGTCTCCATGGTAACTGACTTTTTCAGTGTCACACTTGTGTTGTGGCATAGGCTCAACCTGGTTCTGTGGTGTGTGCTTCTCCAACACTGCTGGACGTCACATGCTGCTCATTCATAAACCCGTGAGCACATTCACACACAGGTCCACTCCACACCGCCTTGCTGTTAGCTGTTAGCGCTCACTAATGGCACTCTTCACACACTCCCTGCTAATTAGACACCTAACTGAAAACAAGGCTTCCGGAGAAAAAAGTTACAACTCCTATTTTCTAAAGTCCTTATTAGTGGAAATGCATTCTTGCTATTACAATAATAATGGCTGGCACACTTAACAATACATTTTTATTATTATTTTATGTGTTTATAGAGAGCATCCTAAAAGTCCGGTAGACTCAGTTTGATTGTGGATGTAGCCTACGTTGTGAAATTGTCACAGCTTTACATGTTTTACTTTCACACCGAGCTCTGCAAAATACACCAAACCCAGCCTCACCTGTAGACTTGTTACATCAATAATTACTAAAGAGAGAAGATGAAATCTGGACAGTCAATAGGATTAAAGCCCACCCCTTCAGCTGCATATATCCATTGGTATTATCATAAATTATTACAACTTATTAAGTTCATTCATTAATTTTCTTCACTTATGATGGGTCACGGGTGACTGGAACCTATCCCAGCAGCTTTTGGCCTGAGGTGGGGTACATCCTGGACAATGGCCAGTTAGTTGTAGGGCTGTCACATAGACATACACAGTTACAGACAACCCTTCACTCTCACATTCATTCACTTGGGACCAGTGTTGGAAGTAACGACGTTAGAGTATAACACCGTTACGGAGTTTATTTTTCAGTAACGGAGTAATCCAATTAATTACTTTTCCCATCGTCGCAACGCCGTTATCGTTACTGAGAATAAAAATGGACGCGTTACTACAATTTGGTTGACTAAAGAGCGAGGAGGTGTCATGCTTTGGCTACACATCAGCTACCTGGAGAGAGCAGGGGTGGGGATGGGGATTGTGTTCTGTTTGTTGTGCAATAATTTAGAGGTACAGAAATTTGCACTACTTAATGGCCAAGTCTAAGTTTACATTTGTGTGTCTTAATTTTGCACTTGCAATATTTATTTGTTATGTCAGTTACTTTGCTGAGTAACTAATGACTTTTATAATGTGATAACTGAGTTACTAACTCAATTACTTTTTGGGAGAAGTAATTTGTAACTGTAACTAATTACTTTTTTAAAGTAAGATGATCAACACTGCTCGGTACATTCTAGAGTTGCCAATTAACCTATACATGCATGTCTTTGGACGGTGGGAGGAAGCTGGAGTACCTGGAGAGAACCCACGGTAACACAGGGAGGACATGTAGACTCCTCACAGAAAAGAGTTGACTGAGGATGTTTGAGTTGGCCGGGTTTCGAACTCATAACCTTCTTGCTGCTCCCTTTAAGTTGAGTTATCATCCCAATACAATTTATGTTGTTTTGGACAGTGTTTGCTAAAAGTAACTCTTGCTTTCAGACAACTTACTCTCAACATGTTTTATTAAACTCCAATTCCTTGTTAGAAGATTGTTTTTTGTGTCTATCTCATGCCTATCACTGACACAGTGAGCATAGCCTCAGCTGGACAGAAACCTCCAATGTAACTTTCCTGTCCCGGGACGAGACCTTATTGTGAGCGAGACCACATAACACATATAATAAAGAAAAGAGGCTGATACACTGGACCCAAGCAGAGTCATATTTGTACAAAATCACATGATGAAAAATCAGCCTCTTCGGTCTGGAGCTCAATGAGGTGGTTGCAACACAGCGAACTTCCTTGTGGAGTAATGATATAGTTTACTTTAGTTTACTGTACTTTTTCTTTCTTCCATAATCTCATATCACATCGCTGACTGTTCATTTGCACATAGAGGGATCTGCGCCCTCTACTGGCTAAAAGTTATGCAGGGCTGCTTTAATATTTCCACTATTCCTGAAAACACTGCAGCTTATTTTAAACATTCAAACTGGAAGATGGTAAAACTAAAGGAAAATCAACTACAACAACATCAAGAAATTTACTTATTATTTGCTTGGTTATCACAATAACAACCAGCAACAGAAAAAATAACACCCTACAAGAAACAAAAAATAACTGGCCTTGATATGGCTCCATCCAAATATAGCTTCAGTCAGAACTATATATAAAGCTCAATACAAATAACACTAACTGGAGCTACACAAACCAAAAAGTAAAAAAATAATAATAATAATCTATCTATCTTCCTCCACTTATCTGGGGCCAGGTCGTGGGAGGGCAGCGGTCTAAGCAGAGACCCCCAGACTCCCCACTCCCTAGACACTTCCTCCAGCTCTTCAGGGAAATACCAAGGCGTTCCCGGGACAGCCGAGAGTCATAGTCCCTTCAGCGTGTCCTAGGTCTTTTGTGCCATCAAGGAGCTTTTTAACTACCTCAGTGACTTCAGCTTGGATGATGAACGAGTCCACCTCCAAGCCCTCTGCTTCCTCAGTGAAAGACGTGTCGGTGGGATTAAGGAGATCCTCAAAGTTTTCCTTCCACCATACGACAATCTCCCTGTTAAATTCAGCAGATTCCCACTTCCACTGTAAACATGTTGGTAGGTTACTGCTTCCCCTTCTGAGGGTTTGTCAGCTGTCTCAGCTAACTCAGGAGTCCCCTAAGCCAGCCCGATCCAATAGGACTCCTCCTTCAGCTTGACGGCATCCCTCACTTCCAGTGTGCACCACCGGGTTTGGAATTTGCTGCCTCGACTGGCACCAGAGGCCGTAAGGCCCTAGCTCCGAGCGGCCGCATCGACAATGGAGGCAGAGAACATGGTCCACTCGGACTCAATGCCTCCAGCCTCACTCGGGATCCGATCAAAGCTCTGCCGGAGGTGGGAGTTGAAGATCTCTCTGACAGGGGACTCGGCCTTCCCAACGGCTCTGCCCCTCTCCTCATCCGATTGTCCAAGACATACAGCCGGAGGTCAGATGAAACAACCACAATAGACGATCGCTGACCTCCGTCCTAGGGTGTCCTGGTGCCACCCTTATGCTTGAACATGGTGTTTGTTATGGACAGACTGTGACTAACACAGAAGTCCAATAACAGAACACCGCTCCGAATTCAGATCCGGGGGGCCGTTCCTTCCAATCACGTCCCTCCAGGTGTCACTGTCGGGAGCCTTTCTTTTGATTGTTTTCTTCATAAGGTGCTTCTGAACCGCTCTTAGTCTGACCCCGTCACCTAGAATCTGTTTGCCTTGGAAGACCATACCAAGGGCATATAGCCCCGGACAACATAGCTCCTAGGATAATTTGGGCACTCAAACCCCTCCACCACAATAAGGTGGCGGTTCAAGGAGGATAAATAATAATAATAATAATGTATTGTTCATTTTCACTGAGAATGAACATGTTAATCTACAGATAGAGTTGGATTGTGTTCTGTTTATTGTGCAATAATTTACAGGTACAGAGATTTGCACTACTTAATGGCCAGGTCTCCCTTTGTTTCTTTTTACACAAGTTTACATTTGTGTGACTTAATTTTGCACTTAAATTTTATTTTCAATATTTATTTTTTATGTTTTTATTCCTATGCATATCATATGTCAGACTGCAATCTATTGAGTTCAAATAAATACCAAATGTTCTAAAATATTGTATATAATGTTTTATTCTTCAATCAGTTAATATAAACATCTTTGATATTAAAGATGTTATAAAACGTAATAGTGTTATAGAACATAAAAAATGTAACGTCAGTTACTTTGCTGAGTAACTAATTACTTTTACAATGTGATAACTGAGTTACTAACTCAATTACTTTTTGGGAGAGGTAATTTGTAACTGTCCCTAATTACTTTTTTAAAGTAAGATGACCAACACTGTCTCTGAAGCGCTTCTTTAATAAGAGCCCAATGATGAGAGGCAGACGCCACCACTTTGTGGTGCAGTTAAGACAAAATACCACAAGTCCTACTTAAATTCTGGCTTTATCTTAACATGTGATCAGACACTGCCTAAGCAGCTTTGTGTAATATGTGGCTAATGAATGGATCCATAACCCATTGTGAACTAGCATGTGGATCGGTCTTATCCGTTCACAAGGAAGACCAACTGCTTTACAGTAGCCCGTAAAAACATTGCTGAGTTCTAATTTGTCCGTGGTATTAAAACGGTTGGGGACCCTTGACTTAAAGTACAAGTCCGAGTCACTATAGAAAGGTCCAAGTCGAGTCCAAGTGACCAAAGTGAGTTACAAATATGAAAACTGTGGATGCCAAACTGATTTGCATTTTAGTTTTGCATAAGCCTATTTCCTTAAAAACATTGAATGGAGTTTTTGATTATGGCATATAAATTTAGGCTGTAGCCTAAGTTTTGAAATGTATTTTTTTAGGCTCAACTTCTGGCTCACATTTAAGGGCTGGGAGTTAAATGAGAGCAGCTCATCCCACGCACGACCACCTGCAACAGGCAGAGGTTGTGTGGTGTTGTCGCAGAGCATGACTTGTGAGTCCATTGTGCTCAAGTCCAAGTCATTAGTTCTCAAGTCTGAGTCGAGTTATGAGTCCTTGTGTCTGAAAATAAAGTCCTATTCCAATACAATACAATACGTATTATTATTAACACAGCCCTACTTATTAGGTATTGAACTGAAAACAACACAATAGCTGTCCATCGGAGCATGATTCACTTGCAACGTTTCCATTCAGCTTTGAGTATAAGACGGTTGGCAACACAAGTAGGTGGGCCGCGCTCAGCCTAATGACATTGCATCGTGTCGACTGAAGCCCTGCCACAGCAAAGATAGCGGAGCTACAGTACACGTGGCTTTATATAGACACAGGAAATGAATCACTCTTGTCAATAAAAGGCAACTAAATAAACAGGAATTAATCCAGGGCTATTATCAGAGTGGTGTAATAACTGGCATTTGTCGAGTTATAGATTTTGGCTCTGTTCTTTTTTACTTGGTTTTTCTCCATGCAGTGCTCTCTCTCCCTCCGCCTCCTCTCGCTCTGGCGCCTACAGAGAGTGGGTGACCTGGAATAAATACTCCCACCTGCTGCACTGCTTTACACAGACAGACAGGGGCGCTGTGGAGTGATTAGGTTGTTGGACTGACTCTTCAACACCTAAAGTTCTTAACATGTGCCTATCTTTAAAAATAAAGCACTCCATTGAACCCAGAAGAAGACAAAATGAGCACTGCTGGAGGAGAAACAAATTTAAAGATGCCATAATGTGCTTTTTCTTGATGCTAAGGATGACTACTGCTCTTAAGTGTGGCGGGCACAGTGGTTAGCACTATAGCCTCACAGCAAGAAGGTCTGGGTCGGACTGGACCTTTCTTTGTGGACTTTGCATGTTCTCCTTGTGCTTGGGCGAGTTTCCTCCGGGTACTCTGTTTGCCCCCACCAACATCTAAAACAAAAACAAGAACTTACAAATTGTTAGGCAGTATTTGTTAGATTCCGTAACTTTTGCTTTCACTGTAAACTTTTTAAAAGCAGACTATCAGACACATCCCCAACGCTGTGTTCACTGTCATCATGACAACTGGGGTTGTACCACCTGTAGAGGGCTTTTACCGTGGTAAATGTGTCACTTCAGAGACTCATTTTACAGTTGAACTTGAGAAATACAATAATCAGACTGTAGTAGGGCCTAATAGAGACATGTTATTGTTAATATAGATTTAATACAGACATATTTTAAATCCCTTTAACGCTCATTAAGAAACGGTCAACTTCACAAGAGGAATCTGTTGTTGCTAACAAGAAAAATAAAGCCATAAAAACTTTAAAAAACAACATAATCTTATGTGTTTTGTATGTGTTTAAAATTGCATAATATTTCATGGCTTTTCTAGTGCGCTGACTGGATGCTCCAGCTGTGACTCTCCAGACTGGGGACACCTACTGGAGTTAACACACTGACTTTTGCACAAATAACTCTATACACAACAAAAGCTTGACAAAATGGCCCACCTCAGCATTACCCCATTTAGGTTGATCTGCCCCTTCCTAAAGCCACTTATCTCAGAAACTGATGGGTGATTAGCTCCTGTCACAGCTCTGATCAAGGTAAAAGTTCACCATCACACCAGCCAAATCAATCAGCCTAGAGTGATGCACTGCTGTGTCTCCTTCGCTCAGCCACATCAGCAATTATCCTCCGTCCGGAAAGGTCACTCAGTAATTAAATAATTAATTATCAGCAAGGATTTGGAAACTTTCAGCCATTTACTATTAGTCTTTATGGAAATGATCCCTATTTCTTTCCACAAAAAAAGTGCACCAGCCACTGTTATTTAATAATTTAAATATGCAAAACATCAGGGTTTTATTGCCTGAAATATTTGGGATTAATGAGCGGTGGTGAGAGTGGGCCTTTGAGTTAATTCAGTTATTATAAATGAACTTGAGGGCAGTAAGTATCTATTTTTAGAACACAGTTTTAACCGATGTCTTTTATTCTAAGAGACTTGGCTGGATTTGGCTGGAAGTTAGTGGGAGCAACAGTTTGTGGGACTGTTATTTTGAAGTTTTTTCACCTGAAAACTAAAAACAAGGTGAGATTTGCAAAAACAAGCAGTAGGGATCTGTTTCTTTCTTAATGTTACTTAAATTAGCTATAACCAACAGTCTGATTCATGTTACAATATGCAATCATGCAATTAAAAATATACTTATTAAAAAGAAAAAGTGTCTGGACAAGTTTGTAGTTTAGAAAAAAATTAGTACTTGTGGCCAATAAAATAAAGCCTGGGGTAAGTCACTATCATTAACATGTTTATACAGTCATCAAGTTACTGCTATGAAAGAATTTTAGACTACAGCAGATTTCTCCAAAGGAAACATCTTCAGCTTTAACTTAAAGCGTTCTCTTTCCTGCCCAGAAAAGGAAAAGGGATTAGAACAGAGAGACGCACAGTCTGAGGAGCTGAGTCGCGACATCTCAGCATGGACTGTGGACATACAGAAAAGAGTGGACAACACAGAGAGTCAGACCTGTGAACTGCTATGCAGCAGAACGGATATGAAGGGGTTACAACAATGGGACACACGAATCGAAGAGCTGATTCGAAACATCTCGGCCCAAACTGAGGCCATGCAGAGAAGAGTGGACAACACTGTTAAGCAGACCAGTGAGCTGCTACGCGGTATAACAGGTGGGACCATGGAACTGGATAAAACATCAAAGTTACTCCATGAAATGGACGCACGCACTTGACGCTGAGAACCAGAACTGATTGATTACGATCCGGATAAATTACCGAAGATCAAAAATGGATTAATTAAAATTTCTGTCTCCCTTCCACTGCCCAAGTGTCATGTCCCACCCTCGTGTTTAGTGATTTCACAATAAAACATGTAAAACATGTATTAGGTATAAATTCCTGTGTTTTATTGTGAAATCATTAAACCCTGTCTGTGTTTCAGAGTGTCTTCCTTCCCTTATGTCTTTCCCTCCACTGTGATTACCTGCGCCGCCCCTAATGTGTTCCACCTGTGCCTCATTGTGTTCTCTTTATAGTCTGTGTGTTTTCCCCTGTCCTGTGCCAGATTGTCTCTACCCGTGTGAGCATTCCAGCGTTTCCTAGTGTATTTTGTGTATCAGTCTTCTAATGTTTATGACCTTTGCCTTGTTTTTGACCACATCTTTCAGACTTATGTTCTTCAGACTGTCACTCCTGGCCGTGAGGCAGCTAAGACGCTTGTAACATTGAGTCAGGGGCGCCGTAGCGTCTTGGATTATGCTATTGAGTTCCGCACATTAGCAGCAGACAGTGGATGGAACCAACTAGCCCTCGTGGATTTATTCTTCTGTGGTCTTTCTGAAAGAGTCAAGGACCATCTGACCCCGCTGGATCTACCCACCGAGCTCAACGCTTTAATTGCCTTGGTTTCCAGGATTGAAGCGACTCCGGGAGAGAGAGAGATTCCACTCTCAGCCAGGCATTTACCAGGGAAGGAGGGGGGCCTCAAAAGGATGAGGTCTTTTCGGTGTTCCCCATGTCTGCTCCTGTCTCTCCTTCTCCAACGGAGGAACCCAGGTGGGTCTTACCAGGCTCTTTTCTGCGGAGAGGAATCAACGGCCCTCATGAGTTGTATCTACTGTGGTCAGCTAATATATATATATATATATATATATATATATATATATATATATATATATATATATATATATATATATATATATATATATACACACATAATCTGCGATAATCTGTAGCCAGACTATCGCTTCAAACGCTCACATTATTGCCGGTGTTTACCAAGTTTCATTCTATTACACATTTCTAGCTCAAAGACAAATTACCGTATTTTTCGGACCATAAGACGCACCCGACCATAAGACGCACCTGGTTTTTAGAGGAGAAAAATAGGAAAAAAAATATTCTGAACCAAATAGTGTAATAAAATATTTAATAAAGTATAACGGAATAACATTTGAATTATATGACTGGAGTGAAGGGCATGCGCACTGCTGTGTACTGTAACACCGCCTGCTACATGCTATCCTCCAATAGCATACGGTGACACAGTACAGCAGCATTGCGCCTTCCTGCACACATCGGCTTCCGTAAGGAAGGTGAGGGAGGACCCGCTGCCGCTCTGCCACTAGGCAAGGCAACACGGGGAAGGGGGAGGGGGCTGAGAAGCCTGGACACGGGCCGGGGGAGGGATGATGCAGTTTCCAGGGACACGGAAGGTCCCGGAGGACCCGCTGCCGCTCCGCAACTCGGACCATGAGTCGAGTTGCAGAGCGGCAGCAGCGGGTGAGGGAATAAGATATGGTCCGAATACCGTAATATATGGTATTCTGACCATAAGACGCAGGCACTTTTCCTCCCACTATTTGGTGAGGAAAAAGTGCGTCTTATGGTGCGAAAAATACGGTAGATCACACTGAGGGTGAACAAGTTAAAGCTGTAACTTTTACTCTGAAGCAGCTAAAGTGAAGTAGTTTAAAACTTGTTGGCTGCACACAAGCTCCGTGAGCTGAAGTGACTCTGACTGACTGAAGTGCTCTGACGCTGGGCAGAGGAGAGACGAGCTACCGGAAACACCGAGCATAGACGCCAATACAGGACTGTCACAGTCACAACCAGGACAGAAGCGCATTTCTTGACAACATAGCACGTTTGAAAAGCATATAGCCTACCAGCAAATAAAACCTATAACCACATGAATGAAAAGCACATTAACAATAAATCTTACACCTGTCATTCACTAGCTCAAAGCTGAACAGTGTTGTGCCGTGTGGTTCTTGGGCTAAAAGTTTTTTGCCTATTTCCCTTTTCTCTGTGGTTCACAGGGTTGTTTTAAAACAAAAACTTTAAACGCCTTGTTTTAACTTATGTTTAAAAATCTAACATTTAAATTTTAACTAAAACTTAATAATCATAATAATAAAATGTGATTTTTGTGTGTTATTGAAAATGACAGGAAGAGCTTAGCCGACCTAGCCCATTGTTACCAGTCGCTCCTGAATGTAACACACCGACTTTACGAGTTAAAAATATATGAATACAACAAAGTAATCACTACGGGTTCATGGCTTCATGGCACTACTAACTTGTTCTTCTAAACATTTTACATTACATGAAAAACTGACAAACAGGATACCCAAACGCAGTGTGACCCGTAATACACACATGGAGAAAATTGTTGTTACCCTTTGGTCAATTAAAGAAAAACTCACAATGGTCACAGAAAAAACTTTATTCTTACAAAAGTAATAATAAATTAAAGCCGCAAGCAGCGATAAAGGCCCTCGCCTCCCTTGAGACCGCTGGGACACATGCACTCGGAGGATTGCATTTCGTGCTTTAAAGCGTAAACTTCACGGTAATGTCAATTAACCGGGCCTATTCTACTGCTGGGGCCTGCTACACCACCTTGTAATTTAGAGTTAAAGGTCTCCACAATCCCTGGTTTTCCTGGGAGCTGTCTGAACCTTTGAAAATAATAGATTATGCTTGGGCTAAGGCGAGAAAAACAAAGTACTGGCTGGAGATTTGAGATTGAGATTTGAGGCAAAATGTAACTATAACCTGTCTAAAAGTACAAGGTTACAAGTTCCAAAGGATTCTGAGGAGTTTTCTAAGACTCTAGCCTTGGCTCTGGAGGGGCCTCCTCTAAAGGAAGGATCCTGGCAATTGGGAAATGGCATTTATTTCCCAAAAGAAATGGCTGCCTCTTCACAGACTCATTACGACCACAGCCACAAATGTATCAAAAAACAAATTGATAACTTTTTTGGCACACGTGTCTAGATGATACTCACCAAATTTGGAGCTGTTTAGATGAAAAGCCTTTAGACACAAGGGGTGCAATTTAGGTGGTCACGCATTCCACCCAACATAGTAGATTTCCTGTTGAGTTTACGGTATGGCTGTAATAAACTTTTCTGTTTGCCCTGAGGTGTTCTATGGGTGTACCAAATTTGTATTTCTACATTGGAAAAATTTACTTTAATTTTCCATAGGCCCAATGTATTTTGACTTTTGTAGGGGTCGCCACTGAGTCATTTTTCGTATTTTTTTTTTCGGCGACTTCAAATACATAAATTTTTCGCCGGGCTTGAAGTCTGGGACCAATACAAATGACTTTTAGTTGCACGTTTACTAGGTCAAATTGAGGATCATTTTACAGAAAAATTATACTAAAAAAAAATATACCAAATTATAATAAAAAAAAAAATAACTCGAGCAAAAACATCAAGAAAAACACCTGTCTATTTTACATACATGTGTTTAGCTCATTTTGCCCAAGTTTGGTGTCTGTGGAATGAAGCAGCTATTTTCTGTGTTCTTTTAAAAAAAGAGGTGAATGGGACATTGCTATGGCAACACATTTATAGATAGATGATGGTTGTCATTGGCTTTTATGCTCGTCATGACATAAGAGATGTGTGTACCAAATTTCATGTCTCTATGACAAACTAAATTCTTGGGTCTCATTATAAGTTTGTAGGGGGCGCTGGAGGGCCATTTCTAAAGATAACCCTTTCGCGCCTTTCACCCCACATGGCGGACTTCCTGTTGAGTTTAGGGTGTGGCTGTCATAGACTTTTCTGTTTGCCCTGAGGTGTCCTATGGATGTACCAAGTTTCATTTTTCTACGTTGGAAAAAAGTTACTTTCACTTTCCAAAGGCCCAATGTATTTTGACTTTTCTAGGGGTCGCCACTGAGTCCTTTTTTGTAATTTTTTTTCAGGGACATCAAATATATAAATTTTTCGCCGAGCTTGAAGTCTGGGACCAATAAAAATTACTTTTCGTGCATGTTCACTGGGTCAAATTTAGGATCATTTTTCAGAAAAAAAAAAATAAATAATTTTTTTTTAAAAAAATAATCCGAGCAAAAACAATAGGCACTTCCTGTCACTGGCACTGGCTCGGGCCTAATAAAAATTCTATGAATGTTAACTAATGAAAGTCAGACATTGCTTTTCAACCATGCTTCAACGGAATTATTTTAAAAATAAACTCATGGAAAAGGCCTAGACAAAATTGTTGGTACCCCTAACTTAATATTTTGTTGCACAACCTTTTGAGGCTATCACTGCAATCAGACGATTCCTGTAACTGTCAATGAGACTTCTGCACCTCTCAGCAGGTATTTTGGCCCACTCCTCATGAGCAAACTGCTCCAGTTGTTTCCGGTTTGAAGGGTGTCTTTTCCAGACGGCATGTTTCAGCTCCTTCCAAAGATGCTCAATAGGATTGAGGTCAGGGCTCATAGAAGGCCACTTTAGAATAGTCCAATGTTTTCCTCTTAACCATTCTTGGGGGTTTTTAGCTGTGTGTTTTAAGTCATTCTCCTGTTGCAAGACCCATGACCTGCGACTGAGACCAAGCTGTCTGACACTGGCCAGCACATTTCTCTCTAGAATCCCTTGATAGTCTTCAGATTTCATTGTACCCTGCACAGATTCAAGACACCCTGTGCCAGATGCAGCAAAGCAGCCCCAGAACATAACAGAGCCTCCTCCATGTTTGACAGTAGGGACAGTGTTCTTTTCTTGATATGCTTCATTTTTCCCTCTGTGAACATAGAGCTGATGTGCCTTGGCAAAAAGTTCCATTTTTGTCTCATCTGTCCATAGGACATTCTCCCAGAAGCTTTGTGGCTTGTCAACATGTAGTTTGGCATATTCCAGTCTAGCTTTTTTATGATTTGTTTTCAACAATGGTGTCCTCCTTGGTCGTCTCCCATGTAGTCCACTTTGGCTCAAGCAACGACGGATGGTGCGATCTGACACTGATGTTCCTTGAGCATGGAGTTCACCTTGGATCTCTTTAGAAGTCTTTCTGGGCTCTTTTGTTAACATTCAGATTATCCGTCTCTTTGATTTGTCATCAATTTTCATCCTGCGGCCTTTTCTTTGACCAAAGGGTACCAACAATTTTGAGTATGTCAGATTCTCTCCAATCTAAAAATAAGCATGTCTCTAAACATTGCTCTTTATGGTTTTCTTATCTGTTTATGTTTGTTGCTTAGTTACTAGTTACTCAGTCACTGTCCGACATAATCAGTGCGCAGTGTCTGACCTTAAATATGCAGCAGTTCTCAGACAATAAAATGCATTATCCATGTGAAATTGAAATGACTGCTCCTTCAATCAGAGTGTGGCGTTTACAGCAATTTAAAACTCTACTTATAATTGGACTATGGCATAACTTGTTTTTTTCTACCTGCAGTTAAAGGTACTGATTGTATTTCCGTAATAAATAGCTTAAAATGCTGATTGTAGTGATATTTTATTTTTCTTTTAATGTAGAACAAGATACTTTATTGGTATGTTGTTAATAGCCTCTTTCTACATGACATATTTCTTTTAACAAAGAGTCTTATTATTATCCACAATAACAGCTACTTCTAAATTAATATCACAAAGCACGTGTGGTGGAAAAAAGCACAAATTTTGTTAAACCTAAATATGTAAAAATGAGAAACAGCTCTCTGCAATTACACATAAAGCACTAGGGCTCACTGTGGCACTGATCTCTGGCACCCATTTGTACATTCACGGTGCTAAATTGTTGAATGCGGTTGATACTCAGGGTGAAGCAGAGGGGCATTAGAGCATTCCAACGAAGGAGGCAGCAGCCAAATCAAACTAATTGGCCTTGTCCACAGAACAATCTAAAGTGGCTCGTCTTGAGGCTATTACATTTTAGAGCCTTTCTATTATGAGAGTAACCAGAGGGCGCTTTTGTTATTCAGAGATAAACTGGAGACAACATTATGACATGCAAATATACATTGTAATTAATTAGAAAGACATTGTGAAGAGTAGCTGAGAGTGATTATACCTCAGTGTTGGTCAGGTACTTAAAAGATTGGATGTTAAAGACATCCAAATGTTAGGAAAATGAAAAGGAACTTGATTCTGGATTTAGTGTTTTTTTACGTGTATCCCAGGCCCAAATGTGTTTCAGTATTATTTCAAAATTAAATGGTCTACAGTAGTCTGGTCTATAGTCTATCTAATTAATAATACAGATTTGTTTTATTCTAACAGCCAACCAGAAAAAAACAATTGTCTCCAAAATAGGGTTCACAGCAATTTCAAGACTCTTTCTTTGTTCTAAAACAAGTGTGGTGGATGCTACACAATGCATCAAAAAGTTATCTGTTTTGAAAATGGAATGTGGATGTAGCCTAAATGGTCTCACTCATTTCGTATACTGATTACAGCGTCATTAAAAATTATCCTTATCTAACTTTGAAAAACACTCATCATTGAAATAGCTAGCAAAAATAATGAAGTCAATAGGTCAATTACCATCATTGAAAACACATTTTTGCAAAATGGTCCACTTCAAAGTATATCAGCACATGCTCCAGAGATCACCAGTTTCAGGATTTGTACTGTATAGAAACTGAGCTCAGCCATTATTTCTTCTTGTGTGTAATCATTGTAGTTTTAGCTAAAATGCACATGCAGCTCATTTTGGTGACAAACAATAAAGGGCTTATAGTAATATCACACCTGGCCTGCTATTCCCAGTAGTAGAAATCCTGAGATCACTCAATGACCAAGGGATAATTTCAGATGAAAAGGGTGTCACTCTTGAGTTACACCGAACTACTTATGGCAGGAGATTTGAACTGGGACTGGCTAAATTCAAGTTCATATGAATTTAAAAGGTTTTGTGTACTCTATTAATCTTACCCAGTTAGTCCATCTACCCACCAGACCTAATCTTAAGAATCCAGAAAAGTCTACTTTGATTTATTTGATTTTAACAAATGTGCCTCATAAGATCTCTTCTCTGGGTGTCTTTTGTAATGATTTAAGTGATCACTGTGTAGTTGCTGCATTTGTTTTTAAAGATTCAGTCCCAGTTTATGATAGAAGTGAAGTCTTGAATTGTTTTAATGAACACTTTATATCATCTGGTTCCTTGTTTGATACTGCAGGAACTTTCTTGAGGAATCCTTGCACAGAATCCCTAATGTTTTCTGGAGACCCTTTTACTGTTCCTGAAGTGTATAAGGTTCTAAAAACATTGGATCACAGAAAACCCTCTGGACCAGACATGATGGAGCCTTACTTTTGAAGTTGGCAGCATATTTTATAGCAGAGCCACTTTAAATTATTTTAAATTTTTCAATCAAAACCAAAGAAATTCCAACAGTTTGGAAATCAGTTTTTTGTTTTATATCAATTTATATCACTTTTGTCAATATCAAATGTATGTGTTTTATCAAAACTTCTGGAATCTCTTGTTTGTGATCAGCTGAAAGCGTTCCAGTATTCAAATGACATCCTTTCTAAATTTCAATCAGGCTTCAGAAAAAAGCACAGTACTATCACCGCTACTATGAAGGTGATAAATGATATTATTGTGGCTTGATAAGAAACAGTTCTGTGCTTAACTTAATTTAGATCTGTCAAAAGCTTTTGACACTGTCGACCATGCTGTTTTAAAGAACAGATTAATTTACAGGATTGTCACAGCATGCAGTTGCATGGTTCTCAAATTATCTGAATAACAGGACTCAATGCATTAAATATGAGGGACTCTGTTCTGATTTTATTGTTGTCCATAAGGGGGTGCCACAGGGTTCAGTTTTGGGGTCCCTCCTATTTATCTTGTGTATCAATGAAATCAAAATGTTTCTAATGTTTATATGCATTTTTTATACAATTAATTACTGCAATGGATCATCCCTTGCTCAGGCCATTGAAACCCTGCAGAAAGCTTTTGTTGCTGTCCAGAATTCACTTCTTCAGTTAAAACTAGTCCTTAATGCTGACAAAACTAAGCTAATGTTGTTTTCAAATCTTACAACGGTGCCTCAGACTGTTCCAGTAGTGTCTACTCTTGAAGGGAATATTATGGAGGTGGTTCATGAATATAAATACCTTGGTGTCTTGATTGATAACTCCCTCACTTTCAAACCACACATAGAACAACTTGTGAAGAAATTAAAACTTAAACTGGTGTTTTTCTTCCATAATAAATTGTGTTTTTCTTTTAAAGTAAAAAAGCGCCTAGATTATGATGATCTTTTTTATATGAATGCTTCTTTGAGGTTCATTACTAACTATAGAGCCATGACGCATCACTGTGAATTGTATTCATGAGTGGGATGGCCCTCTCTGGTCACTTAGGAGGCAGGGACATCGATACACTTTTATTTTCAAAGCTATGCTTGGATTACTGCCTCCAGACATTTGTACTTTAATCACACAGAGAAGTGTTGACTCTTACTCCCTGCGATCAAATGATCAGCTGTTGCTCTCTGTTCTTTTTGCCCGCACTGAGTTTGGGAAAAAAGCCTTTGTCTGGCTGGAAACTGACTGAGCTCTTGTCCTTAAACACTTTTAAAACTAAGCTGAAAGCAATGAAGACTGTCTCAATAATGTGCAATTGTTTTTCATAACCTGTGTTTTTTTAATGTTTCTTTGTATGTTTATAATTGTGTAAATGTTGTTGACTCTTGGCCAGGACTCCCTTGAAAAAGAGGTTTTTCATCTAAATGGGACATTCCTGGTTACAAATCAAGAGACAGTGATCCAGATCCAGAAACGATGAACAGATTTCAGAAAATCCACTGTCCCAGCTTCATTCTTTTTTTTTTTCACAATTTGGATAAATTTGGGGAAAGAAGCAACCCAGTAAGTTTTTAAACAGTGGACTCTGTGGACTACTTTACACTGGAAGACGCCATGACGCACACAGATTGATGAAGAATGAGCCTGCTTCAGAATAGACTGCCAGGAAATCAATCTTTAAGTTGAAGTCTACAGACCAGGGCCCTGTACTACAAACCCAGTTAAACCTACCCCGGATGTCTCTCCTACCGAGCTAGATAAAACCTAACAATCCCAGTCTGGGTAAAAAGTGATATCACAAAGCGGGTTATTAACTTGTTCTGTTAAACATGTGTTTCTCAGGAGTGAGTCAGCACTAAACAACCAATCACAGCAACATGTTGGATAGCTTTAACATGAGGGAAAACACTAAAGTAAGCTACACATAACTCTTGCAAAACGAACAGCACCAGCACCATATACACACAAACAGCTAAAGACTAACAACAACAGAAGTGTGGAGTCTACATTTTAAATGCTGCATTCAAATAAATCTCACAGTCTATTAATCTATTGAGCTCAACATAAACCCATTTGAGCTCATTCATGATTTTAAACCTCTAAGACTAATTTACAATATGACATTACTTTACAGTGTACATTTGTCAGCCAGTGCATGTAAAGACACATCTCTTTTTTCTGTCTTCGCGCTGCGTCTTTACCCTCCTCCTACGACTGGCCTCTTATTTCTGATTGATGAGTGTCCGTGTTTCTATTGTCTACCTGTAACTTAACCAGCTCCAGAGCAGGTTTGCTGTTCAGCCTACGTTTCCACAATGATCTACCTAGATAGGAAGTGAACCAGCTTTGTGATAACCCAGGGTTAACCTTGATCTTGGTAACCTTGCTAAGGTAAGGCAGTAAATAAAAACAACATTAAAAAGATAAAAAATAAATAAAAAGTAATAAAAGACGGGACCACACAACTCTCACACCGGGTTAAAGACCAAAGAGTTAAAGTGGGTCTTAAGATGAGACTTAAAAGTTTCCACCGTGGAAGCCAGACATACAGTCTCCACAGTTATTAAGAGATTATTTTGCTTGAGTTGATGCCCCACATATGAAGCACACAGAGGCTGGAGTGATGAGTGATGAAAGAACGCTCAGTGTGTCACGTCTAAATGAGGTGAACTCACTCCAGCTGTTTCTTGACTTTAGCACCGACTTTCTCCAGCTGTTCTCTGCACACCTAATCATTTCCTCATCTTCACACAAAGGGAGGGGGGGCTGCCAGACACAAGTCAGTGTAAACAGTTTGGCAAAAATATTTCCTCATTTGCTCAACCATTATCATATTTATTACAACACGCTCTTTGACAAATTTTGTTATTTCTAGTATTCAAGTAAATTATCCAGAATATGGACACGCTTTTTATATAGACAGAAGGAAAATTCGGAACTCACAAGCGTCAACTTTCCTTTTCAACTCAACAGTTTAAACCATTAACCAATGATTACTGGGCGTATCCATGCAACCAATAGAATTGAACCTGGAGGGAAAAGGGCGGGGCTATTTCTTCCAAGAAAAGAGCCAAAAAATAAAAACTGAGGCTAGACCAAAAGTTATCATCAACATATTTCATATTTCACACTAATGTGTCAAACTGTAGGAAAATTTATTTAGAATATAAAAAGATGAAATCTAAAACCATTTACAAACTTAGGTGTGACCCAATATTGTGGCAGCAAATAAAAATGTAAAAGGTAAGAGATATATTTTATGATTAAAACAGACATCCCTGCAAAGTGTTTTTGGGGCCAGCCATGTGCTCACAATAAGAGCTGTTCAGCAGAAACTGCCTGTGAACCTTTTTGTACTGTGAGTAAGAACTTATTGTCCTACTGGAACTGGATTTGACACTGCTTTAGCCATTTCACAATGGTTTTATTTTGAAGGAGTTGTGATTTATTGGAGGTGGAGGTATTTATATCACTGCTGCTGAGTTTTTAAATATGTTTTGGTTTATGGCTGACACAGACAGTATGGCAGTATTAGATTTATATTGCACTTTTTTCCCTTCCCAAGATACTCAAAGCGCTCACATTATTTATTCACACCACAGTCACACACTGGTGGTGGTTAGTTACAATTGAAGCCATTAGCTGCCCTGGGATAGACTGACAGAGACAGTTTAACTCTAGAAGAACAACAACACCTAATGACTCTCCCATCAAGAGCCACACTGCCCTTTCAAGGTAACAACTATGAGACCAGGACAGCCTGGTCCAATCAGAGTTAGTAAAGCTCAGCTCTCGTATCAATTGAACTCAGAAATGAAAAAGTCTCTTGGACAAGAGATGAAACGTCTTCACCTTGAAAACTAAAGACAGAACTTCAAGTTTCTTCCAGTGCTGTGCTACATGTGCTACCTGTGGTGGCTCTGCATCCTCTCAGTCCTGAATGGAACTTCTTTGTCTTTGCTTTTCCTGCTCTGGCAGAAACACTCAGCAGCGTAGGCGGGCTGACCATCACAAGGGGTCTACTGGGAACTGAAGGCTGCAGTCAGCATAGCCCCCTGGTCTCCACAAATATAGAGCAAGTGTGGGATGAGGGGATATGGGATTTAGTGCATCTCTGGTCAATACCCTTTCCATCAGCCGCTGTAAATAGAAATGACAACATACTGAGGAGACAAAGAAACATATATCATTAGACACATCAAAATTTATCGAAATCAATACATCAATGCCTCAAGCTAATATTGAACAAAGAATTTGATGACCATCTGCATGTACGGCTTGCTGGAGATGGACTATGAACAGGAATTTTTGAATCTTTGATTCATCAGACCAGAGAATTTTGTATCTCATGGTCTGAGAGTCCTTCAGATGCATTTATATTACATTTACATTTTGTCATTTAGCAGACGCTTTTATCCAAAGCGACTTACATTCACCAGTGTTACATTTTGGTTGACGCTTTCATTTAAAGCGACTTACATTAAGGTTCCATTTCATTGGGGTGCACATGGCAGAGTGGTTAGCACTCCTGCCTCACAGCAAGAAGGTTGTGAGTTCAACCTTCTTGCTGTGAGGCAGCCAGACTCAAACATTCTCGGCTGACTCCGGTCTTTCTGTGAGGAGTCTGCATGTCCTCCACGTGTTACCGTGGGTTTACTCCGGGTACTCCGGCTTCCTCCCACCGTCCAAAGACATGCATGTATAGGGTAATTGGCAAATCTGTCTGTCACTGTCTGTCTCTAAATGTCAGCCCTGCGACTAACTGGCCACTGTCCAGGGTGTACCCCGCCTCAGGCCCAAAGCTGCTGGGATAGGCTCCAGTCACCCGCGACCCCTAACGGGACTAAGCGGTAGAAAATGAATGAATGAATGAATACATTAAGGTTCCATTCACCAGTGTCACAGCTGGAACACTACTGGAGGCAAAGTGGGTTAAGTGTCTTGCCCAAGGACACAATGACAGTATGAACTGTGGGCAGAGCGGGATTCGAACCTCCTACCTTCCGGTTGAAGGACGACCGCTCTAACACTGAGCCACAGCCACTGTAAAATGTGCCTTTTACTGAGGAGTGGCTTCTGTCCACCACTCTACCATGCAGGCCTGATTGGTGGAGTGCTTCAGAGATGGTAGTTCTTCTGGAAGGTTTTCCTCTCTCCACAGAGACACGCTGGAGCTCTGTCAGAGCTTGGTCACCTCCCTGACTAAGGCCCTTCTCCCCCGATTGCTCAGTTTGGCCGGGCGGCCAGCTCTAGGAAGAGTCCAAACTCCAAACAAACAGTTCCAAACTTTTTCCATTTACAGATGATGGGGGCCACTGTGCTCATAGGAACCTTCAATACTGCAGAACTGTTTCTGTGCCCTTCCCCAGATCTTTGCCTCGATACAATCCTGTCTCGGAGGTCACCTGTTTTTCTTAATTAGGAGTTTGCCTGAACTTGTAATATGATTTTATTGAATTAAAAATTTTGCGTGCCCCTGTCTGAGTGACTTCTAGCACCGATGACCTGCAGTAGATTTAGTAGATTTATTTGAGTAACTTCAAAGTGTGTATGCAGAGTCATATTTTAATTAGTCAACCACTTAACATAAAAGAGTCTAGCAAAGAAATCAAGGCCAGGATTTGATGTGAATGTAAACTTTTGAGACCCACAAGAAACAGTACAACCTTATGTTCAAATACACATATACATACATACAAATACAGTCTGCAGCTATACATTTTAATGTGCCATTCTATCTAATAATGCATAAACTGCCGACTGAGTATTTGTCACTGTCACCTAATCCTTACCCGTTACACACTTCCTCTTGTCTCCAGTGGCTGCTGGAGCGAGTATGATTGAGAAAGCCTCACTTCTGCGTGCACGCTCTATCCTGGTACCAGAGCGGCGCAATGTAGTTTGCATAATGTAGCCTGAGGATGAAAGACAAACACAAAAAAGGGGTGCATTTTTTGTCAGCGACAGGAATAAATTGGTGGTGGTTTTGGAGTGCGACAGCAGGCAGGTGTGTCTTGGAACAGGCAGGGGCTCAACATATGACTCAAGGACACGAGCAGCAGCAGAGGCAGCAGGGTTTATCTGAAACTGATGGACGCACAGCAGGGCCTTACTCCAGCAGCCGCTCTCTCCTCCACAATCCGGCCCCAGTCAGGTGGAACCCTGTTGATGGATGTGGATAGGTTTGTGTAACTGACTACTGATATAATGCAGATTTAAAACTAACTTAATTGAAAGAGATGGTTGTTTTTGTCTCACCAGGATATATGAGGTAGGCTGGTAGTTTTATTATGTATGTATATTTTATTGGAAGAAATATGTTCAACTTTCATCCCATGGAAAACAAGAAAACCAAGACCAGGCTTATTTAAAGTTTGTTCATTGTGTCAAATGTTGTTGCCTACAGCAAGCAGTACAAAGTCGAACATAGTGTATAATCACGTCAAAACAACAGTCTTTACATTTGGCTCTTTGGAATAAATAGAGACTTTTTGTCTTTAAGCTTATTTAAAGTGATCCTTTTTGTCTGACTAACATGGTACATTGTCTTAAATATATTTAGTAATAGCTGTAGTTCAGGGCATTAAAAGCCAAAAAGCAGTCTTTTTTTTTAGTTCTATCAGGCTTTCCAAAGCTGTTTGCATTCAGATTTGGAATACTGAAATGATTCATATGGCCATTTCTTCCAAAATGGCTGCTGCATTTTCCTCCTTATTCTGATTTAGCTGTACACTGACAGACATTTTGCTAGTGCCACTTATACATTTGGTAGCAACACTAGGTAATTTGTGTTTGTGTTAAAGGGGCACCACGCAACTTTTTGCACAAAAATATGTAATCTCTAAATCAGGTTGGTAGACTCTAGACACAGCTAATAGACAACCCATGTCAAAATCCTTGTAAGACCAAAGATTTATCTGCCTCTCACCACATGCTCCTGCTGCAGAGGGATGAGCAGTGCTGTAAAGTTAAAGGTGAGGTGGTGCTTCTCCTCTTGCAGTGTTTGTTCACTATAACTTTCTGTAGCATCAAGAACAAGTGATATGATTGTGTTAGATAATATAGTTACATATAGTTATATGAAAATTAAAATGTCTATTTTTCCAACATAGACAAATGCAAAGATTGTAACTTTTTAGGTACACACTACTAAAAACAGAATTTTTGACCCATTGTGTTTCATTTTGTGCCCAACTTCTCAACCCAACTTAATACCACTAAATATGGCATGCAACTCAACCCAAAACTAAAACAAACTTTAGTAACAGCTCACATATGCCCTGCTGCTTTACAACACAAATTTATCATTCATGTGTCAGTGTTGTCTTGCTGCTTTGACTGATACTCTTGTGCACAGGTGCCATCTTTCCAGTGGGAGCTCGGTACATTCACCTTCGGCCCTACCACAGTGTTTGTTGTCAAGAACAGCTGTTCAGACTCCACTCTCTGAAAAACGAATGTTGGTGTCCCCTCACTCTTGTACTGCCTGCTGTCCGGCCGGCAAGGTGCGGCACGTGGGACTGCTCACGATTTACTGCAATGTAGCTCAAATACCTCTTTTAAACTACATAGCAAAGTCTGTGTCGCATACACCTCACTTCTTGTCACAGTGTGAGTGATATTTCTCTCTCACAGTGTGGCTCTATTCTATAGCTGCATTCTACCTTTTATAAAAAAAATACGGTCTTGTAGCTTTAGGGCAGTGGCTACATTTCCTTGAATAATTAACAAGGTGTAAAGCTGGACACAGGTCCTTGGCCATACTGAACTTTGTAGAATTGCATCTATATATTAATGCAGATAAAGGCTTTGTTTCAGATGTTTACATTTTGGCTTTATTATCAAGGATTTTAAATGATGAGTATAGTTGTATAACAGGTCTCTGGCCAATCTGAGCGTTCTTATTGGTCAACACTGATGTTAACAAGGAAGTAAGGCTAACAATAATACAGACATGTCTGTGAAGGTTCTCAGTCATCCAGGACATCTTGAAAATTGATAAAGTCTCTTGGAATTAGAGATAAAACGTCTTCACCTTGAAAACTGAGTCTAGATGCTTTTCAACCTTTTTTTCCCATCTTTTTACAGAGAAACAGCGCAAAAAAGAGAGAAAAGGGAAGCAACGTTAAAACAATGTGTGTTGAAAAAAATAAATTGGCAAAACACAACCAGGGCTGGACTGGTAATCTGGCATACCGGGCAAATGCCCGGTGGGCCGACGCACTTGGGGGCCGGTCCATATAATATAATTTTTTTTTTTTTTTTTTAATTGGCCAATGACCGGCCCATAAAGCAGGGACAGCGGCCCATTGGTTCATTTTTCATACTGACACTGGGCTGGCCCAATCATCTCTTAACAGGCTCCACCCCTCCTCCTCTGTTTCTTGTGTCAGATGCAGTTAGTGGCTCAGAGACAGAAATCTGTGGATTTAGGATGGAGAAACAAAAGTGCAAGGGGGGTGCGGAGAAGTTGCGGGCCAAAAAAATAAAAATGCTAGAGGTTGATGCCTCAACATGTGCAAAAATAACAGACATGTTTAGTGCTGTAGCTTCAGTGTCCAAGCCTACAGTACCTGACGACATTTTGCAGAAACATGGAGGAGAGGTGACTAGCCATGGCAGCGCCGGCGGGACCCAGGCAGAGGAGCAGGTGTCTGATAGTAAAGTCAAGATTCAAGATTCAAGATTCAAGATTCAAGATTTTTATTCGTCACATACTAAATTATATACAGCATATATAACCAGCAGTGAAATGTGAGTCAGGTCCGCTCCATGGACAGTGCAATTATTAGGAAAACACACAGATGAAAATATACATAAATGTAGCTATGTAAGAATGAGATAAAAGTAAACAATAAAAATATAAGAATAAAATCTAAAAATATAAAAGTGTTTAATGTAGGAATAAATCTAGATCGCAAAATAATGTACATGAATGTAAACTGTAGACTTAAAATATTAAAAAATGTACAGGGATGTACAGTGTGCATATATGCATTTAGCTGTGGTCTTAAATATTAAGAATCACATGAAGGTGCAGGAAGCAAATGTGCAAAACAGTTTGTAGCAAAACAGAGTGACACTGTCAGTGTGTCAATGTGAGGTAGCTGGTTTTGAGTTCAAGAGCCTGATGGCCTGTGGGAAAAAACTCCTCCTAAGTCTCTCAGTTTTGCCATCAGGCTGCGGTAGCGCTTACCAGATGGCAGCAGAGTGAAAATATGATTACTGGGGTGGGTGGAGTCTTTGGTGATTTTTGCAGCTCTGCTTCTGCAGCGTTTGTGGTAGATGTCCTGCAGAGAGGGGAGAGCAGACCCTGAAATGCGCTCAGCTAAGCGCACAACTCTCTGCAGGGCTTTGCAGTCTTGACTGGAGCTGTTCCCATACCACACAGAGATACATTGAGTCAATATACTTTCTATAGCTCCAGAATAGAAAGTTTTCAGGATTGCTGGTGAGACCCTGAATTTCCTCAGCTGTCGCAGATAGTACAGTCTTTGCCTGGCCTTATTTACCTGAGTTTGAGTGTGAGTAGTCCAAGTCAGGTCCTCAGAGATGTTTACACCGAGGTACTTGAAGCTACTCACCCTCTCCACAGGGTCCCGCCTATTGTAAGAGGAGTGTAGGGCTGCTGCTGCGTCTTCCTGAAGTCTACAATCAGTTCTTTTGTTTTGCTCACATTCAGGGAAAGGCAGTTGTCCTGGCACCATGATGTTAATTTCCCTACTTCATCCAAGTATGCGGTCTCATTGTTGTTGTGAATGAGGCCCAGAACCACAGTATCATCAGCGAATTTGATAATGGATGTGGAGCTGTGCGAGGACACGCAGTCGTGTGTGTAGAGGGAGTAGAGCAGGGGACTCAGGACACAGCCCTGTGGGGCTCCTACGTTCAGTGTGATGGAGCTGGAGGTGTACTGGCCTAGTTTCACCACTTGAGGTCTGCCGGTGAGGAAATCAAGGATCCAGTTGCAAAGTGAAGGATTCAGTCCGAGGTCTATGAGTTTTGAAGCTAGCTTAGTGGGGACTATAGTATTAAAAGCTGAGCTATAGTCAATAAATAGCAGTCTTACATAGTTCCTGTTATTGCTGTCAATGTGTGTGAGAGAAGAGTACAGGATGTGAGAGATGGCATCATCTGTGGATCTGTTTGGGCGATAAGCAAACTGAAGGGGTCCAAAGTATCCGGGATGGAGGAGCAGATGGCGTTTTTAACCAGTCCTCAAAGACCTTCATGACTATTGATGTGAGGGCAACTGGGCGATAGTCATTTAGACAAGAGGGTTTATTGTTTTTGGCACAGGGATGATGGTCGATTTTTGAATGAGGTGGGAACCACCGATGTGGCAAGAGACTCATTAAAGATGGATGTAAACAAACCAGCGAGCTGATCAGCGCAGGACCGCAGAACACGGCCAGAAATCCCGTCAGGTCCAGCTGCTTTCCTTACATTCACTCGTTTTAGTGCCTTTGAACCTCGTCCTCCGTCACGGTGATCGCATGATGATCGCTGCTCTGGCGGCTGCTTCCTGGCACGCTGATCGGCAGACTCGCACTGCTTTGATTGCTTTCAGCGGCCGTAGAAAGTGTTAAGCTCGTCAGCCAGCGACGGATCTGCTCTCACCACTGTAGAGGATTTATTTCCAAAGTCACAGATGGTCCTTAGTCCTTGCCACATGCGTCGGGAGTCATTTAGCTGGAAATGTGACTCAATGCGTTCCCTGTGTCTGTGTTTTGCGGCACTTACTGCGTGTCGGAGAGCATAGCACGATGCTTTGTACTCGCTCATGTTTCCCGACAGAAGGCCGGCGTTGTAAGCAGCAGTGCGTTTGTTTATTGCTGCACGGATTGATCTGTCCACCCACGGTTTCTGATTAGAGAAAGACCGTATAGTTATTTTGTCCGTAGCTTGTTCGGCTAGCGTGTTTGGGAGGAGGGACAGAGTGAGCAGTAGAGTGTAATTGAAACGGTAAGCATGTTAGCTACATGATTAACAGGGAGGGAGTGATAATCAGGGCGGGTGCAGGAGGAAAGTGTGTTTGTGTGTGGGCCTGGTTGGGCCACGACGAAGATGATGATTTACCTAAATTAATGAATATTAAAATAAGACAACTTAATCGTTGTCGCCATTATATAGTCTGTCAGATTGTTACCCACTGCACTAGCCACTCAGTCAGCTAAAGTCAAATAACACAGCATAAGCTATTTTGCATTGTTTTTGTAGATAGGTTAGCAGAGTTAACTTATTCAATTGCAACTTTGACTGACTATTCTAATGTTAACCCCTTAATACCCATAATGGCCGTACGGCCCTTCTCTAGAAAAACTTAAATGATGCCATTTGATTATTTTAATTATTACTCAGAATGGCTGCCTCAAAGCGCCCACGACGAGTAACGCATGCTATTTGGGGATTAAAACCCGCCTTGCATTTTGAAAGCTGTATATTTTTGTTTAGCTGTATATTCAACGAAGTAGATATTTGCTCATGTTTCTAATGAATTTCCAACATCATTAATATGCAATATTTACGGTGAGTGAATAATATGAATATCATATATTTTTAGGACGTTTTGTGTGAGTAATTTGGTAGTATAGGTTGGTTTTCTTTTTTTTTAAGGGGAGTATCTCAACAATGAGAGGTAAATCTTGTTTGGTGTCATATTAAAGAGGGGTTTGTGCTCTTTAAAACAAAGTAGCCTATACTTGCAATTGTAAACTAGTTTTTCTGCTGTCTGGTTCATTGGAAAAAAAACATTTATTTTTAGAATTAGCAGTATTCTACATCCACATTATATTGGGTTCTAAAGGGTTAACTAGCTTTTATAACATGGAGCACTTTGTCCATCTAGAAATCCTGCTCTTCAAGAATACAGGACTATATAACCAAAATGGATCCTTACTAAGTGTACTTTTAATAACTCTTCCAAATAATTGTAATCCTCTCTCTCTCTGTCCTTATGTATAGTCAAGCCAGGTTGAGTTAGCAGTGGAGGAGAGAGACAGTATGCCCTCACTTTGTGTAGGCCCTACTCAGGCCCGTCGCGACAAGGCAAGCAAACCAAGCAATTGCTTGGGGCCCCGAGCTGGTCTGGGGCCCCAGGACAACGACTGGTTAAGAATAAATGCAACGACACTGTGTGAGTGCCCCATTTGATCGTCAATGCTGTAAAGTGCAATGACACTGTTATCGGGATCCCCCTCAAGGGGGCCCCTCTCAGTAGTCGCTGACAGCAGCCTGCCAACGTGATCTCTGCAGCCGGCAAAATACAAAACCTCCTCGGCAGTCATGAAGAGGAATTATGCTTCAGGTAGCCAGAAGAGAAAGAAGAGAAAGGAAGAGGAGGATAAGAAAAAACAGGATAGTGGTAAGTGATAAATTACACTGGATAAAATAGCTCTACTTGTCAGTCTTGTACAAATGGTGTAATTATGCAGCAGGTTAGGCTAGCAAAAATATGTTTATGTTAGCTAACGTTACCTGCCTGACGGCAAATGCTGCTTGTAATGAACAGTTAGTGCAACTTTTTTTCGAATGGACGGAATATGGTTACTGTAATATGTTTTTTAACGGGATAAAGAAGACGCAGATCTGTTCCAGAATCACTGTTTATCGTATTTAATGACATGACATTGCTGTAGCTTTGTATAGGTTTTGATGAAAGTGGCATAGCAAATAGCATGCTAGCACTTTTCCACCGTGATAATCTATTTACCAAATGGGGGTTAGGAAAGGAAAACCACACGATAAATTCCGTGCATCAAACATTAGCTTGGGATATTTTTAAGCAATGGTAAGCAGCTGCCTGCATCCCTTCCCTTCTAATACCTAAATATGGAAAGGCTAACATTGCTAACGGTAAACTTTATAATAAGTAATAATACTGTTTGCTAACAGTTAAATGACAATTAACTAAAGATTAATTAACTATCAATTTACCATATATTAATGATTGTTATTATAAAGTGTTACCATGTTTTCTTTCTCCCTCAAGGTGCTTTGCTTAAATTTCTCAGCCCTCAGGCTCTTCCTAAGGATACCTCCACTGATGAAGGTAGAGTGAATTTCTCTCACTGAGCTGTTAATAGTGACCTCTTTCAATATGCTAACAGTGAAATGGTAAAACGTACTCCACCGGTAATTTCAGATTTTTTTTTTTTTCAATTATTTTTCCAGCTACACCATCAACTTCATCTTCAACATCAACATCAACAGATGCATCACTTCTTAGTGCTGATGTTTCCTCTATAGCACAAGGTAACACAAACTCTATAATTATAGTTGATATCTTGCACAGCCCAGAGTCTAAACTGATAAGTGTGCTGTCATATTATTAGAAAAAAAACAGTGCAAATCACTATTGAATTCCCACCAAACTGTGTAAATACCAGTCACTTTTGCCCATGGACAGTTCAGAATTTTTAATATACAGTAGTGCTTGTCAAATTTCTAGGTGTCAGACACTCACTGATGCATTCTGTACCTGAACATATGGATTATATTACATTATAAAAACATTATTTTTCCCCAGCTACATCATCAATACCATCTCTCACAGTGGAAGACACTGCATCCAGAACAGAAATTGAGTCTGCACCACTTCCCAACACTGAGGTTTGCTCTACAGCTCAAGGTACCACAAGCACTGTCATTATAGCAGATGATCCTGCGCAGTGGCCAGCAGTCCTGACTGATAGTGTGCGCTGTCAAATTGTTAAAAAAGGACCAGTACAAGTCACAAACATTGTTTTCCCCCAAAATTCTGAGAATCCACCTCGAAGATTCACAAATGACAATTACATGAGAAGCATGAAAAATGGTGAAAAAATTCTTCGATCATGGATGTTATATTCCATGAGCACAGACTCTGTGTTCTGTTTTGCCTGCACTTGAGATCAATTCATCTCTCTACACTTTTCCAGACCATGTAGCCACTTCCCCTTTTGACATGCTTAATTACATATACAATGAGAAGCTACTGGATTTGTACAGTAATTTAAGCATTGCTTTGCGTCTACTCCTGACTAGGGGTGCACCGATTCGACTTTTTCAGTCCCGATACCGATGCCTGGGCTTTGTGTATCTGTCGATACCAGATACCGATCCGATACTATTGTTGAATTAATAATAAACAGTATACCTTCCACCTTATACCTTCCTTGAAGAGACTAAAGGCATCAGATTTTACTAACTTAACATAACTAAGACAAAATAACAGTTGTATGTAAAGTGCTGAATTCTTATTTATTTAAAAAACAATTGTGCATTCAAATCTAAAATATAATGTAATCAAACTCTTAAATTAAAATAAATAAAAAGAAAGAAACAAAAAAGAAACAAAACAGTGCATTGGTTGAACATACAATAGTAATCAAACAGTAACCAAACATTGTAAACAAAAATATAAAGTGCAAAGTCCTGCAAACACTAATACTGAAACAATAACAAAATAACATGCACAACAATATAAACAACTTTTATTAGCAACAAATAGCAGTTTATAAAAAGTGCAAATACAAGAGTCAAACAGAATTAAATGAACATAAACATCCAGAACAGTTTAGTAGTTTTTTAGAGTGTGGGACCTTTCATAAAGCACAGCACACAGCCATCACTTTTATTATGATCGCTGCTTTGATTAGCACATTTGCGCTGACTATGTTTACCCCTTCCTCTCCCTCCTCTACTGGGTAAAGTGTCAGGATGACCAACACGTATTTGTCCCAAACAGCTGTCAATAGAAGCCGCATTATTCCCGACACCCCCGTCACTACCGCGGCCACTGCAGTACACCCGCCCCGGCTTCTATCACCTGTGCTAAAGGTAAAGTTGCAGGTGCTAAAGTTAAAGCTGCAGGTGCTACGTGCTCACGGCTTCCCTTCTCAACCTGCCCTTCACTACCGCGGCCAGAGCGACTAGTTTCCTTCCGTTTCTTTCACTGATGTTTGGCAAAATGTGGGAAAAACAGCGTGTGCTTTATGAGAGACGCTGAGAAAGGCATGTCCATTTTGCTTGGGGCCCCCAAATTCCTTCAAACGGCCCTGGCCCTACTCCACTGCCACCTTTGATCACCAGGGAGTCTGTCAACAGAGAGTGAGTACACTGGTCCACTTGCACTGGTACACTGGTCCATGGCACTTAGTTCTCAGCTTTGTAGGGGTTTTTGGAATGGAACAGTAGATATGCATATCTACAGGGACCGCAAGGATGGTGTACTACTTGGTTGTGTCTGACCGATTGTGGTGGGCCGGTCTGAGCAAAAATGCCAGGGCCTTTTTTTTGTCCCAGTCCAGCCCTGAACACAACCAACGATGTTATGTGTCTTATGGTTAAAATCAAATGGGATGTTATATGTAATACATCTAGGAACATATTAATAAAAAAGAAAACATAATGTCAGAGTGTATGGTTTTAACATGATTAGTTTAATGACACACACACACACACAGGAAAGATCTAAGTTAAAGATAAGAGACATGTGTGCCTGGCACCAGAGAGGGGTCACATGGTGACTAGGACAAAGTTGAACAGAATGGTGGGGGCCCTTAGAAAAGGAGGGGGTCCTTGACCCAGAGAAGTTGTAAATTGTTAAAGCTGGGGAAGGTCTACTCGAGTCGTTATTGTTTGTTGTTGCGATTGTGAACAATAAAAGAGTCTATGGCATTGGAATGGTTGTGCGTTCATAATTTATTCCATACAATCGTGCTAGTGGCTGAGCGGTCAGTTTCAGTTTGTTTGTGTATTTGACACAACATAACTATACTGAATAATTACCTTCAGTCATTTCACCATTTTTATATGAAATACATTCCTTCATGAAAAATTAACTAATGTCTGAACTAAGTTTTTGAAATACAATTACAATTAGAACTAGTGTTCTTCAACCGCTTATTGTGCCAAAGGTATAGTTTAATAAGCATAAATATTCAGTACAAATAATATTCAGAGACATCAAGAGACATTAGATCAGTTTCTGTCCCTCCAAAAATTACTTCTAAATGCCAAGTTAGTTCACTGGTTGCTTAAAGGGAGTCATTCACTTGGAAAATATGTTCGGGACAGAACATGAATTTACAGCATTTTAAAGACATTTAGTAATAGACAATGCTGCAAACAACAAAATGCTAAAAAAAAAAACAACAACAACAACATTATAATTAAGATTAAGTGTCATTCTGTCATTAGAGCCACAAAATAAAACTGATGTTACCTTCACCTCTAATGTAAATCTAAGCATTAGCAGCTGGTGTTTATATTTACAGTTTCTATTGACACCTGGGTGCAAGTGGTAAATCCCTTATCTACTTGATGGCCTTAAACATTATTAATGCAGCTGTCCTGGTTTTGAGTGGTAAACAAGCTAACAGCATCAGGGGCTGACTGCACTGACCATGACTGTGCAGTGTTTCAGTTGCCAGCTGCAGAATGGTAACAGTATTAAAAAAACAATTTACCCTAACCAGTGCAGATTTGCCTATTGGCTGAAGTCTCTTTCAGTTTCAGACAGCTCTAAAAATAGCCCAAACATACCTAAAGTCTTTTTTTCCTGAGGAGGAAAGAACAGAGAGGACTAGCTCGGCGGCTCACCACATTAGTTTTTTTTCTAACATCTAAGTTGAAGTGGTTTGAGACAACCACGAGCGGCCGGTCACGTGGAGGAGAAATCAAGGTCGTCTGGGTTACGGAGTGAGCGAGAGGCAGCAGTGAGCGGGCTGTATGTGGTCACGTGGGTCCATCTGGCGGGCGACTGAAGGATTGCTCATATGGTGATGTTATTGGTTTGTTTGTTTTTTTTCCTGAAAACGCTCTCACCTTCATTTGCTATGCCCCATTTACCCCTTGAGCTACCTTACAACACACTTTCACGCCGTGTTCTGTTCGGAAAGATGAAGAAAAAAGTTATACTTATAGTTTAGCTTAATATTTTAATTCATATTACTTAATTTGCTTTTTTCTCTGATCATTTAAGACCCACTGTACAGTAGCCTATATGAGAAAAAAAGAAAGGCTACAATAAATCTTTAGTTTTTGAAAATCAATTTGATAATGTATGTTTTTATATGAACAGTAACAATAGGCTATGTAGCTTATTTGTTCAGTTGTTAGAATTGTTGATCATGTTTTTAATTGTACTTAATTATGTTAGCCAAAGCGAATCCTTTGGCTAAGCTAGGCCATAAATTAAGATTAGTTTGTTGGATTAAAACACATTTACAATGAATTAATGCCAAAGTATAATGACAGTACTTGCCTTAAAGTCACCCAAATTGATTTTAAAATTACGTCGGCTACACCAGGCAGCCTGTACCCCCGTGTACAACCAACCGTGCCCACCCGCGTAGTTCATACTCACCGGAGTGCGTGGAATTCAAGCCCCCGGCGGCTCAACAAAGAATAGCTCTCGTTAAATATTCATTCTCCATTCCCGGTGGCATACTTTTATTCCCACCGACCGACCCCTGTTGCTCTGAGCCCTGTCATAGCAGCAGTGCAGATATGGAGCTGAGTGAGTAGCTGTTAAATGTAGGATATTTTATTGATGCATAATGTTCCTTTTTTGACTTTGAATCTTGATGAGAATGGGGAAGCGTGACTATGCAGCTCCTGTGACGTGAACATCTCAAGTGTTATGTGCTGCTAAAGAGGTAAGTTTAGAACACTCCTCTTTTCTGATCTTCTACATTTTTGTCCTCATTTAAGTGCCACTGATAAACTTGTCTGCAAAGTAACTGCTTTGCATTCTTTATTTTTAACTAGTCTAAAAGGCAAAAGAAATGCACATTTTCCTGTTAGAGGTAAGAACTTACATGTGACCCATTCTCAACTTGCTAGTGCTGCAGGTGTTAAGCTGCAGGTGTTAAGCTGGTCCACTAGATAGCAGCACATTACTGTAGCATGTAAGTATGTATGTGTATACTGTGACAAAGATGGCCCACTGCCCCCCCTCAGGACTGGAATGATAAGCCTCTTTAAGCTCACCTCTATCATAACACTGATTCTCTTTCCTAGGCATCTCAATGCCTTGCTTTTGTCGTCACAAATTCATCAAAAGATGGAGGACTATCCACCAGTCCTCTAATATAAAGAGAAATTGTGGAGAAAACAGTGGAATTATTAAGTGTTATATTTTTTATCTGACAAATACAGTATGTTTAAAGCCACATATACTCAACTTACTGTGCAATGCTGGTAATGATCAGGTAGACTTACTACACACCAAAGACCAAAAGATCAGAATCTGGCAACCTAACACCTTTACCCCATACCAGGACAGATAGCAATCCGACCCCTTGGAATTGGAAGAGAAATAATTCGGTTGATGGCACTAATAATCACAGCTCTGTTACCAATCCGTCACTGGTTGTGTGTGCGTTTCAAAGAGTCATTCCTCTATTATTGATGTCTAAAGGGAAGACGTCATATGTCCAACAGGTAGGTGTTCTCCTGTCTGTGCTTTGTTCTCCTGGTGTTACGTGTGTGTAAGTAGGTTGGTGACTGCACAGCTCACACCGCTGCGGTTTAAATATAACTGTACCACTTCTTTTTGCTCGTATTTAGAACACCATGAACACCTTATAAAAATATAAAAACGCTATCATGGTGTTGTGACTGTTGTTTTTGCTAGATTTACATGCCACGCTCTAATTATATAGTTTCATATGATAAAATTTCCTACCTATCAAGCTTATCTTCTCAACCCATAATGCCATCTGTCTCTCTCTCTCTCTCTCTCTCTGTTCCTCAGCCTTTTGTATTATTTATGCCCCGCCCCCTCAGCAGCCCAGAGCTCTCAGGTTTCACCTGTACAGCCAGATGACAAATTAAGACTCCTTCTATGAGCCGACACAAGGAACTCCTCAAACACGTACACACTAACGCTCACACACTAATCCACACCAAAGAGCAAACCATCAGCCCCACTTCCTGACACACATCTTACACTTGCACACACACACAGACTATCCATCACACTCTAAGGAGGGCAGTGTGAGGAGTGCTGTGTTGAATGAGTTGTAGTGTAGGACAGAGTAGGTCATGGAAGACACTTACTTAGGCCTGAACACTGCCCAGGAGTTCTATGGACTTTGTCACCACTTTTGAGGAAACAACAACAAGAAAACAACAGGCCTACTGAGTTTACAAACTCACTTGTTGGGACACAGTTTGTGATGGAAAGCTATCTTGATGATTAAATGTGGTGACATTGCCAGAAGAGTCTTTAAGCTTGGAACTCGACAGGTATGAGAAAAGAAATTGGCTTGGAGTAATGCTTGCATATTTTATGTTTGTGTGAAAGTTTGTTCTCAGTTTTACAGTTTTACAAATTACAATTTTTACTTGCATCAACAAAAAATGTATAAAAGGCTGTTTCACAGTAAGGTTACACTTTACAGAATATGTGCAGAATTTCAATGATATGGCTGTGACTTCTGTCATATTAGAACCTTTATGTCTTGTACATCTCGGTGTGAAATGGACCATTTTGTAAATCAGGGGTTCGTTAAGGTGGATAGACTTCTCGGGTCATTCCCTGAAATGACGGGGTAAAGGGCTTCTGTGATCTATAAGTCATCAAAGAATCTGAAGGAGTTTAGACAAAAGAGTTTTTTTTAGGGTGCACGTGGCAGAGTGGTTAGCACTCCTGCCTCAGGAGAAGGTCGTGAGTTCAAAACCCGGCCGACCCAAACATTCTCGGCCGACTCCGATCTTTCTGTGAGGAGTCTGCATGTCCTCCACGTGTTACTGTGGGTTCTCTCCGGGTACTCCGGCTTCCTCCCACTGTCCAAAGACATGCATGTACAGGTTAATTGACAACTCTAATGAGTCCCTAGTGAATGAATGTGAGAGTGAATGGTTGTCTGTCACTGTCTATGTCTAAATGTCAGCCCTGTGACTAACTGGCCACTGTCCAGGGTGTACCCCGCCTCAGGCCCAAAGCTGCTGGGATAGGCTCCAGTCACCCGCAACCCCTAACTGGACAAAGCGGTAGAAAATGAATGAATGAGTTTTTTTTACAGTGGGCATACAGGTGAAACTCAAAAAATTTGAATATCAAAAGTTCATTTTTTTCAGGAATTCAACATAGCATGAGAGACCATTTAAAGGCTTTGGAACCCTTTGCAGGGGTTTTGGATTAATTCGCTTTTTAGAGTTTAACACTCTGAGCCTACAATACTGAACCGTTTCACAATTTTCAAATTTTCTGAGGTTTAGAATTTGGGGTTTTCATAAGCTGTAAGCCATAATCATCAAAATTATAACAAATTCAAATTTCATTGTTTTTGGAGTTTCTTATCATTTCATTTTTATTTATTTTATTGATATATGCATATATTTACGTCCGTTGTTTGCAACTTTTTGAACTGTTAAAGCTGTATAATTTTTTTAAACCAAATGTTACATATTGTTTGATCATTTCTTGATTGCTGTGAAATGAGGCTGTGAATGTCAATAATGCTTACTTTTTAATTAATTAGCCAACCCCAGTACAGAACCAAGCTCTATCTAAGTATCACGGTAACATTAGGACAGGTATTCCTGTTCCACTTAATTGTTTTGGCAGGCAAACTATAATCACTGAATAATCAATTGAGATGGAAAAATAATTAGCATATTGAAGCATTGTATCACTATATTACTGCTCTCTTAAGTAGGTGTTTGAGCAAAGTAGGTAAAATTTTCTGTAAAAGTCCCTGGTAGCAAAGTTTAAAAAGTTTGTAAGATGAACCAGCTAAATCAACGACACAAGCCATGTATAATATTACCGGAGTGGGATAACTTTATAAGAAATGAAATTTGATTTTCACAATTTACTACCTTGAAGATTTTATGTTATTTTTTTATGCCGGTAATATAACTGACAATTTGTTGTCTCCACAGGAGCCTTCATGGGGACCAGTTTAGGACAAAGCAGAATTGCTTTGGCAAGGTGGACCTGCCCTCATACACTAAACCCACATATCAGTCCCGACATAGAATCAATCTTGCATAACTAAACCATAAATCATTGCACAGGTAAGACTCTTGATAAAAACGACATGACGTGTAAGTTTTAGTTTACAGCAAATATGTGTTTATTTGATGTCTAAGTACATAACAGATTTTTCAAATAAATCCTTGAATAACAATAACAATATTGAAAAGTGCTATACATATTACAATAAAGTACAATATCTAGTAAGTAAATATCAGTAGTAGTAATATGGAAGTGAATATCAGGATTTTCCATTTTGAATTGCATTCTTACCACAGTCTTGTTCTGTTGCTTGCTTTTGCCTGATTCATACTGCTAATGGTAATTAAAGTACATGTCAGAATTTGAGCTGCCTAAAAGAAAAAAATGTTTAGTAAATTATGCTTATCCCTGTTGAACCTTTCAGTTTGTTCACAATAGTGGTTCATTGTTGACCAACAATTACTTATTCAACTTCATGGAAGAGATCTTTTTTTCTGTTTCTGGTATTACAAATTGAATCATTTCAAATTGTAGTATTTTAAACACAATAAGTTTAAATTTCAGTTAATATCTTTTTTTCCTCAATCTGCCATTATGGAGCAGAGTTGCACCCAAGGAAAGGTTTGATTTGATGACCAACATCGCAAACATTTTTGTTTTAGGAATGAATTACTACATTCTACATTTAATCAGCTCTACCATACATGCAAAATGCATAACACGTATAACATGTAATTCTTTTTTATTTTGAAGGTAACACTGCATCCAGAAGAGAGGTAATGGTGTATTAAGTGTCAAAATGGCTGGCAAGAAAGACCCAAAGAAGGATGCAAAGAAAGGTGGAAAACCTGAGCCAGAGAAAAAGAAAGAAGAAGAAAAGAAAGGAAAAGATGATAAAAAGGGAGGAAAAGATGAAAAGAAAGGCAAAGATGATAAAAAAGATGACAAGAAAGCAGGAAAGGATGATAAGAAAGGAGGAAAAAAGGGAAAGGAGGAGCCACCAAAGGGGAAAGATGATGGAAAGAAGGGAAAAGAGAAAGGAAAGGGGAAGAAGGTAGAGTCTGAGGAGGAGGAAGAGGAATTGTTGAGTGAGGAAGAAGATGAAGAAGAAAGTGACGAAGATGAAGATTCAGAAGACGACAAGCGCAAAAAAGGCAAAGGAGGAAAAGGTGATAAAGGGAAGAAAGGGGGTAGGTCTAGACGTGAGTATGATTCAGATGAAGATGAGGACGAAGATGAAGATGAAGACGACGAAGATGAAGATGACCGCAAATCCAAAAAGAAATCTAAAGACCATAAAGGAGGGAAGTCTGACGCTGATGCAAAGAAAAAGAAGAAGAAAAAAGATGACACTCCGCCAGCTCCAATTAAGGAAATTCCAAAGAAAGGTCTCAAGAACATGTCCAGGATGTTCATGAAGTTTTCTGGTTTTAAGAGACGCAGGAACAGTAGGAAGAAGCTAAAAAGTACATCACGGTTGTTTCTTGGATTAGGAAAAAGAAAAAATCGAATTGCTAAAAAGAAACGCCGCAAGTCTATGCTAAAAAACACGTCTCGATTGATGTTTCGATTCAAAGCCAGCAAAAAAAGAAAAAAAGAGAAGGAGGCCAAAGAGAAGGCAGCAGCAAATGGTGGCAAAAAACCAACATATATGCTCCTTCGTTTAGGTGGGAACTCAAATGAGAAAACTGGCTTCTTCAAAGGGCTGTTTGGTAAAAAAGATGCAGATGGATTTAAGAATAGAAGTAAGGTGTTGGGCAGGGTCGCAGCTGCTACCAACTGGTTAACCAATCGCTTTCTGTCAAGTAAAATGAGAGGCCATAGAGGACAAGAGGGTTGGGGTGGACGGAGAGGATACAGTCGTCAAGAATATGTGCATGGCTACCATAATGATGGTTATGACTACGGCGAGAATGCTTATGGCCATGATCAGCAATATGCTGGCCACCAGAAAGGTTATGGTAATTATGATGGTTATGGATATGAAGCGGCTGCATATGGAGGCCAGGGTCAATATGGTTACTATGATCCCGGAGCAGATGGAGCAGATTATCAGGACCTGGGTTACTATGAGGATGAAGGACAATATAATCCAAATGCAGAATATTACGAAGGCGGTGTCTATGATGATGGAATGGGGAACTATTATAATCAATATGAATCTACCCAAGATTACTATGATGGTCAGGAAGCTGATTATTATGGTTACCAACAGCAACAGCCAATGGCAGCATATGGTGATGAGGATCATGACTACTATGCAATAATGGGTGAGGATCAGATGTATGCAGGTGACATTGATGGCTACCTTGATCCTCATACTCATGTTTATCCAGATGAAATGGGTCAAGGAGTTTATTTTGGTGATGGGCAAGAAGCATACTATGACACTGGACAGGCAGGCTATTATCAAAATCCTTATGCACCAACAATGCAAATGCAAGGCGAGTTTCCAGCAGACTATCAGCTAAGCTATACAGATGCTAGCATGCCCTACCAAGATTACAGCTCTCAGCAGTCTATGGGAATGCCAACTAGAGGTCAGCAGGTATTTGGCTTTGCTGGGCAAGGAATGGAGCAAGTTCAGGGTCTATATGGGGATCAATTTGCGAACCAGATGGATCAATATGTGGATAACACTGGGGGTATGCAGGAAGGGAACATCACATTCAGAGTACCCAGGCCTCAAGTTCGCCTATTTGGTAAAGAGCGTCTAGATGTGCCCCTTCCACCTCAACCTACTTTGCCTCCTGATCCAGAATTTGAAGGCATGTCAGAAATACAATATGAAGACCAAATATCTCTTCCCCCTGGCTGGGGGCCTGGTCACATGTTGTCAGTACCACAACACTTGGGCACGCCACAGCAACAAATGATGATGTATCCACAAGATCAAATGATGACTCCACAAGATCAAATGATAATGACCCCAGAAGATCAGATGATGATGATGACCCCACAAGATCAGATGGTATTTCTACAACAACAAGGTATGATGGCCCCTCAGGAACAAATGATGATACCCCAACAGATGTTGTCACCACAACAACAGATGATGCTCCAAGAACAGCAGCAACAGAGTATGCCCCCAATGATGTCATCACCTGGTATGTCACCACAGCAGCAGATGATGTTACAAGACCCAAGTATGTCTCCTCAAATGATGCCAGCACAAGTGATGTCACCACAGCCACAAATGATGTCGCCACAACAGCAGATGATGTTACAAGACCCAAGTATGTCTCCCCAAATGATGTCAGCACAAGTGATGTCACCACAACAGCAAATTATGTTACAAAAGCAACAGATGATGCCACAGCAACCAATGATGTCACAACAGGCAAGTTCATCAAATAGTGTTTATTAGGAGTGTGCCAAGTGACCTGTAAGTAAACCCTGTTACCAAACACTATGTGGCAATCAAATTCCTTACATCTCCTATATTAACAGCTATTTTTAGTGCATAATCCCGTTGAAATGCATTCAAAGAAATAGTGGATTTTTGTGGTTTATTAAGCTCTATGCCTTTTGCACAAAGAATAGTAAACCTCACACAGCTATGAGCTTTAATCTAAAGTGTTTATTATGTTGCTAACTTAAGAGATACATCTGAGGTGTAGCTTGTTTTCCTTAAAATGCAGTGCAGTTAGCTTAGCCTGATCTAAAGTAAATATTAAAACTATATTAAGGAAAAACATGAAAACATTATAACATATGTAATGTGCAGATTATGGATGTTTATGTCTCTAAAGACACACTTGGCATGAGTCTGAGGAGGACCAGAGAGTAGCCTACACAATTTCCTGACCAATAGCTTATACATGTATATGATATCTGATATCTATCTGAATATTTGAGTGTGATATATGGCACTCTCTGCTCACAAGGTACTATGTTTTGAGTAATCAATTCTCCAAAGCCCTGATTTTGTTCACTTTCAATTTAATTAAATTTGTATATGTGGATCTAGCTGTTATGAAATCCAGGCCCCAGTCTGACATGACAAACAGAGTTGGTGTTATACATAGCCTTAGTGAAGTTCTGTGAAAATGTAATCAAAATGAGAGTAAAGACACGCATAGTTTACAAACTAGTTTGGATGCTTTTTGTATTTCTATGAATCAGAGGAAGTATTATATCCACGGTTACAGAAGCTTTACATACCGTGTCTTTGTTTTTCTCAATTTTCATTGATTTATGATAGATCAGATGATTGTAACACTTCTAGTGCTTATTATAAAACTGTCATAGTTACAATAACATCCTATGTATGCATACTAGTAAATGTTTTTGTAATTTATTTTACAGCAAATAATGGCAGACCAGATGATGATGATGTCACAAGAGCGGGGTTATGGACCACCGTCAATCCCCACACCCTCTGCCATGATTATTAAGCAAGCAGGCATGAGCCCACTTCCAGCCCGTCGAATGCAAGCTTCTCCTACTCCTTCCCGTCGCTCTGTCATCATGCCTTCCCCTCAGATGCAGCGCCACTCTATTGTCATGCCAACTTCACCTATGATGCCACAGAGACACATGCCCTCTCCACAACCTTCAATGAAGGGAGGCTTCATGGGTCCTCAAAGACCCCCTTCTGTTATGTCAAGACGGCTGTCGCCTTCCCCTTCGCCCCAGTCTTCTGTCCGAAGAATATTGCCTCAAAGATCACCACCTCCCATGGCTCGGTCCCCATCATCCCCCCATTCACCACGTGCCTCAATGGTCCGTCGCAGTCCTCCAGGTTCACCAAGATCCTCTATGCGCCGCCCTTCTCCTCCTTCTTCACCTCGTGCTTCCATGAGGAGACAAAGCCCTCCCCCTTCACCCAGTCCTGTTCGGAGCCCGTTTGGCGAAAGGAAAATGCAGCCTCCCACTCGGCCACACTCTCCTGTTCGTGCTTCTCCTCCTGTGTCTCCACAACTTAGTAGAAGACCATCTCCTTCTCCCTCAACTTCACGTCACGGTGTCTCCCCTGCTGGACCACGACCTGCCCAGACATCACCAACCCTTTCCCGACGCTCAACACGTTTGCTCAGGGACCCCACTCCTTTGGCCAGGCCTAGGATGGGGGGAAATGTACCTCTAGGAACAGTGAGACCTTCCCCTATGGGTCTCAGAGGACGACCAGTGCCCCCACCAACTCAAAATGTACGGCCATTCCGTCCCTCCTCCATCCGTAGTAATAGGTCTTCTGTTCTTACAATAGATTCTTCTCTTCACTCCTCCCCTTTTCACTCTCCTCCCATGATGCATCATGCTCCTTTGGGGAGGAAAGAGTCTGGGCGCCTACCCCTTCGGCCTGTGGCTCGAGGGCGCCCTTTAATGGCTCAGCAGTCTTTAAGAAGAATGCCCCCAGCCTCTCCTCAGCCATCACTCAAACACATGGCACATCCTGGGTCCCCAAGACTTTCCCCAAGACTTTCCCCAAGACTTTCCCCAAGACTTTCCCCAAGACTTTCCCATCAGGCATCTCCAATCTTGCCTCCTCAAGTACCTCATGAAGCTCAAATGCCTGGCATGTATGCTGATCCTTATTTTGACCAGCCACAACAATATTTTGCTCCCCCTTCACCCATGTTGTCTCGTGCTATGCACAACCAGGCTATTCAAGAAGCTTCCTTTACTTCTTCTCTTGGCCCAGCATACCCTCAGGTTGTTGACTCAGATGGGCTGGGTGGAGAATATGTAGAATATGCACCTTCTTCCCCTTTGCTTTCTGGTGCTATACAAAACCACATGATACGTGATGCATCTTTTGTTTCTCCTTTACAAAGACCAGTTTCACCCTACGAGCAGCCTATGCATCCTTCTTCACCAGTGCTATCAGGGGCTCTACAAAATCACGCTATTAGAGATGCATCTTTTGTTTCTCCTTTGCAAAGGCCGATGTCACCTTATGAACAATCTATGGTCCCCTCTTCTCCAGTGTTGTCAGGGGCTCTCCAAAATCAAGCTATTAGAGATGCATCTTTTGTTTCTCCTTTGCAAAGGCCGATGTCACCTTATGAACAACCTATGGTCCCCTCTTCTCCAGTGTTGTCAGGGGCTCTACAAAATCAGGCTATTAGAGGAGCGTCTTATGCATCTCCACTTCAGAGACCAATGTCACCATATGCTTCAGTCCCATCATCTCCAATGCTTTCTGGAGCCATGAAACACGGGCAAACATTGAGAGGGATGACTTCTTATCAAGTTCCAGATCTTTATTCACCATATGGTCCAACTATTGTTGGACCATATGGTGATATTTCTGAACCTGGACCTGCACCAATGCTTCATGATGCTCTGCAGAACCGAGCTGGTTTGCAAGGTGTCTCGAGTTTAAGATCCCCAATGATGCAGCGCCGAAACCCCTATGCACCAGCATCCCCTCAACTCCACAGAGCTCTACAACAGAATCCAAACCTCCGCCAAGCATCTTTTCAATCACCAGTGCAATTCAGATCCCCATATGCCCCCCGATCACCAATGTTAGGCAGCGCCTTGCAGAACCAACAGCTTATGCAGTCATCCTATCGGCTACCAGGTGGAACCTTGATGTCCCCATATGCAGACCCACGTACCTCTCCGTTGCTTGGCAATGCATTACAAAATCCTCAACTCCGCGGAGCATCATACACTTTACCAGATGGATCAGTTATCAGGGTAAGACATGTGATGTCTTCTTTCCTTTGGTTTGGTTGTTCTACAGTCCTCTGTTATAAGTTATCTAAAACAAGTGAGGAATTGTTGGATCTGTAATTAAAAGCACTGTAATACAAGGTAAACTGAGATATTATAAGTATTTATGCAACTACTGTTCATTTTGTTTTGAATAAATATGTATGTTAAAACACAGTTGACGCTCTGTTTTAACGTGTCAAATCTGTTTTATTGCTTTACTTAATCAGGATCCGAGAAGGCCCATGTCTCCCAACCTTTCCAGAGCTCTTCAGAACCAGGATCTCAGGAGTGCCACATACACGCTACCTGATGGCACCATAGTAGATCCCAGACAGCAAGTAACCACCAGCATTTTAACTGAATCATATACATTTCCATTTTTACTGTAGTGTGTATTGATTATGTCTTTGTTTTGCAGCAGCCCATTTCCCCAAACCTTGCTAAGGCACTGAATAATCCAGCTCTGCGAAAAGCTTCTTACTCTCTTCCTGATGGGACCATTGTGATTAACCCCAACCAACCGAAAACCCCGAACCTCACAGCAGCTCTACAGAATCCATACTTGAAAAGTGCCTCCTACACCCTTCCTGATGGTACTATTATTATTGATCCACGAAAGCCTGTCTCTCCAAATTTGGCTGCTGCCTTGCAGAATCCAGCGCTACGGAATGCCTCCTACTCCTTACCCGAGGGAGTCGATCCCAATATTCCAGTATCACCAAACCTGGCTAAGGTTAGTCATCAACCACTACTTATTTTGGCTTTTAGACCCACAAATGCAAATGCTCTTTTTATTTTTTTTCAAATTCATGTAATTTATTCAGATTCTTGGTGTCGTTGTTATTATTCATACCATAATCAAATAAAATCAAATATTTTATAATAAAGTCTACTGTTCTTATTTTATAGGCTCTCAATAACCCAGCACTGAAGGGAGCAACATACACACTTCCAGATGGAACCATTATTGTTGACCCAAGGAAACCAAAGACCCCAAATCTATTATCTGCTCTGCAGAATCCCTACCTTAAGGGAGCATCCTACACCCTGCCAGATGGAACCATCATTATTGACCCACGCAAACCTGTTGGACCTGACCTGTCTAAAGTAAGTACCTGTCCCTTACTTTTTACAATTTATCTTGGCCTACCCCAGATTAACAATCTAATCTGTATTTGCTCTGTTAATAAAAGATATCTATGAACATAAGAAATGATTAAACTTTTCTGTATGTCTATAGACATATGCCTAAACTACTAAATGTTTACTCTGTGACCATCATTTTGCATTTTGTTCTTAAAATTTGTATTATTTTTATCAATAGCACTACAGCTGAGATGTAACATAGGATTTATTAAATTACATTGCTAAATGGTATTCTATTCCTTGTAGGCTCTTATGAATGAACACCTTCGTAAAGCATCATACCATGTTCCTGATGGCACCCTGTTGGTCCCTGGTCAGAAGCCCAACCTCTCATTTGCTCTACGGCAGAATAACGCTCTACGTACTGTAGGTCTATATCAGCTCTCAGACTCATCAGTGCTGTCAGGCATACCCAACCCTACTCCTCCAAACCTGTATTCTGCACTACAGAATGATGGATTCCGTAATGTCCACTTAAGGTAGGTTCTATTAAAAATTATTTAAGACAAAAGAAAACACGTTCCCATCACTTATGTTGTGTTATTTATAGGCTGCCAGATGGCTCTCTTCTCACTCGTCGCTTCCACAACCCAAACCTGTCTGATGCCATCCAAAACCAACATCTCCGCTATGCCTCATACAGAGTGCCAACAGGTCTGTATGGGGAGGATAATCGTTACGCCGTGGTCCCGCCCTACGGGCCACGCTCCGGCCACTGGGCCAGGAATGCCCAAGTCAGAGCCGAAGGGGGAGAAGATATTTGGGGAGCTGAAAAGATTCTGCCACATGGGACAGTACAGAATCTGTCAAAGTGGTCCATGTACCGGGAAGATGACATGATAGAAAGGTATTCACCTTATCTGAGGGTGGATGGTCAGCCTTACAATCCAGACTGGTCCCCAGAGCGAGAGAAGGTGCCTGGGCAAAGCTGGTATGATAAGGTAACTTCATTAACGTTTTCAGCCTTCATTTGATAGAGACAGAGTAGATCGACAGGAAAAAGGGTGAGAGAAGGGCATGACAATGCGCAAATGAACCCAGGCTAGAATCAAATCTGGGTTGCTCGTGGTATGCTTGCCACCAAGCGAACCACTGACAACAATGTTATTTTCAAGGCTGCGTAGAAAGATGGTTCTAAATGAAAGACATTTAGTTTTAGTAAACTTAATGTTATAACCTCTGTCCTGGACACAACAATTATATCATAAACCTAATTTTTATTAGCTTTTTACGATTGTCAGATTTTTCCTTTGTGACTATGTTTAGATCTACTCAATCCTAAGCATGCCGACAACAGGCCACAGGCCAAAGCGCTGGGCTGAGGGGATGGAGGACATGACACATCTGCTGTAAGCATAAACACTAGCACCCTAGCCTCACATTTCAGTTTATACATCTGTGTTCCAGAGTTAATGTAATGCAATAATAATGCAAGACTTTTTTTTAGTGAGATGAATGAGACCACTCTTCTAATGAACCTGAAGAAGCGCTTTGACCAAGAGCTCATATATGTATGCATAATATTTCAATTAAGTTACTATTTGGTCCATTTTACAGACCTTGTATGGTTTATTCTTCCATTGATGTCTGTTTTTATTTCTCTAGACATACATTGGCAGCATCCTTGTCTCTGTGAATCCCTACAAGTTGATCAATATGTACGGCACTGATTTAGTGCTTCAGTATGAGGGCCGTGGCCTGACTGACAACCCTCCGTAAGTGTGTGTGCTGGATACAGCCCCATATTGCCTCACACATTTGGGTCTACATTTAGTCCACAAGCCCCTTTTACAGCTGAATAGTGTATTAACAAAACTTAGAGCTTTTCCCAACACATGTGAGAGTGTGTGCTGAGCCAGTGCGGGCTCTACGTGTGTCGTAAGCTGTACTCTGAGTTACTGTATGATAATAAGTAGATAAATGCCAGCACCATCAAGTGTTAGTAAGTAGTAGTTCCTATTACACTTATAGTTGTTTGCCAGGGGAGAGTTTGGTTATCAATTTCACTACCACTTTACATCTACCACTTTTAACTTGTGTGCACAAAAAGTTATATATACAATTTTTAGCAGACAATTGTCCATGCAAAGACAAATTACACTATTTTTGTAAGGTGAGCTAAATTAGCAACAATTGAGACAGTTGCTACGCTAAGCACTTTTACTTGTTCATTCCTGTTTAAGCCAGCTAGATAGGTTAAATGCATTTTCAGGCTGGGATTGCAGCTAATGCTTGTTATCTTGTGTCTTTAGGTTATAAATTCCAGTAAATTCTTATAGCTAAAGCGTGTTTAGTTATGTTTTTCTGCTCAGAAACAAGGAAATAACCATTAATTTGCGCCAACACAACCACACACAGTCGAACCTACAGTCAAACCTACAGTCAAACCTACACTCGAACGCAAAGATAAAAAGGTTTAATTTAATCTTGGATTAGTGCCAAGGCAAGTTTATAAAACATAGACTTAGACCAGGGTTAAAAGGACTTTGGTATAATTTTTGTGTAATTCTTTTAAAATTTAGTCAGGACTAAATTATCATGATCATTTAACCTATGGGTAAACTGCTATGGAACCCTTTCATATTGAAATGTCCTTTTGTTGTGTTCCAGCCATATTTTTGCCATTGGTAATTTGTCATATACCACCATGATGGATGCCAAAAAGGATCAATGTATTGTAATTAGGTATGAAATTCCATTAACACTTTTTGACTATAACCGTTTAATTTTGTTCTAATTCAGTAATATTTTCACAGTGGAGAAAGTGGCTCGGGAAAAACAGAAGCTACTAAATTTATCCTACGTTACTTGACAGCCATACATCACAAACGCAATGTGACACAACAGGTAGATATCGTTCTCTCATGTATCACATACCATAAGTATCACTCAGCATAAGTTATGATTATGTCATGAAACCTCTCGCTTATGTTTCTTCTTTTTTGCCATCTTACATCAGATAGAGGTAAATTGTCAATTGCCATGTTTTGTATTGATTATAATGTCCATGTTTGTTGAGGGTCACCATAGTAGCTTTTTCTACTTGATCAGATCCTAGAGGCCACACCCCTGTTGGAGTCTTTTGGAAACGCCAAAACGGTGCGCAATGACAACTCTTCACGTTTTGGGAAATATACTCAGATCTACATGGAGGAGTAAGTGTCTGCTTCAGTCATGCTTCCAGTTTAAATCTTGAGCCTTTGAAATGTGAGCCCTGGACAACTTTAAACTGGATTAACCGATGATGGGTGCGGAGAGAGGACCAGTTGACCAGTTTGAGCGCAGCAGTCCTGCAAGTCTCATCCCCTAAGAAAAGGGAGATTTTTAATATAAATCAGCTGTAGAACAAAATTATCCTCTTTTGTTCCACTGCCATGAGGTTTTCTAACACCTCAATCTGTGTCACAATCTGGCTCTCCAATGTTCTCTGGGTTAAATAAAGTGATTTCTAGAGATTAAAGGTGCAGCATGGTTCATAATCTTTCTCTTCACATTGTAATTCCCTCAGCTCAAATATTGTGATGTAATCAACACAACTGATTCACATTTCTGGAACATTTTTGAAAGTGTAGTGTAATAAGCTGTTAAATATGAAAAGACGTATATTGGGGATAGGTAGATATAGAGGATCTTTAACAATAAGCTGGAGCTGTTGTGAAGGCTGCCACACACAACAGACGCCATAGTAACAGTGATGGTATTTAAAAAGGTGGCATTTTGAGGTAAATGTGGTTACCCCAAGATAAAGATAAAGTTTCTTTAGTAGAAACATGATCAGGTGTAATCCTTCCCTGTGGCTTTACTCTGAGCTGGTTCAGTCTAGAAGTTGTTTCCACAAAAACACAGTATACATATACAGAGCAGGGCCGGATTGGGACTCATTTTCAGCCCTGGAGTTTCATGCCTTAGACCGGCCCACTTTAGTTCCCGACTGACTATATTACAATAATAAAATGAAAACCTAAGAATATAAGTCTGCAATAGGCACATTGTTTTCTACAGTATTTTTGTCTTGTTTCCAGTCCAATGGGGTAAGAAAAATAATTGTTTTAGTTTTAGCTTTTAAGCAACAAAAAAAAATAACTTAATTTTTAGTTGTTTTTTTTTTCTCCAGAAAACAAGACATAATTTCTCGTGCCATTTCACTTGTAAATGTATCTTGAATTAAGAATATTTAGATATTTGAACTGGAAACAAGTAAGAAAATGATTTTCATTGAGCAGGGCTCTTCATTACTATTATTTCTTCTGAATGACAATCCTACCTGCCCATTCTGGTGTGTTGGGCTCATGACTGGTGCTTGGTGACGTTTCTGGGCCTCGCTCTTCACTGTTGGCAGCAAATGGTACTAGAGACGGCTGCTGCTGAAGAGCTACAAGAAAAACTTTGATAGAAGAGCTACAAGAAAACTTTGATACATGAACGGTGGTTTACATACGACGTTGTTTTGCACGGTCGCTAGCATCTTGCACTGCTCCTAACTACCTACGTTAGCTTACTTACCCGCCTCGTCGTCTCCCTTTGTTTTGTTGAGAAAATATGTGCTCAGCTTTGAACATTTGGCCGCGTCCGATTCCAAAGCTTTTTTTATTTATTAATTCTGGCCTTTTCAGCGTCGCCTTTGCGCTTTCTGTTATCCATTTTTATATGTGACTTTTTTAAATTATTTTGAGCAACTTGCAAAGGGGCCGTGTCAGGGGGCGGGGCCAGGGAGTCAAAACGTCATCATTGTCTTGCAGGCTGCACTCTGCGAGAAAATATTAAATAAAAGAGTGGAACTGCGGTAAAATAATAAATAAAAAGAGTGCGGCTGCGGTAAAGTAATAATAATAATAAATTAAAAAAATATATTTCAACCCAGTCCCATGACAACAACGGCCCTCGCGGCCAAACAAACGTACCGGCCCACCGGGAATTTTCCCGGTGCTCCCGATTAGCCAATCCGGGCCTGATACAGAGTATGCAAAGCTGTTCCACTAACACAGTTACGTAGATGAGTATTTGATCTTGAGAGAGAAGATTTGAGCACATTATACATGCATGACCTGTTACTTAACCTATGTGTCATTTACTAGGGGTGTAATCAGCGGTGCCATAACGTCTCAGTATCTGCTGGAGAAGTCCCGCATTGTCTTTCAGGTAAAACATACAAACACAGCAGGTCAGAGGGCGTCTTCTTTCACCTGAGTCATACTTAAAAGAGAAGGAGGTGTCACACATGTCATCTGATTATTTGATCAGGATATGTTTGGCTTCCCAGTTATACTGTAGATATATTATGATTTGAATATATGATATTCCACCATCTTGTGTACACAATTACAATTCTTGTTTCTTCTTTGTAGTAGTTTTATTTAGTTTATTATACTGAACAAAAATTTACATGCAACACTTTTTGCCCCCGTTTTTCATGAGCTGAACTCAAAGATCTAAGACTTTATCTAAGTACACAAAAGGCCGGTTTCTCTCAAATATTGTTCACAAATCTGTCCAAATCTGTGTTAGTGAGCACTTCTCCTTTACCAAGATAATCAAGCCACCTCACAGTTGGGGCATATCAAGATGCTGATTAGAGAGCATGATTATTGCACAGGTGTACCTTAGGCTGGCTACAATAAAAGGGCACTCAAAAAGTATACATCTTTTTGTCTCACTGTATGTGTCAGTTTCCATTGTCAGAAGGGATATGAAGTGTTCCAAATAAGTGTACCGTACAACTGTGATGACTCAGTCAGTGGAACTAAACACTGCAGTATTGATTGGATGCCTGCAAATTCTCTCTTGGAATGAACATGAAAAGCAAAAAGGAAAAAAATCCCAAAAACTAAAACTTTCCTAAAATGAAGCTTGTCTGTAAGCAGTAATGTTCTAAATCAGGGATTCCCAAAGTGTGGTACGCGCACACTGCACCCCCTGGTGGCAGCTTGCGCAAGCTGCCAAATGTAATGGCCATACAATAAAAAAACTTGAACATTAAACATTTCCTTTGTAATCGCTTTTATTTTAAATAAAAAACTATAATTTATTAGTTTTTGATTTGAAGAAGAAGACAGCTGCTGTCATCTTCTACGGCGTAGAAGAAGTTTCCCTGCCCGTCCTGCAGCTGTCATTTCACGAGCAGGAGCAGCTGATAGAGCTGTCATCTGATGGAGCACTGCAATTACAGTTCAAACGAAAGCCACTTGTGGATTTTTGGACCGAGTCACTGACATCATACACAGTCTTGGCAAAGCGAGCCTTGAGAGTTTTGATGCCCTTCGCCACAACTTATCTCTGCGAGGCTGGTTTCTCTGCTATGGCCGCAGTTAAAACTAAACATCGGCAAAGTCTGGATGTTGTTGAGAAGGAATTGAGGCTTAAACTGTCTTCCATTGCACCAAACCTCGAAGAGCTTTGTGCCAAGATGCTAGCCCACCCGCATTAATATGGGTAAGTATTTGATATTATTGCTACACATATAGGCTTACTGGGAATACTAACACATTCTCCTCCCCGTCTCTCCACCACCCCCCTCTCTCTCGCTGCAGGCTGAGCGACTTTTGCGCCGGACTTGAAAAGTAACAGATGGATCCTCTTTTAATTTATTTTATGTTTGAGCCTATACTCTTTGTTACTTAATTATGTTGTGGTTCGTGTGTAGGCTAATTTTATACTCGCACTTGAAAAGTTTCAGATTGATCCTCGTTTTTATTTATTTTATCTATTTCGGAGCTTATTGTCTTTAATGTTGTGGATCGTTTGTAACGTCATTGCAATTTAATAAAATGTACTGTCGTTCTAATTTACATAACTGTTGTGTTATGATGATAATGATGCTAGCTCCACGGTCATTTAATAGGTCTTTGCTGCAATGTTTCTTTACGCGGCTGGAAATAAACGTGCTTTCTGTTACTGAGCCTGTGTCTGTCATGCCTCTTAAAGTGGAAGCTCGTGCGTAGCTTTGTTGCATTATATTGAAGCTTTGTTGATGTTGTTATTGTCATGCGTGTTCTGGTTATTTGCGCATGATTAAACATAAAACAAAGCTTTGTAGCGCTTTTTTTTTATTTTTATTTTTTTAAGTGGGGATTGGGGGTGCGCCAACCCGGTTGGGACATAGAAGGGGGTGCGCAGGAAAAAAAGTTTGGGAACCGCTGTTCTAAATGGTCGAAAGAGTGTGATTTTTAGTAGATAAAAAAAAAATGCTAGTGTTTGTGATAGCAACAATTCTTTCCGGTCTAGACTGGCGTCTATCTTGCATAAAGCAGTAGTTTTAGGGCAAGCTGGGTCCATAACTACAAAGAGACCCTCATATCAACCCCCACAACCCTGTATGATAGTGTTACATTTTATTGTTGCTTTCCAACAAATTTTACTGCTAAAAATCTGTTCCAGATAGTGTAAAAGCGATCAAAGGTTGTAATTATATAATTCCACATAAAAGCTCCTCGTCCTAGTTTTAGCTAGGACGGGGGCTCTGCACCTGGATATCCCCAACATGTGCAAAGGTCGAGATGTTATACCAACAAAGTTATGTCAGTGGACGTGACCTGGTTGACGCCAGCATCTCTACTTAATACTGTGTCCCCCAGCGTTCTGTTCTTTTGGAATCTCCTCGATACGACTCTGAGTGACAAACAACTCTGGTGGTCATTCAGAATTTATAGAACAAGCAGACAGAAGAAGCACAGAACACTGCAAACGCCACTGGGTGAGGAGCAGCAACATTAAAACATTAACCCTATAGAAGCGGCAAAAGGTACAGGAGGAAGCCCACATAGCCGCAGCACAGATGTCTCAGTAGAACCCCCTTTAAGGCAGCACAGGAGGTAGAATGACTGGTAACCTGTAAAGGCTGGAGGCCACTGGATTTATATGCCTGCAAAAAAGCATCAACAATCCAATATGCAAGTCTATGTTTCAGGCGTGTGCCAGCACATTCTGCCCCCAACGGTTGGTTCTGAGTGGGCGAACCACAGTCGACAGTGTGTTGTTGTGCTTGAGAACTCGCCTAGATCTCCTGAACCACAACTGGGTTCAGTCTCCACTCACCTGGAGGTGGTTTCTGCCGGGAGAGCAAATCTACAGCATACTTTTGTACACCAAGCAGATGCATAGCGTTGCGACTCTTCAAGCAAGGCAAAGTCCAAAGAAAGAGTTTCTGAGCCTCCCCAAGGGAATGAACAGTCCTAGTAATGATATGATAAACTGTTGATGTGTTGTTTGCTAGAACAAGCGCATGCGTCCCCTTCAAAGTAGGGAAGAAATGCCTGAGAGACAGCTGAACAAGCCGCAGCTCCCTTACCTCTGACCATCCTGTGGTTCCATATAACCCCCCAACCCAAGAGTGAGGCATATTTTACAACCATCTCCTGGCGTGAGGGAAGAGAGACAGATTTTGACGGCACTGGCTGGAAATCTGCATGGACTTGCGTTGGTGCACCTTGGGGGGGAGGCCTAGGCTGCTGACCCAAATTTGCAAGGGGCACAAGAATAGCAGGTCTAAAGGTGTGACTGCTGACACTGCTGTCAACTCGCCTAATTACTGAGGAGCAGATCATATGTCAGTTTCACACTCCTCTGAACATATGAGACCAGTTTGAAGATATTGTCCACACTCTGTGGGGATGGGGGAAGCCTTCATTGCCACCTAGTTAATGGCAAAGCCAAAAAGTATTATTTGTTGACTGGGAGACAACGAGCTCTTGGAAGTGTACTGCCAGCCATAATTGTGTCAAATAATCCAGTAGGACCAAAATGTTGCTGAGTACTTGCCCCTGACTTCAGAGCACGTCAAATTGTGTGACTTTTTTGTCATTTGTTTATGGCTTGTTTTTAGAATATGTATTATTTGAAAGTGTTTGCAAAAGGGAGGCGCCCTCTGTTAAAAACATTGTAAACTTTGTTAGCCATGTTAGACAAGAGGATGCTAGCTGCATTTGTCAAATTAAAAACCTGCCTCTTCCTGTACGTGCTGCCACATCGTTGGTCACGAGAGGCATGGTTCAACTCAAGCGGATTGCTTGGCGCAATACCAGACGGATTTACCCAAGTTTGGAAACTCCCAAATCTCGCGAGAATCCACCTGCAGCCCAAGGTTAGGAAACTTACATAGACATGTTTGCCTGTTTCTGTACTATTTCTGTGCTTATGAAAACTGAACAGTAAACACTCAGACAGACATCTGCTTCTGTCATCATTTTAGAAAATTTCACTTCGTATCATCAATTGTCCAGGTAAGGGAGAATCCATATTCCACGGGCCTACAGCGGATCAAGAACTGGAGGATATCTGCTGTACGCAGCATGCGTAAAACGTATCAACAACAGAAATAAATTGAAAATAAATCGAATAGGACCTTTTTGACTGGTCTGATCTTTGAACCGGTTTCTATCGATCCTTTTCCAAGGAACTCCTAAGTTTCCAATTTGGGTAACAGAGACCTCGCTGGGTTGCCAACAACTGCCATCCTTACCCTATTAAACTTTGGCCTCCCAGAAGTCCAGATGTTCATGGGAAAATTCTGTATGCTAGGCATCAAACACGACTACTGCTATCCTTCAATGGCTTGGAGGGATGGTCATGACGGTCCTGCTGGCTAGTTCTGGGAGCTCTGCCTCTAGGAGGCCAAAAGAAGGGCTGCTGGATGGGCTGACGGAACTGACTCTGGCCCAAGAGTTCTCTTCCGCTTCCTGAAAAGGACTGAATCCCAGCCACAAGGAAGGCCCCTCTAGATTTAGACTAAGACCTGGGAGACTACTGTAGATCCGCAAATTTTTGCTGGGACTTTTTTGCCTCTACAGCACATTCGAAGGCCTGCTGGGCTGCAGGGCCAAACAACTGGCCTGGAAGGACAGGCAGTGTTTAAAGCGTTTCCCTGCATGACTCCGACAGTGGGGACTGGGCCAGCCACACTTGACAATGGTCAGGGTGGACATAAGTCTACCAAGCTCCCTGGACATGAAAGCAAAAGCCCAGGCTCACCTTCCTGAGGGCTGTCCAAATCTAAATTTTAAGAGTCTATCACAGGTGGGGGGTCTCCTTCACCTTAGGCCCTCTGGGCTACCTACATTGCTGAATAGGGATTCTGATGCTGCAATGGACATAGCACCCTTGCATCAAAGATGTTGCCATATTAGCGATATATACATGGAGTAATGACTTCAAGCGGCCACACTCTATGCTGAGAGCGGCAGTGTGGCAGGGAAGAGGAAATGCTTACAGCGCACCAGCCACAGTCTTAACATAAACCAGCGAACTATCTATTTGTGCTGTAGCAAATGAGCAAGCACACTCTGAGCTACAGACAGTGGTGTCGACGGGGAGCAAGAAGCACTCACAGTCTACCAACTAGAGTTCTAGACTACACCAATTACCGACGTAGAAGCCAGGTTCTCAAATATCTGATTAAATTAGCTAAAAGGGTAGCCACAAGAAAGACATGTTACTATACCCACTCTAAAAAGCACAAAATATCTGACCACAATCAGCTGTTAGCTAAACACACTCCAGCAGTTGTTTGAAATAAAGGAAAACCACTTACTTACTGTAAGTGTATAAAACTGACGAAAGATCTTAAAGTATGAAGAAAAGCCGTCTCTCTTAATAATGTAGCTCCACCCAAATGGTTACATGGCTCCAGAGTGAAGACGGGCGAGTTAGTGTATGAATACTAGTGCTGTCAATCGATTAAAAAAAATTAACTAATTAATCGCACAATTTTTTTAAATTAATCGCGATTAATCACAATTAAAAGACTGAAACTTTTTGGATATGTAAATGTAAAATGTAAATAATTTATGTAAACTCAAGACAATGAAACTATTTAAATTCAAAATATGATTGTTTATTGGAATTTTTGTTCAACTTGTAACACAGATTTTCTCATGTAAACAACATACCTGCAATAAACCATCAATATCCTCCAAATTAACTGTTGGCTTGAAAGCCATATTTATTACAGAAATAAAAACACAGGCATGTAAGTGCCATTTGAATTTCAAAACAATCAATGCCAATAAAAAACAAAAATGATTTCCATGTTGAATTCTAAGTGGACTGCAAAAGAATTCCAAAGTATAGTCATTGCAAATATGGAAATTGGAAAATAATAATAATTAAAGCCGCAAGCGGCGATAAAGGCCCTCGCCTCCCTTGAGACCGCGGGGACACATGCACTCGGAGGATTGCATTTCGTGCTTTAAAGCGTAAACTTCACGGTAATGTCAAATAACCGGGCCTGTGCTATTGCTGGGGCCTGCTACACCACCTTGTAATTTAGAGTTAAAGGTCTCCACAATCCCTGGTTTTCCTGGGAGCTGTCTGAACCTTTGAAAATAATAGATTATGCTTGGGCTAAGGCGAGAAAAACAAAGTACTGGCTGGAGATTTGAGATGACTCAGGAATCGCTGCACCCCCCTGTTTAAAAAGGCAAAATGTAAATATAACTTGTCTAAAAGTACAAGGTTACAAGTTCCAAAGGATTCTGAGGAGTTTTCTAAGACTCTAGCCGTGGCTCTGGAGGGGCCTCCTCTAAAGGAAGGATCCTGGCAATTGGGAAATGGCATTTATTTCCCAAAGGTTGCCTCTTCAAAGACTCATTACGACCACAGCCACAAATGTATCAAAAAACAAATTGATAACTTTTTTTTGCACACGTGTCTAGATGATACTCACCAAATTTGGAGCTGTTTAGATGAAAAGCCTTTAGACAGAAGGGGTGTGATTTAGGTGGTCACGCATTCCACCCAACATAGTAGATTTTCTGTTGAGTTTACGGTATGGCTGTAATAAACTTTTCTGTTTGCCCTGAGGTGTCCTATGGATGTACCAAGTTTTGTATTTCTACATAAAAAAAATTTACTTTCATTTTCCATAGAACCAATGCATTTTAACTTTTCTAGGGGTCGCCACTGAGTCATTTTTCATATTTTTTTTTCGGGGACTTCAAATACATAAATTTTTGCCGGGCTTGAAGTCTGGGACCAATAAAAATGACTTTTAGTTGTTGGTTTACTGGGTCAAATTGAGGATCATTTTGCAGAAAAATTATAATAAAAAAATATATACCGAATTATAATAAAAAAAAATATAACTCGAGCAAAAAAGTCTAGAAAAACACTTGTCTATTTTACATACATGTGTTTAGCTCATTTTGCCCAAGTTTGGTGTCTGTGGAATGAAGCAGCTATTTTTGTTGTTTTTAAAAGAGGTGTATTCTAAGTCGGACCAAATTTTCAATTCAAAATGGCCGCCTTCCCGTGTGTGATAGGGTATGGTCCCCTTTGGCTTTTTTGTTCATAAGCCCATGCTGGATGTGTGTACCAAGTTTCATTTGCCTACGACAAACTAAAATTTTCACTTCCCATTGACTTTTCCACATATTTGGGACGTTGCTATGGCAACACATTTATAGATAGGGGGTGGTTGTCATTGGCTTTTATGCTCGTCATGCCATAAGAGATGTGTGTACCAAATTTCATGTCTCTATGACAAACTAAATTCTTGGGTCCCATTATAAGTTTGTAGGGGGCGCTGGAGAGCCATTTCTAAAGATAACCCTTTTATTTACATATCTTTGTGTTCAGGTCATTAATGTGCACAAACGCCTTTTTGGGTCCGACTCAATCCGAGAAGGCGTTTGAGAGTTAAGAGACATTTTATTTTCACAAAAATGGCCACCTCGTTACAGGCTTGCCACACCCATACCCGATAAGATATCAACAACAAAGTCACAACTTTGGTTGGCACATGTGTCTAGATGATACTCACCAAATTTGGGGCCATTTAGATTAAAACACAATGATTTGCATCTTTCTGTGCAAGGGGTGCGAATTTAGTGGCCGAGCCTTTCACCCCACATGGCGGACTTCCTGTTAAGTTTAGGGTGTGACTGTCATTGACTTTTCTGTTTGCCCTGAGGTGTCCTATGGATGTACCAAGTTTCATTTTTCTACGTTGGAAAAAAGTTACTTTCACTTTCCATAGGCCCAATGTATTTTGACTTTTCTAGGGGCCGCCACTGAGTCATTTTTCGTATTTTTTTCGGGACTTCAAATACATAAATTTTTTGCCGGGCTTGAAGTCTGGGACCAATAAAAATGACTTTTAGTTGTTCGTTTACTGGGTTAAATTGAGGATCATTTTGCAGAAAAATTATAATAAAAAATATACCGAATTATAATAAAAAAATATAACTCGAGCAAAAAGTCTAGAAAAACACTTGTCTCTTTTACATACATGTGTTTAGCTCATTTTGCCCAAGTTTGGTGTCTGTGGAATGAAGCAGCTTTTTCTGTGTACTTTTAAAAAAGAGGTGTATTTTAAGTCGGTTCACATTTTCAATTCAAAATGGCCACCTTCCTGTGTATGATAGGGTGTGGTCCCTATTGGCTTTTTTGTTCATAAGCCCATGGTGGATGTGTGTACCAAGTTTTATTTGCCTACAACAAACTAAAAATTTCACTTCCCATTGACTTTTTCACATTTTTGGGACGCTATGGCAACACATTTATAGATAGGGGGTGGTTGTCATTGGCTTTTATGCTCGTCATGGCATAAGAGATGTGTGTACAAAATTTTATGTCTCTATGACAAACTAAATTCTTGGGTCCATTATAAGTTTGTAGGGGCGCTGGAGAGCCATTTCTAAAGATAACCCTTTTATTTACATATTTTTTGTTCAGGTCATGAATGTGCACAAACGCCTTTTTGGGTCCAACTCGATCCGAGAAGGCGTTTGAGAGTTAAGAGACGTTTATTTTCACAAAAATGGCCACCTCGTTACAGGCTTGCCACACCCATACCCGATAAGATATCAAAAACAAAGTCACAACTTTGGTTGGCACACGTGTCTAGATGATACTCACCAAATTTGGGGCCATTTAGATTAAAACACAATGATTTGCATCTTTCTGCGCAAAGTGCGATTTTAGTGGCGCGCGTTTCACCCCACATGGCGGACTTCCTGTTAAGTTTAGGGTGTGACTGTCATTGACTTTTCTGTTTGCCCTGAGGTGTCCTATGGATATACCAAGTTTCATTTTTCTACGTTGGAAAAAAGTTACTTTTACTTTCCATAGGCCCAATGTATTTTGATTTTGTAGGTCGCCACTGAGTCATTTTTCGTATTTTTTTTTCGGCGACTTCAAATACATAAATTTTTCGCCGAGCTTGAAGTCTGGGACCAATAAAATGACTTTTCGTGCATGTTCACTGGGTCAAATTTAGGATCATTGGGTCGGAAGAAAAAAAAAAAAAAATCCGAGCAAAAACAATAGGCCCTCCCGGTCATCACCGGCTCGGGCCTAATAAAGGAATGAATACAAACAATTGTACTCATTGTAACGTTGTATTGCTGAGAGTTGAGAACATTAATTATAAAGTAGAAACTATTTTGCTTAGTCCTCCTTTACATTCAGCCAGTTGCTGAGACAGACCAGTCTGTTGACATTATCAGGGGACAATGTGGCCCTTTTCTTTTGAATGATGTGACCTGAGAGTGAGAACAGTCTCTCACAAGGCACCGTTGTAGCAGGGGTTGACAGATACTTGCATGCTATTGGTGCCAGCCTTGCATGTGTTGCTTCTCTCTTTTTCCACCACTGTAGTGGACAACCCTCCATGTGCAATTTGGGCTCTGCTTTGAGGGGTTAAGACACTCTTCTATGGACTCTTCCTCTTCATCTGACTCTGAATCAGAAGAAACCAGCAAGACGGAGATCCTTCTCTTCTTTGGTGGTTGTTGGTCTGTTGTCTTTAGACTCTTGTTTTCCAGGACTCTGTGCCATTTACAGCTTGCTTAGTGAAGCCCACACCTCATTCCTTTCATCTCTGGTCTTTAGACCAAAGATTTTTTTTTCACTTTAGGTCTTTAAACCTTAGGTCAATTGCAGTAGCGATCTTCAGCCATGTGAGATTGCTGTCCTTCCTTTTAGATAGGTCTGAAATAAAATCATTTTTGAATTTAACTACATAGGCTGGATCATCCTCTGTGGACTCCATAATTTTGAACAAGTGGCACAAGGCTGGCAATACCAGCTTGCCAGTATGTAACATGTACACACACACACACACACACACACACACACACACACACACACACACACACACACACACACACACACACACACACACACACACACACACACACAATTGTATTTTATTTACATTACATTGTTCAACACCATATTTATTTCTTCTTCACCTTTTTAATAATGTTTTACACTAATCTTAACTTATTTTTATTTTTGTGTTACGCAGCATGCCTTGGCAGCGGGCACACACGCACACACAGATTGGGGGATAGTGAAAACAGACAAGAGACGGAGAAAATAATATTAATCTACCTGCAAGGTTCAAGTAGTTCCTCCAGCTTTTGCAGTTTGGCGAGCTCCTGTGTAGTCAACATGGCAACATTGCTCTTTTGCTGAGCCAGGGTAGTGGTCAGTGGAGATTTGTTTCGCTGAATTCGCTTGACCATCTCTAGGGTAGAATTCCATCTAGTCGTAACGTCCTGAACGAGAGATTCTTGTTTCTGTCCACATGCAACTTGCTGTTCCATTAGTTCGTGAGCGTTGGATGGACTATGCTTAAAGTGCCCAACAATCTTGCGACATTTAGCTAGGACACTTTCAAATCCACTGCCGTGAATGGAAACTGTGACAGTTCGTTGCAAAATGTTTGCCGTGCAAGGCAGGTGTTAAAATGGAAGTAGTCTCGCGGCAGCAACCATATTACGAGCACTGTCAGTGCCAAGTGTGCTTAACTTGTCCTCGATTTTCCATTCTCTTGCCACATCGAGAAAATGATCCGCACATGCCTCAGCGTACTGTCGTTCCTCAGTTTTAGACACGGTTAGTGCGAATGAATGCAATTTCCATTCTTTATCAACGAAGTGCGCTGTGATGCCTAAGTAGATGTCATTGCTCACAGAAGTCCAGTGGTCCCCTGTCAGTGCGATGTGTGTCGCTTGCTGTAACGTGTTCATCCTCCGTGCCTTCTCATCGTCATACAAAGTGTGTATTTTTGACATGATGGTTCCTCTTGAGGGCATATAGTATGAGGCGTCTCCGGATGCAGTTCTAATGATGTCCCGCAGTCCATCGTCATCTACTATGTTAATGGGTCGGCAGTTTTTAGCTATCCAAATAACCAAAGCATTCATTACCTTATCACTTACAGATCTTGTCATTTTACCACGAACGCACTCCTGCAATTTACATTGGCGAGGCCCCGTAGAGATGGTTTCGGTGGGGTGTTTTGCTTTTAAGTGATATGCCAAAGACGAATTACTTCTGTGGTAATTAAATTCGGCTTTGCAAAATGCACAGCAGCACAGATTACTTTTGTTTTATCCACAGAACCATCCGGCAGAGTTTTATACTGAAACTTTCCGTCTAAAAGTCCTTCCTTGGTCTTATCCATATTTCTTTGCACGTTGAACACACATGGGCCACAACCGGAAATAAAAAAAACTGCAACCGCGTTAATTGCGTTAATTTTTTTTTAACGCGTTAAATATTTCAAATTAATCGCATGCGTTAACGCGCTAATTTTGACAGCACTAATAAATACAAATTCAACCTACTGCATTTCATTAATGTCTTTTCACATATGACTGACAGGCCAAATCAGAAAGGAACTACCACATCTTCTATGAAATGCTGGCTGGCCTTCCTCCTGAGGAGAAGAGGCCATTGTATCTGCAGGAGGCTGAGACTTACTTCTATCTGAATCAGGTAAACACCCTCCTCACAGATAAATGCACTATTTAGAACAGTAGTGGCCACAGTAATCAATAACATTAATAAATTAGATGTCCATTTTTAGAAAAAAATGACATTTTATCTCTAATTGATTTATGGTGTTAGCATCAATTGAATTGTGGTGCCTGAATATGGAGGGAGAATAGATTGCGGCTGTTTTTGGGTATAGATCGATTGTAATAAACTTTGTCTAGATTTGTGAAAAGAGGATAACAAGATGACCACTAGCTGTACAATTCAGTTATTGGAATGTTTTAAAAGATTCAGATAAAAAACATATTCGGCCTTCTGTCCTTTGCATTGAACATAGGAAAATAAATTACTTTTTTTTCTCGTTTGGTAACATATAAATGGTTTCAGTTTGATTGAGAAAAGACATACTTCACTTTATGTTGTACTGTATTTCTGGGGTTATGTTAGAAAAGGAGATTGGCTAGCAGCAGTACATTTCCTGTGGTTTGTGTCTTTGTTTTGTCTCTTTTTGATTACATATGCATAATCTCACACATATTCTCTCCTCTCTTTAATGTCATTGTGCCACTTGATGAGACTGATGAAACACAGAGAAACAGAGAAATAAAAATCTGGATAGTCATTAGCCTGCTGAATATTTACATAAAGTTGCTATGTGTGAGTGTGACTGTGTGGATATTTCTAAAAAACCACTAGACAATTTTTATTTATAACTGGAGGGTTATTTCTAAAAGAGTTATACTTGCATTTGTTGTCCCTCACCAAAATGTATTTAGTGATCTTTGGAGTTTAGGAAACACTGATTTTATTCATCCTGCAGCACACAGACAGATAATGTTCGAAAGGGAGTAGGCTGAAGTGTAAACTTATATAATCCCACCCCTTTACAATTTATAATCATTAAATCAAATATCTAACAAAAAAAGAATAAAAGAACCATTACTGTCAATAATTTATAATTTCACACCCACACCTCAACCTACATCCACACCAACCTAACCATCCCCTCCATACATCTCCATTCTTATTTTTAAATTGTTTTTAAATTTCTTAATTGTTTTTGACTCCTTTATTTTATTTCACAGGCTGATCCCTCTTATTCCTGTACTCCATTCCCTTATTTTTGTCCTAAATTTTAAATTGTTAAATATATCAGTTCCTTTAAGTTTGTATCAACAATTTATGTCTTTATGGTAATCTTTAATGTCTTTAATTTATGGTAATGTTTGTTAGTTTTATACACAATTTGAATAGTACTGAAAACAACTAAATCTTACTCTTAAATTTTAGAATGTTAAACTTTACAAATAATGTGTTTGATGGTTTTGATTGACAATTACTTATAACCTTTAGGGCCCTTTTTTGTAACATAAATATAGGCTGTAAGTGAGTTTTGCCGACCCCAAATTTTCTACACAGTACGATAAATATGAAACAATCCTGGAATTGTACAGAGTAATTTATGCAGTTTTTTTCAGATATAGTTTTGCCTTATGTAATATGGCTATGGCTTTGGCAATTTTTCCTTTTGTGTAACTTATATGAGATTTTCAACTCAAATATTGATCAATTTTCACTCCTAAACATGGTTTCTTTTACCTTTTGAATATTAGTCCCATCTATTTTTATTGATATATTGATATATCTATTTATATATATATATACTGAGATGAGCAGCGGGGAGCATTGCGCTGGAGACAAATACCCTGTGTTTTAAAACTATGTCTTCATGTCTACATCTTAAATCTTAAACGCCTGTAGAATTCTCAACCATGTGCAACAAAATTATTTGCTGTTTACATTACATGTGGGTTGAAAATCAGAACTTTTCTGAATTTAAAACCTTTTGATCCTTTAAAGGTGCTTACATGCTTACATGGGACGGAGTGGCTCAGTGGTAGAGCAGTCGTCCTATAACCAGAAGGTTGCCGGTTCGATTCCTGCTCTGCCCTGTTCATACTGTCGTTGTGTCCTTGGGCAAGACACTTAACTTAACCTTGCCTCCAGTGTCCGTAGCACTGGTGTATGAATGTGTGTGACTGTAGAGGTGTGTTTGGTGGTGGTAGGAGAAGGTTGAGCGCCGTGTGTATGGCAGCCCCCATCTCTGTCTGCTCCAGGTGTGAATGTGTGTGAATGGGGTGAGTGGAAGCACGATGTAAAGCGCTTTGGGTGCCCGAGAAGGGTGCAAAAAAGTGCTATATAAATGCATGCCATTTATCCATTTATCCATTTACATGCAACTATGATACCGAACCCATAAAATAAACCTACACTAAAATAAAGTTTCTTAAACACAGGGAGGGGACTGCTTCATTGAGGGTAAAGATGACGCAGAGGATTTCAGGCGATTGTTGGGTGCCATGGATATCCTGTGTTTCACTCCCGAGGAACAGAGTAGCATCTACAGAATCCTGTCCTCAGTCCTTCACCTGGGAAATGTCTTCTTCCAGCCACACCAGGTCCGTCTCACACACACACATCCAGGCGGCCAATGGAGATGTGCTGGCTTTTCTGGCTCAACAGTAATGTTGAATGTGTGTGTCTGCGTCTGTGTGTGGGATATGTGTCTCTGCAGGTTGAGGGGCAGGAGGTGGCTACAGTGGTGAGTGCACAGGAGATCAGGGTCATTGCAGAGTTGCTCCAGGTCTCACCTGAAGGCCTGCAGAAGTCTGTCACCTTCAAAATGACAGTAAGTAACCACAAATCCTTGTGTAATGTATTATTTAATCTAATATCTATAGTATTATGTTGCTTATGTGCCTGCTGTTGGTTTTGTGACAAGACCAAGCCATTAACAAACTAGGACTGAACAGGGATTAAGTCAGAATTAAACCTTGAACTAAATCAGGACTTAAAAAGACCAACCCAAGATTAAATGAGTGTAAAGCCAGGTCTAAACAGGACTATACTAGGACTTAATGTAGAACTAAACCAGATCACAGCTAGAATTAAACTCGAAACCTCGAAAGTATCAAATACCCTAAAACTGGAGACTTTAGAAGTTCAAGACAATACTTTATTTAGAACTAAACCATGACTATATCAGTGGTAACCCAGAACTAAACTGAGAACCTAACAAGGACTAAACCAACCAGGACTGAACTAGAATAAAAAGCAACAAACTAAGACTAAACTCAGGGTGACACTAGGACTGGCACCTAGGATTTATTCAGGACTAAACCCTGAATTAATACAAAACCCGAGACCAAACAGGACTACACCTGACAAATATTGTATTTAGAACTAAACCAGAGCTAAGCCAGGTAAACCAGAAAAAATGTAAACTGAGCTGAACCAGGACAAATGCAGGACTAAACGAATAGTACCCCTAAACTGAGACTAGGATTACATTTAAAAATAAACCAGGACTAAAACATAGTTAGCCGGTATTGAACATCAAACTAATTTTAAACCAGTATTAAACCACTACTAAACCAGGACTTTGGATTTTGACTAAGAATAATTCACTTGGAAGGACTTTGCAGTCAAAGTTAAAGGCTCCTGATCTAGATCCATCTGACTGTAGTTTGGTCCATTCGTAATAACAGGACATTATCAGGTGAAATGGAAAGTTCTGGAATCATCTCCAGAAAACAGTGGGAATCCTTAAAGTTGTTTTGCATACTGATCACTCTAACTTAGGAACATTGAAATGGTTGTGTGATGAGAGTTGTTCTTGACCTGACAGGACGCAGTGCGGGAGAAGATCTACACTCCACTCACAGTCGAGAGTGCTGTGGATGCCAGGTGAGAAGATCCAAAGCTCTATTACTCAGAATTCAATTAACCCTTAGGTGTCCCTTACGTTTTTGCTCCACTTAAGTCCCTCGGACACAAAAAAATGCCTTCTAAATTATTTTTATGAATGTCATTACTCAATGTCAGTCTCACCATACATAAAAAATATTTATGAATTTTCAGATTTTTTTAACCTCTTAAATGCTAGTTTAAGCGATGAAAGTTGTTTTTTCTTAAAAGTTCATTTTAATTTTTGGGGGATTATCAGCTAGGCCTGGAAGTGTTGAAAATTGGCACCAACAATGCTTATGATCAATTTAAAATTTTTGTGAAAAATATTTTGTACATTTTTTGCTCTGCCATAGAAATATTATGTTTGGACATATTTTTTTCAATTAGTTTTTTTTAAATAAATGTCATTATTAACTTCAGTCCTAACCGTACATAAGATAAACCTAAGAATATTCAGAATTTTTAACCCCTTAAATTCCAGGTTTAGTCTCTGTTTGCATTCTGATTATTTTTTTTATTCATTTATTTATTTATTTTTTCATCCCATGAATACAAATCTTATTTTTTTGGAAGTTTTTATCAAAATCTGGGACTATCAAAACACAAAAATTCTGATTTAAAAAAATGTTTTTTCTCAAAGGTGCTTGTAATTAAATTGCTCCACCTGGGTCCCTAGGACACCAACATGTTTTGAATGGGAGTCAATTGCACAAAAAAATGCCCAAGGGACTCAGGAGGGACTATTTTTTAAAGGTAATTTGATGACTTGAAAGAAAAATAAATCATGAAAATCTTTAATTCACCCCAAAATACACAACCTGCCCAAATGATATGCTATTTGCATCAACACAGAGTGTGGTAAAGTTATGGTAAAATAAAATTCAAAAGACGCAAAATAATGTTGAGGGACCCAGGAGGGTTAAGTAATGCTCCTCGACTCTGAGTGACCTACATGACTGGCTGTCTGGCAGTTTTGTTTGAAGCTGCTCTTTCTTTTTTTTCCCATTCGCTCTAAAATATCAGAGCGCACAACTACTGAGAGAGAGCGCAGTCTTTGATACGCTCTCCCAATCTTTGGCAGAGGCATGTGAGGACAAAGCTTGTCAGGGCTGGGGAAGACATTTTTCAGATGTCCTGTTTCCATAGAAACTGAGCTTTTCTGTTGCCATAGTGACCGTATTGTGTTTATTTTTTTATTTTTTTTATTTATTTTTTTTGTAGGGATGCAGTTGCCAAGATCCTGTATTCGCTGCTGTTTAGTTGGCTGACAGAACGTATCAATGGACGGGTCTACCCTCGCAACGAAGCCCTGTCTATCTCCATACTGGACATATATGGATTTGAGGTCACTCAAAAAATAATTCTGTTCAGGCATAAAGATAAATCTGAGTTTCAACCTCATGTCCCCTGTCTGTGCTCTTCAGGAGCTACAGGTGAACAGCTTTGAGCAGCTATGTATCAACTATGCCAATGAAACTTTGCAGTCATTCTTCAACAAGGTCATCTTCCAAGAGGAGCAGGTCAGGAACATTTAGATTTTGTACCGAAATAACATTTTCTTAACTTTACCTTCTATTTATTAATGAAAGACACATATCATTATTGTATAGACTAATATTAGATACTCTTATATCTTGTGTCTCTAATTACAGTGAAGGTGTTCAGTTATATTCAGTGAACTTATTATTTTTAGTTTTTAAGCAACTCACTACAACGTCAACACACCTTGGGATGTGGATGTTTTCAACTATATGGGAGTGTGCCCCGTTAAGCTTAACTCAGTGCTAGAAATTTAACTTTTTAAAAATTTTGATATTTCAAACAAAAAATGTAATCTCAGCTGTGTAATTAATGTTCTTCTGCCAGCATGTACACTACTGGACCATCTTTATTCCAAAAGGACAGCCTTAAACTTATTGAACTTATTTATCTTCAACCTGCTGTGTAGACATGTAAACAAATACATTTGGCTATTTGAGAGAGTAACACTATCTGAAGTGAACAAGTGGAATTTGAAGCATCTCCTGCAGCTTGTTAACACTGGACTTGTTTATGTCTGTGTGTAGGAGGAGTATCTGCGAGAGCAGATTGAGTGGCAGCAGCAGCCCTTCAGTCACAACCAGGCCTGCCTCGACCTAATCTCTGCTAAGCCTCATGGGATACTGCGTATACTGGACGACCAGTGTGGTTTCCCACAGGTACACCACCATCACTATCTGTGCCAACTGAAGATCTCTTTTATGCTGATTTGAATGCACATTTGTTACAAACAATGTCTACACTGTCTACACTTTTTTGTTGCAAAAGTCTCAAAAATTCTCAAAATTCTTACCTGGTTAAAAACTATTTTCAATAAAATTTATATAAAAAATATAATAACCTGCACTTTTTAATGTGAAATAGAATTAATAGAGAAAAAAAATTTAGACTATTCATAAATCAGATCATTGTTAGTTCCACTCACCAACCTATGTTCTTGTACAGGTAACACATTTCTATAGGCTATGCAAGGTTTACAATTTATTAACAAGCACCTTTTTAGGCAACCGACCACACCTTCCTACAGAAGTGCCACTATCACCATGGTAACGACCCGCTCTATGCCAGACCAAAGATGCCACTGCCAGAGTTCACCCTCAAACATTATGCAGGAAAGGTCACCTACCAGGTACAGAGGTTTGTTTAAATGTCTGTTTGAGTTTGTGCACATAGGAGATGACTGTTTACTCTGTGATACAGGTGCACAAGTTTCTGGACAAAAACTTTGACATGGTGCGGCAAGATGTTTTGGACCTCTTTATCCAGAGCAAGAATAGAGTGAGTGATTGGATAATGCATTTTGTCTCATTACATTTGAGACATTTGCATAATGATAAGTTAACAATTATGGAACATTGTTCAATCTGATTTACATGGATTACATTTATTTTACACATTTACACAACCTTCTGACCTCCTTTTGGTGGGTCTCTCTACAGCTTGTGGCCAGCATCTTCCTGAAACACTCAGAATCTCTGTCCCAGCAGAAGTCAGCTCACCGTACCAGCTCAGCTCGACGTTATCAGGCCAACACGGTCAGCGCCAAGTTTCAGAACAGCCTACTGGAACTGATTGAGAAGATGGAGAGGTCTAACCACTCATTCCTTTTGAAATCATATACGTACAGTAGACTACAGGTTTATTATTCTATTCACTTCTAGTGTGAAAAGCACTGATGTTATAAATTACATTTGGTGTTAACTTTGGCAAAATAGAAAGGAATGGCGGAAGCATTTTTGTCAGTCTTTTTAGAGAACTTAATATTATTGTGCAAATAAAATCAAACTGAGTGAAATGGGGAAAGAAAAAGAAAGCAATCAGCGAGAAACCAAGACAAAAGATCTTAAAGCACTAACAGAAAACCTTTCAGACTTGGCACCCACTAAAGGATTCTGTCTACAACTAGCATGATGCTAACACACATGTATCTTGTGTATACATATGAGCTTCTAGCTTGGTGCGCCTGGTTCTATGGGGCATTAATATCACTAAGGTTACATATTTTGAGGCTCTGTACTTTATGGTAAAAGGTTAATTAGTGTTGCTTTAAAACGACAAAGAAAGGTTAAAAAGGCAATGAAATAAGCTGGTAATGTAGATACTCAGACCTTATTATCAACATTTTCTATCCATGCAATTATATGGATTTTATGCCTTGGTCCACTAAGGCTGACTGAAAGTGCAGTGTTTAATGAGCCTTGAAGCTGAATCTGTGAGGTCCAATATTCATATCCCAGATAGATTTTCAGAAGATTCTTTTTATATTATTAATTGTAAATTACTTTGGTATAATGGCTTAATACACTTAGAGGTGTGTGTTCCTCTAATAAATGAAGTCATCCATGGAGACTGTAACTTTGGTGTGTCTGCGACAGGTGTAACCATTACTTTGTGAGGTGCATCAAACCAAACCACTATAAGGTATATTTGTAAGTCAATTGGTGTGTGCAGGTTTGCAGTGGTACCTTTACCTTAAGTGTCGTAATGTTTATAATGTTGGATGTGTAGGAACCAGGAGTCTTTGACATGGAACTGGTCAATTCACAGCTGCGCTACTCTGGGATTATGGAGACCATCCAAATCAGGAGAGACGGTTATCCATACAGATTAGACTTTCAGAGCTTTCTGTCAAGGTTAGCAACAATCATATTTATCATTGCTGCTCACTTTCATCACTTACAGACCTTCTTACTCAATGCCATTTTGCCATTTTGTTTATCTTTGGGCGGCAGTAGCTCAGTGGGTAGAGTGGTCGTCCTTCAACCGGAAGGTAGGCGGTTCGATTCCCACTCTCCCCACAGTTCATACTGTCGTTGTGTCCTTGGGCAAGACACTTAACCCACCTTGCCTCCAGTGACTGTAACACTGGTAATTACATTAGAACAATGTAAGTCGCTTTGGATAAAAGCGTCAGCTAAATGAATAAATGTAAATGTAAATCTAAAATAAGCTATTAAACAAAAAAAAAAAACCCATCCCAACCAGGAAGCTTCTCTTAAGAATTGTCTACACAGAATGTTATTAATTCGGACCATATACAAAAGTTGTATATACTCCGTCCCTATTGTTCTAAGGAAAATTGACAGTTTGCTATTATTTAATAGCAAATTTTATATTCAATTCTCTCCTTTTCTTCAGTGGTTTTCTGCTCTTAGCCAGTCAGTCTTTTTTTTTTTTTTTTGAAAAACACAATAAAAATTAGGTTAATTAAACCAGTAAGTCAAAAACAACTGAAAACAGACGAATTTACATAAGACCAAAAAAGGTATAGCCTGCAGCATCTGCTTATTAGCCCCATCGTTTACAAACAATCTATCAGACACTGATAATTCATACCTAAAAGAAACCAATAATTACCAAATAAGCCAGAATTCATTTCCTCTTAGATTCCCTCAAGTTTATAGTAATTGATTGTCATTGTTTGAAATATTTTTTGAAGCTACCCCAATTTTACATGTCTTCATTTCTTCATCTAAACTCAACACATTAACCCCTTGAACAGACAGACTTTTTAGTATTGGTTTTGACTTTTTAAAACAGCCCTGTGTCACGTTTAGCCCAAAAATATAAATTCTCAATCTCATTTTGATGGTTCTTAGACATAGGATCAGCACAATTATGTCTATCTCACTGACACAGTACTCTCAACTAGACACAAACCTCCAAAAAACTTTCCTGCCACAATTTCCCTGCTGGACAATGGGATATTGTGAGAGATTATGTGAGTAAGGCTCTACCAAACAACGCATATAATAAAGAAAATAGGCCAACACACTGGACTCTAGCAGAGTTGTATTTGTACAAAAGGCATGTTTTATTGATAGACAGGGCTGTTTTAACTTAATCTTCATCTGAGTTCCATTGTATACATACTCTACATACAGTTATTACTGCAAAGGCTCTTTAAATTTGAATTACTGTATATCTGGGGTTTGTGCACAGGTACAAGTCGCTGCTCTGTCTCATAGAGCCTCCACCTGCAGAGGGAGAAAACTGCATCATTATGCTCCACAGGCTCGCTCCAGTTAAAAAGGGTTCATTTCAGCTGGGAGTCAGTAAGGTACACATCCACAAACTAGTGAATTCAATCTCATGCACCAGTTATAATACATGTAAAATATACACAAATCATTACAATATCTCTGAATGCACTTCTGCCATTGTATGTGTTGATCAGATTTTCCTGAAAGAAGAGCTGTATCAGTTGCTGGAGGGGAAGCGTGACCGTGTGCTGAACATCGCCGCTCTGACACTGCAGAGATACACCCGCATGTATTTTGCCCGGAAGAACTTTGTCAAATTCAAGTGGCGTATGACCCAGTTTCAAGCCCGTGCCAGAGGCCTCTTGGCCAGGTAATGTTTATGTGAGGTTCACTGCTTTAGTGTGACTGCCTGACTTTCTTCAGTCTGGAGTTTCAGTGCTAGGGTTAGCTGTTTAAGATAAAGCATAGGGTTACACCTGGATAAACAGGTCAGTGCGTGAGGAGACAAGGCCAGAGAAGTCAGGCTGCACTCATCCATCACCACTTACTTATATATTCTCTGTCTGCCATAACAGACAGGCACTAAACACTGATTTGCATTTTATTGACTTAGACTAAGTAATCACTTCTAAATTTATGAGTGTACTAAGAAGGCACTAAACTCAAAGTCAGACAAAGTTCAACTCAACAACAACAAGAAAACTACACATAATTACGCCATGTCACAACTTTTAAAGGCTTGTTCACTATTTTGTAAATGTGGTTCTTTTAGATACTTTCACGCTCTGCACTAAGCAGACAGAAGCAATGCCACAGAGACTAAACCATGTTCTACTGTATAAATGGCCAGTCAAAATGGATTTAGAAAATGTTATTGTTGTTCATTTAAATATGTGGCCCAATTATTTCCAATATTTGTTGCCAAGAAATTACACGTATTCTGGCTGAGATAACCGCAATGAGGAGCTCAAAGAGTGTCTCTGTATTTAAGATGTGGAGATGTCGGCAGTGGGACTGAGGCCATCCTATGTACCAAGAAAGTTCTTACATGTCATCATGTGTGCAGTTTTTATTCAATTAAGAGCTGTACCAGATACCATAGACATTATATGCATAGACGCCGCATTGTCTGTCATATTATTGCAGGGCCTATGCAAGAGTCCAGTGCGGCTTGGTCCAGCTCAAACCGCTGCAGTAGAAAAAGTGTTGAAAGCTTTTCTTGTTGCTCCTGTCCTGTTGCTTCTCCAGACCAGAAGTGTGGTGACAATTACCTACTGTAGGGAATAAGACCTATCCATAAACTCTACTTTACACAAAATACTGAACTATCTTTCAAATGTATACTTGCACTGCATTAATTTATATTTTTTCTGAACAGAAAAAAGTTTGCCCAAAAAAGGAAAAACCTCATTAAGCTCCGTTCCATTGCCTTGCTCATTCTCAACCGACAGCGTTACATGAGGGTATGAGTTCAGTGGTTTTTTTACTGTCACTGGGATAATATTTGTGTTACAGTTTGGTAAAGTATGATTTTATGTCTTTCTGTCAGAAAGTAGTGGAGCCAGCAAGGAAAGCCGAAGAGGTGAGTAGAAAGGCAATTTGAAATTTTATTTTCTTAAAGAAAAGTAGTGTGTAATGTGTGTCTATGTGTTGGATGTGTGTAGGATCGCATTAATAGAGAAGTGGTGAACGTGACAACCCTACCTATCCCTCTGGAACTGGCCGCTCTTCTGCAGGCTGCCTCAGGTGCACACACATAATCTGTGCTATAAATAGCCCAGCACCAACAAATATGTTCCACTAGTGTTGCAGCTGGGTTAATAATATTTTCTTGAGTACTTCTGTGATGTTTGTGTGTTCAGGTGGCACAGAGCTGCACTCGGACTGTTTGGCTGTGGTCCAGGCTCCGACAGTACAGGTTGAACCCCAGCTGACCCTGCCTTTAGATGTCAACAACTACCTCATGACACACTACGTTCGTGCCATATTTAGGGTATGTCAACTTTAATGTTAATAAAGGAAGATAAAAGATTTTCTACTGACTTATTGTTTGAGTTATCTACTGTAACATCAGTGAAAGCATGTCATTTGTAGGACCCCATGTTTGGAATGCTGACAGCCCCATTGGAGAACTCCCTGCTTAGAATGGATGAGGAGCTTAAACACGGAGCGGTGGATGTATTTGTTTTGGTAATAATGTTGCACATAATATTATTTTCCTTGGCTTTCCTTCAACATAGGATATCAATTTTTTTGTTGTTGTTGCTGTTGTTGCACATTTTGGGCTTTCATTTAATGTGTAACTTATGTTTAATTTTATAATTTTTTTTGGTAATGTTCAGACCAATACATTTTAATAAGAGTAATTTTGAAATGTTCTTGGTTTTAGAATTTTACAAACCATGACAGTAAATTCCAAAAAAGTGGAAATGCATGGTGTATTTGTTTATCTAACTGGTCGTCAACTTTAATTACATTTACATTTAGTCACTTAGCTGACGCTTTTATCAAAAGCGACTTACATTAAGGTTCCATTCACCAGTGTTACAGCTGGAACAACACTGTAGGTAAGGAGGGTTAAGTGTCTTGCCCAAGGACACAACGACAGTATGAACTGTGGGGAGAGCGGGAATCGAACGGCCTACCTTCCGGTTGAAGGACGACCACTCTACCACTGACCCACTGCGCCCCTTAATGTATTGTTTTCCTTCGGCACCCAACCAGAGAAGACAATTAGATATCCCATATATCCCAAATGTAACCAACTTGAGGTTGAGGAAAATAAGATGGAGCAAACAATACACTGTCTGAGAATATTTTATTCCCTCTTCAGATTCTAAGGTTTATGGGGGATCCTAATCTGAATGGGGCCCAGGAGAATTTGTTTGGAAACTACATCATCCAGAGAGGACTGACAAATCCCAGCCTTCGAGATGAGATTCTGGCACAAGTCGTCAATCAGGTCTGTTCCAGGTTTTTTTTTTTTTTTTTTTACATTGATTAAAGACAAACCCTCTAAACCCATGAACATCTTAAAGGCATGAATGCAATTCAATTACTTTTGAATATTGTACTGATCTTTTTAAGGTGTGGAGAAATCCTAATGCTTTAAACTCGGATCGTGGTTGGCTTCTGCTCTCCTCCTGTCTCTCAGCCTTCCTTCCTTCTCAAAGACTGGCCAAGTACCTGCTGAAGTAAGACATTTACAGTCCCATGTGCCATACCATATTGGTTTTTTGAGGCTTGTATTTTTGTTGCTCTTCATTTGACCTTTTCCTGTGATCGCTGCAGGTTGGTTTCTGACTATGGTCCAGAAGGTTACAACTGTGTGTGCCAGCATCGTCTGCTTCAGGCTCTGCGGCGACTCAGTGTGGGCCCGGAGTACGTCCGAACATACCCACCCTGTCTGCTGGAGTGGATGGCCAATCGCAAGAAAGCCCACACTGTCCTGCATATTCACTGCTTTGATGGTGAGGACACATGTCAAAATATGGCAATCAAAATAAATAATGTAGAAAGGGCTTCAGTATGTGTTAGGTAGGAGATGACATTTGGGTGCACTATGACATATTTAGACCTATCAATAATATATATAAAATTATTGCATTTGCATTGATACTAAAAAGTATCATCCCTATTTTCAGTAGATCCTAAAAAGGTCACACTTTGTTTTACACTACACTTGATACACTGTATCTACCTCATTAATTACAATGTAACACACTGTGTAACACACTGTAACATGTTACTACATAGTACTTACATAAAGGAATTATGTGTACAGTACTTACATATTGTAGATAGGGTTAGGGTATGTATGTACTATATAGTTCATGTTATTACAGTTTGTTACACAGTGTGTTACATTGTAGTTAATGAGGTAGGTAGAATGTATCAAGTGTAGTGTAAAACAAAGAGTTACCCCTAATCTCCTAACTCCTAATCTACAGAAGCAAAAAGCAAAGTGGTATCAGAATCAGAATCAGAAAGAACTTTATTGCCAAGTGTGCTTTCACACACAAGAAATTTGTTTTGGTGCTGAAGCTTCCAGTGCACATAAACAATACAAATACAACACAGTAAATAAAAAAAAATTCTAAGAATAAAAATATGAAGAAAACTATAAACAGTATAAGGTCACGGTTATGTTTAGTCAGAAAAGACAGATTATGAGCATTTACAGTATTTGGGTGGAGGAATAAATATAAATAATAAAAATAATCCCCATAAATTAGGAGATATTGCACTATACAGTGGGAGTAATTGCACTTACAGGCATTTGCCTTGGGGGGCGGGTGTGGGGGTTAACTGTTCAAGAGGGAAATGGCCTGTGGGAAGAAACTGTTCCTATGCCTAGATGTTCTAGTGGCATGTGATCGGAGACGGTGTCCTGACGGTAACAGTTCAAACAGGAGGTGTCTGGGGTGAGTGGAGTCTGTGATGATTTTACCCGCTCTCTTCCTCACTCTGGAAGAGTACAGGTCCTGTAGGGTTGGCAGGTGGACACCAACAATCCTCTCTGCAGTTCGGATAATACGTTGCAGTCTCCTGATGTCTGATTTGGTAGCTGAACCAAACCAGACAGTGATGGAAGTGCACAAAACAGACTCAATGACAGCCGAGTAGAACTGGATCAGCAGCTCCTGTGGCAGGTTGAACTTCCTCAGCTGACGAAGGAAGTTCAACCTGCCACAGGAGCTGCTGATTCAGTTCTACTGTATTTAACATTGAATTCAAATTGTACAACTGGTGCAGCTCTTTGTTAAATATTACTGTAACCACGGCAACATATGAAACATTTCCTAGGGAAATAGTGTGGTCTCAGTCCCACTGCTAACAGTTCCACATCCTGACAAAAGATCTTCTCATTAACTGTAACATGCCCTAGACCAGTCATTCCCAAACTGTGGTCCGCATACCACTAGTGGTCCGTGAGAGTACTGCAGGTGGTCCGTGGAAAGGCAAAATAAAATAATATTTTACCTTCATTTTACCAGGAAATTCCCATAAAAATTTTTTAAAGAATATTTAGGCCTATATTGATAACATTTGCATTAAATTGTCAAGTTATTGTGCGATTACTAAAATAGGCCAGTGGTGTTCGGCCGTGACGTTCAAGTTCAGTGTCGTTATGGATCGGTGGATAGCAACAGGTTCTCTGAAGAGAAAAGAGGCAGCCGTTGTGTGCAGTAAACTTTCTTTTAACAAGCCTGTTGCACATTTATGTGATGACTAGTTATAGTAGTGCTAGTAAGCCTATTTAGAGGTGCAGATTAATTCAGGTAAGACTGTGTGTAGACATTTTATTATGTGTGTTATGAGGTGGTCCGCAAAATTTTTTGATTACAAATAGTGGTCCACACACACAAAAAATTTAAAAAACCCTGCCCTAGACAGCACCATCAGTTGCTCATACAAAGCAAGTCCTCCTTCCTGACTCCACCCACTTCAGGCTCTTTAACTGTTTCTGTAACAGAAATCAAATCAGACTGCATGATAGTAATCTGACCTACAGAGCTCTAGTGATTACTGAAACCAGAGAAACAGGCATTGTAACAGTGTAAAAGTGTAACAGAACAGCCCTAATCATAGGACATAATCGTCAATTTATTGAGGAATTGTTAAGTTCAATGTTTTATTTACAGTATGTAGATAATTACAAAACTTCATTACTGTGATAGTACCAGATTGTGATATTTTTCTTTACTGTACCATCAGAATCTCAAATTGTCCTGTGCCCATAGCATACTGTGCATGTGCAATCAATAAAAGTGTGGCCACTTGCATTCTTATAAATAGATTAAAAGATGTCAGTGTTTTTCCCCGTATTGTTTTGTACTGTTAAAATATAAGTTAAGCTAACAATTGAGTTAAAAAAAAAAAAAAAAACTAAAACACAGTGTCACTAATAACACAATTTTGATATACGTACAGAGTAGATAGCATTCATAGCGAGAAGGTTGTAACACTATTTGTATGTTCTTCAATTGATATTGAATATTGATATTCTCTCTGGCTTTCTCGCTATGTCAAAGACGTGTAGCTGAACTTGTGAATTTAAACTGTTTATAAGCAATTAAGAGTGTGAATGGTTGTCCATCATTGTCTTTCTTTAAATGTTAGCTTTCGGCCTAAGCAGCAGGATAGGCTCCAGCCCCCACGAAGTGTAAAAGATAAATGAATGAATAATTGAGCTTAGTAAGTTCCTGATAACCAACAGATTTGTACAATATCCAAAACACTGACATGATCACTGACAAGATGCAAAGTAGTAATGATCTCATTTCTGTCATATCATACTACTAGTGTTTTTTCTCACCCTGTGCCTTTGATTTTGTCTCTGGGAATCACCCTGACACTATTTGTCCTTTACCTGGGCCCACTGTTTGTCTCCGAAGAGCATTATCTTTCCCTCATTCCCATCTTTCACTTAATCCATCTGTCCGCTCTTTTAGCAAGTCCACAGAGGCTGAGGCAACATTTGATACTGACGTTGATTCACTGCCTGTTTGTGTGGATCTACTGAGGTTGCTGCCCAGTGTTTTAAAACTGCAGAAAACATGTCTTCATGTCTTAATTTAACCCCTGCTCAGTAGAAATGTAGTTTTTAGGGACCTATATAGACTTGTAATGCATCATTGATCAGGCAATGTTTTCTACTAATGTCTAACCATGCTCCTGTTTAAGCTAAAAAACAGAGACAAAGACATTACAATTACAGCCATATTGCTGACCTGAACAAACTGTTCTAACTGAGAAAGTGTCAACTTAATAAACGGGTCCTAATTAGGGTTAAGGGCACTATAAATGTAGAATGGTAAATTCCCCAACAGTAGAAAATAACTCCATTTGTGAACTATGTTCATTCTTCAGGAGTGTCCTTCCTGTGTCCTTTACATTCCTGGACGACCGGAGAAGAAATGGCCAAAGACATCTTATCACACAGGTGATACAACATTAAACAGTATAAAAACAAAGTGACATTTTAAACTTGTATATGTAACATGATGCCATGTTATTTGGGCTGTTTGTTCAGAGGTGTGACTGAGGGGCGACAGGGCTGGTCAGTGCTGCTGAAGGAGCCTGCTCAGTGGGTGGAGCTGGAGGGCTCAGACTATGTCCTGGACTTAATGTCAGACCTGGAGCTCCCTGCAGACTTCCCCAAACACAGCAGCTATTTCATCATCTCTGCCCAGAACCCCAGCAGAGTGCGGACCAATGCCAGCATGTGAGACGCACAACAACTCACGTGGCATTTTATGATGCTGTAAAAAAAATAATGAAGAGTAGAGGGAGCGTTTGATAAGTTTTGATCTTGTCTTTCTGACAGAAGTCTCTTGGGTGGTGGATTTGATAAAAGAGATGATGTCATATCTTCTGTTATGCCCTTCACTGAAGTCACCTTGAGTGGTCAAGGTAATGATCAGCAGATTCTGTAGCCATCTTTAAAAAACGCCTGAAAACACATCTCTTCCGTCAACACCTGACTGACAAACACTGAGTTCTACTTCCTTTCTATCGATTCCTTTCCCTAAAAAAAAAAAAAAAGAAAAAATTCTCTTATCCTTAGCTTTGTATACTGCGCTGGGTTTAAACTGACTAGTTTTTTGTGCACTTATGCTTTTTGTACCTTGTGTTGTTAAAATTGCTTCCATTGTTATCCTCACTTGTAAGTCGCTTTGGATAAAAGCATCTGCTAAATGACTAAATGTAAATGTAAATGTAATGATGAATGAATAAATACACAAGCGTATATACTGAGCAACAGCTCAGTAGCTGCTGAATGAAAATGAATAGTACTATTCATTTTCATTCAGCAGCTACTGAGCTGTTGCTCAGTATATACAGTAAATACAATATTCATACATGGGGTGCACGTGGCAGAGTGGTTAGCACTCCTGCCTCACAGCAAGAAGGTCGTGAGTTCAAAACCCGGCCGACCCAAAACATTCTCGGCCGACTCCGGTCTTTCTGTGAACCGTGGGTTCTCTCTGGGTACTCCGGCTTCCTCCCACCGTCCAAACACATGCATGTACAGGTTAATTGGATACTCTAAAGTGTCCCTAGTGACTGAATGTGAGAGTGAATGGTTGTCTGTCATTGTCTATGTCTAAATGTCAGCCCTGCGACTAACTGGCCACTGTCCAGGGTGTACCCCGCCTCAGGCCCAAAGCTGCTGGGATAGGCTCCAGTCACCCGCGACCCCTAACGGGACAAAGCGGTAGAAAATGAATGAATGAATGAATGAATATTCATACATTTGCATTTAGTGGAGTGAGCGTTGTTCATCTCTGTTTTGTTTTTTATGATAAATGTATTGGAACTGTATTTAAAGTGTATTGGAAACTAGAACTGGAAAGTTTTATTGATTATTCCATGAGTCATATTTAAATATGTGGCCTCATTTAAAAAAAAATTCAATAGATTTGCTTTAGAGAAACATAACAATATCTCAATAATGTAGCAAGCACTTGAGTTTGTCCCCTCTTCTTTTTTGACAGACATGGAGCATCAGAGAGGGATGGACACCTACCTAGACAGTCTGTTTGACCCAGTGCTCACTGAAGGAACTGCAGTAAGCTGGAACTCACACACATTAACGCTTCATCCTCAAAAATAATTTTATCTTCTTGATCTACTTACATTTTCTAGTAGTCTTATTAAATGGTAGAAGAGGTCACACTGTAGATCTGAGCTCCTATCTGAATCTGGGTCTGAATGTGAGGTAGAACTGAATGTGAGGTAGAACTGAATGTGAGGTAGGTCTAAATGTGAGGTAGGTCTGAATGTGAGTTAGGTCTGAATGTGAGGTAGGTCTAAATGTGAGGTAGGTCTCAATGTGAGTTAGGTCTGAATGTAAAATAGGTCTGAATTCGAGGTAGGTCCAAATGTGAGGTAGGTCTGAATGTGAGTTAGGTCTGAATGTGAGGTAGGTCTAAATGTGAGGTAGGTCTCAATGTGAGGTAGGTCTCAATGTGAGTTAGGTCTGAATGTGAGGTAGGTCTCAATGTGAGTTAGGTCTGAATGTGAGGTAGGTCTGAATGTGAGGTAGGTCTGAATGTGAGGTAGGTCTAAATGTGAGTTAGGTCTGAATGTGAGGTAGGTCTGAATGTGAGGTAGGTCCAAATGTGAGGTAGGTCTGAATGTGAGTTAGGTCTGAATGTGAGGTAGGTCTAAATGTGAGGTAGGTCTCAATGTGAGTTAGGTCTGAATGTGAGGTAGGTCTCAATGTGAGGTAGGTCTCAATGTGAGTTAGGTCTGAATGTGAGGTAGGTCTGAATGTGAGGTAGGTCTGAATGTGAGTTAGGTCTAAATGTGAGTTAAGTCTGAATGTGAGGTAGGTCTGAATGTGAGGTAGGTCTGAATGTGAGTTAAGTCTAAATGTTAGTTAGGTCTAAATTTGAGGTAGGTCTGAATGTGAGGTAGTTCTAAATGTGAGGTAGGTCTCAATGTGACGTAGGTCTGAATGTAAAATAGGTCTGAATGTGAGGTAGGTCTGAATGTATTAAAATAATAAAATGAAAACCTAAGAATATAAGTCTGCAATAGGCACATTGTTTTCTACAGTATTTTTGTTTACAGTCCAAATATCTTAAAAAAAAACTTACATCAAGATTTAGTGAACAAGTATGAATATACACTTTAAAATTAAGCAATTTTTTTGCTTAAAACAAGTTACATTATCTGCCAATGGGGTAAGAAAAATAATTGTTTTAGTTTTAGCTTTTAAGCAACAAAAAAACAAAAATCACTTAATTTTTAGGGTTTTTTTTTCTCCAGAAAACAAGACATAATTTCTCCTGCCATTTCACTTCTAAATGTATCTTGAATTAAGAATATTTAGATATTTGAACTGGAAACAAGTAAGAAAAGGATTTTCATTGAGCAGGGCTCTTCATTACTATTATTTCTTCTGAATGACAATCCTACCTGCCCATTCTGGTGTGTTGGGCTCATGACTGGAGCTTGGGGACGTTTCTGGGCCTCGCTCTTCACTGTTGGCAGCAAATGGTACTAGAGGCGGCTGCTGATGAAGCGCTACAAGAAAAACTTTGATACATGAACGGTGGTTTACATACGACGTTGTTTTGCACAGTCGCTAGCATCTTGCACTGCTCCAAACTACCTTAACGTTAGCTTACTTACCCGCCTCGTCTTCGTTTGTTTTGTTGAGAAAATATGTGCTCAGCTTTGAACATTTGGCCGCGTCAGTTTCCAAAGCTTTTTTTTTTTTTAGATTCTGGCCTTTTCAGCGCCGCCTTGCGCTTTCTGTTATCAATTTTTTTATGTGACTTTTTTTTTGAGCAACTTGCAAGGGGCCGTGTCAGGGGGCGGGGCCAGGGAGTCAAAACGTCATCATTGTCTTGCAGGCTGCACTCTGCGGTTAAATAATAAATAAAAGAGTGGGACTGCGGTAAAATAATAAATAAAAAGAGTGCGGCTGCGGTATAAAAAAATAAATAAATAAAATTTCAACCCAGTCCCATGACAACAACGGCCCTCGCGGCCAAACAAACAATGCCGCCCACCGAATTTTCCCGGTGCTCCCGATTAGCCAATCCGGGCCTGGGTCTGAATGTGAGTTAGGTCTCAATGTGAGTTAGGTCTGAATGTGAGGTAGGTCTAAATGTGAGGTAGGTCTCAATGTGAGGTAGGTCTGAATGTAAAATAGGTCTGAATTCGAGGTAGGTCTCAATGTGAGGTAGGTCTCAATGTGAGTTAGGTCTGATTGTGAGGTAGGTCTAAATTTGAGTTAGGTCTAAATTTGAGGTAGGTCTGAATGTGAGGTAGGTCTCAATGTGAGGTAGGTTTAAATGTGAGGCAGGTCTGAATGTGAAGTAGGTCTAAATGTGAGGTGGTACTGTTTTTAGATAAACTGTTGCACACATCAATCTCCAACTGGGACAGTAATGTTGTGAATGTCAGCTGTGCTATCGGATGTAGCTGACAGTAATTAGCATGTATCAGATGTGTTCTACAGACCTCTCCCGCCCAGCAACCTATTACGTTACCCAGTTACCATAACTGTCAGAGCCACTAGATCCGCACGGTGATTTCCCCACCCAGGCAACGCACAGATCTGCTTACTAGGAACTGACACTCTGGCAAATAAAGGGCTTATTATTTAATGAGACATGGCTACAAACACACAGGCTACTGTGGGTTTATGGGACAGGGGCTGACTCCTGAAGGAAACGCAGTGAGATCTGTTAGTATCTCAGATACAGCCTCTGATGTTGTCATGCACTTGACAAGCAAGGCTGCACTATTGTAAGACAACAGACAACTGTAATCTTACATTAAATGTAATTGTTGAATATCATAGTAGGATTCTAGCACTGAATTAAACTAGTTGCACTGGTACTGACTTTTACATTTGGTCTCTGCCAGATACTGCTCCACAGTACCATCTGCAGGCACCTGTTGAAAGCGTTTGCAAAAGGGCAGAAAATACTTTGCTTGGCACAGGTCAAGATGGATTTTAGCAAGTCTGTAAACTCACAAAACTTGCAAGAATCAAGCTGCAGCGTTGAACCAGTCATTAGAAAGCACCCTGCTGTCTGCTGTTAGTTGGATCTCTTTCACACAACATAAACTACACATACCTGAATCGTGGAGGTGCATTTTGTTCATATACATAGGGGCTGGATTACACAAGAATAAGTATAAAACTAATATAGTAATGGGTAATTTATTTAGCATAAATTTGGGCCCAACCCCTGCACCTCCAAATGAAGGGGTAGGGCTAAGATTATAGACTACTTAGAATTGGGACACTGCACCTGTAGGGGCATGGATGTATAATAAAATCTATAATGAGGTTTATAAATATATAGGCTATATTTCATATAGACAAGTTTATATTGCATATTTTAATACACAACATAATATTACAGTTTAATTAATTTGTCATCATTATACAGCGTATGGACAGTTTATTGTGAGTATTTTGACTTGAGTCTTACTCTGAACAGTATCAGCTGCTGTTTCCTCAGTCACTGTCACAACCATAAGACACAACCAGCACAAAAAAAACAATCTGTTTGTTTACGACATATCAATTTATATCGCCAGATAAACAAGTAGAGATGTTGTACATTAGTAAATAAAAGGTTTTATAAAGGCTAATGGCTAATGTTAACAAACAGACAAAGGAACATGAAACAGGACTGTCATACTTTTAAAATCTTTTTTTTTTGCCCAAATTAGTTACATTTTGCATCTCTCTTGCAGTTACAGAGCCAGTAAATACACTGCATTATGGGAAATGATCTTACCCCTTTGTTTCAAGTATTGTCTTCCAAAATCTCAGTTTTAAAGAGCTGTATAGCCCTTCCCCTTATCTCTTATTGGGACACCACTTCATTTCTCGGGGTTATGTGGATGTCATGTTGACTCTAATAAATTTAATTATCTTTTAAATGTTCTCATTCTTTCTGTTTTATGCTCCACAGGAGGAGTCTGCTGCAGGACTGGCGAGCAGAATGCGAGGTGCTGGCGGTGTGGGTTCACGAGGGCAAACTGGCGGCCCCTCACTTCCCCCAGGAGGTCCGTTATAAAGACATCAGCATTAACGTAGCAGACATTTACACTCAAGTACTATTATCAAGTACACACTATAAAAACCCAGTGTCCATGTTTGTGTGTCCATAGCTGTGCGAGTGCTTCCAGTGGGAGGTGTGATGGCGCCTCCCGTCGCAGCAGTGGCACCTGTAACACCCGGTGTGTAACAAGTGTAAGCACAAATATGATGGGGGAAAAGAAAAGAGTGTGTGTTTGACTGTGTTCGTGTGCCTCCTCCAGATGCCCAGCAGGCTGTTTTGGCGCAGCAGCAGCAGATGATCGCCAACCAGCAGGCCGTCATCATGGTACACCTTCCTTCTGAAGCTGCAGCTGTTTGTTTGTATCACCGCTGAACCAAATGCTCTTACTCAAGTTTGCTTTTTTTAATCCAGGCTCAGCAGATGACCATAAACGCAATGGCCATGACCAGCCCTCCCACCTCCCCGATCACAAGTCCGCCCATGAGCCCGCTGCTCCAACACCCTCCCAGCCCCTATGCCCCCACTAGCCCCTACGCTGGCATTCCTCCGAGTCCTTATGCCAACATCCCACCCAGCCCTTATGCCAACTTCACCCCCACTCCCTACGCAGCAGCGGATATCCCCCTCAGTCCCTACGCCCCCTCACAGGCTAATGCTGTGTCCCAGTCAGAGCCTAGAGTCCAGCCACAACCTGAACCCACCACAAAAGCAAATACACAAGCAGCACAGCCTAAAGTCAACGGGACTGCACCAGAGGTCAGTCACTGTCAGATCCACAGAGCTTATAAGTTAAAACAACCTTCTCTCATTTTGCCCTATTCCCACAAACCTAACTTACAAAGTAGTGTACTGTTTTCCCAGGCTCAGTCAGGTAAGGACAGTGTCTCCAGAAGGAAGGCACCTGGCGTCCCCATAGACAAAAACAAACCTGCTAAAAAGCACGGTAGGAGAGAGAGACCCAACATAAAGGAGAGGACAGTCATTTGAACATAGCTGTTAAAAAACTAACCATTCCTTGTGCATGTTTCAGCCCCAGTGGTAACAACTCTTCCGCCCCCTGCTGCAGAAGTGGTGAAATACTCCGCACGCATTTCAGACCACGTTGTCCCAAGTCAGGACATCCAAGGTGTGTCCAAAAAAATTTTTAACAGCAGTCTAAATCCGTTCCATTTGTCTAGTTTAGCTTTTTATTTGTTGTCTAAATAACTTTATTTTTCAGTTTTAATTGATTTTATTTTGACTTCACTTTAAAATGTCCTTGTGTCAGAGTAGTAACTAGTCATTCTTGTATCTGATTTTTATTTGATGTGTGTTTTTCTTATTTTTTTCTTTTTTTTTTTTTTAAGAAATCATCAAAAGATACAACTCCCCACCTCCTCCTCCTCATGAGCCTCTGCCTGCAGGAAAGAGGTGAGTAATGATCAAAACTAGTGTTGTAGTACTCAAGACTGGGTCTGGTCATCAGACTTATCTCACTCATTTTTACTTTGTTTGCCTCAGTCTGGGTGTTAGTGGTCCCAGAACGCAATCAAACTAAGACCACAACTGTTTTTTACCCCCAACAATGATTTAGCAACCGTTTCTGCTTTTTTGATAAAAAAAAAAAAAAAACAGGTCGACCTGAAGTTTAGAGCTTACCTCTAATTTGTTGACATGTTGTGTAGACCAACAGCCAATGGGAGTGTTCCTTATTTGACCGTGCATTTTCTGTGAGCACTTGATTGGCTTCCTTATGAGCTGAACATTGTAAGGATAAATAGATTCATATGATAATTTTCTGCAAATTTTGGTTTTGATTTTGACTTGATCAATAAAAGTCTTGGTCTTTTCTCATTACGCTTTGGTCTTGGTCATGACTTGGGTTAGTGGGATCTTGACTGCAGAACAAACAAAGACTCACTCTAAGACCTGAGGTTTTGTTACAATAAAAACTGACTATGCCTGGCTGAGCCTTGCTTTTATCAAACAAATCATGGCAGCACTGACAGTACTCACAGAAATCTTTTTTCAGCACCAGGCTTACTGTGTTTACACATCTAACAAAGAAAAGGATTTTGTATTGCTGCACATTTGCTTTTAAGGCTTTGACTAACTTCTAGATAATCTTGTTGTGAACAGGAAACCAGATGGGAAGTTTAAAAAGAGGCAGACTCCTCGTGATGAAGCTCTGCAGATTCTCAAACCACAGATGGACAGCCCCCCGGCTCCAGCTGTAAGACACAAACACACTGTGTATCATGCAGTGGAGAAGTGTTTAAATCATCAAAGGTCATATGTTTTTGTGTGTCTGCAGCCAAGGCGCCCTGTGGCACCAGCACCAACTCCAGCAACAACTCCAGCTCCAGTTCAGGTTATTAAAGTGCAAGACCCAGCACCTCAGCCCATCAAGACCACCAAGACCAGACCAAGAGAGCGTCCCCTCCCTGCACCTCCTCCAAGTACGGACTCACTTATGGGCAGTGGCATCCCAAATCAACGTTTTAACAGTATTTTGTAAAAGTTAAACTTAACTTTGTTAAACTTAATCACGACAGCAGGTAATTCTTGTGTCTTATGCATGATGACAACACACTTAAAAATAATTAAAACTATTAGGGTTTTTTTTCATCATATAATTGCTTTTTATTCAGTTCTTCATGTTCACACCTCTAGAATATAATACCAGAACTCCAATGTGGCTTTGTCAACCAAAATGTCTCAGGAACAGGGTTATATTTCCACACTAGTTCAGTGTTTTAAATGTTAAGTGTTTACGGAGAGGAGTACTTCACACATCTTAGCTGGAGACGTGTAGGAGGAAGTGCACGTAATGCTGGCCCAACTAATGCATAAAGACTCCTGCAAATCAAAGCAGTGTTTCAGCCGTGTGCCTTATTCACCTGTAAATAATGGATGAATGTAATAATGAAATGACACATTTCTCATTTACAGCATGGTTTAGCCGTGTGTCATTGGTCCTGTCTTCTTCTCTATTGCCTGAAAGGAAAGCACATAAAATACTAAATACTGAACTATGCCAGAGTCGGCCAAAGTGCAGTACACAAACCTCAAAGATATCAAACACTAAAGCACAAATAAGAAAGTTAACCAAGGTTAGTATGAAGAACTTGTACTTATAAAACTGTACTGTACTTATAAACATAAAATAAGTCAAATCACTAACCCACAATAAAAGTATGAAACACATAAAACATTATTAAAAGCAACTGTAATAAAAAAGCAACATTTCACAGATTTTTTTATAGAAAGATTTGAAGTATTTGTAATACTGTTGTATCACATTTTAGGCTTATTTTTTCTCATTTTAAATATATGACAGGACAAATTCATTCCTTGTTAAAATGTCTTGGGTGGCTCCCTGGGTACTGTGTGTACCTCATAACCAACTCCAGCTTGGTCCTTTTTGTCACCCCTTTTCTCTACCTTTTGTTTCCCCTCTATTTATTCTGTCAAATAAAATCAAGAAAGCATTTGTTAAAAATGCACAAATAATAACATAGAGAAAAGAACAACAAAAACTAGATCAAACAGGCAACAAAGAGCAAGGCAGAAGCCCAAAATAGCAAATAGCACATCTTCTGCTAATGGTAAAGTTCTAGAAAAAGGTGACAAACTAGCCTCAAAAACATAAAAACATAAACTTAATTGTGGTTCAAATGTATGTGTTGCAGTTTCGCGACAGCTTCCAATTGAGACAGAAACCATCCAGACGCAGCTTCACCCGGCGCCTAATGAAGAGCACTACACCTACACTAATGTCCCTTGGAAACTCTACCTCAGGAAAGAGGTGTGTGCCCAAACATTTAGCAAAAAATGATGCAAGAATATGATTAGAACTTGTATTTTGTTTTATGTTCAGGTATTTTATCCCAAAGACAGCTTCAACAATCCTTTAGTGCTGGATCTCATCTTCAAACAGGTATTGTTAACAGAATTCACTTCTAACAGTGAAGCTGTTGTACTTTTCTTACACTGAAGTATTATTTCTTGTTAAACATTCTGCTCTGTGTGTTCCCATCATAACAGAAAGATCATAGAGAAAACCAAGACAATTATTTGCAACATTCCCTCTCCCTCCATTTGTTCTCTTCTCCAGATCAGTGAATGACACGCTGTCAGAGGCCTGTGTTCGCATCACGCGGGATGAGAGGCAGAAAATGAAGGCGCTTTTCGGTAGTCTGTCTGTTCTCTCCGCCGACATCTCTTTAGGCGCTCTACTCTAATACAAACATATCTCTTTGACATTCATGAGCTTCTGTGTCTGTTTGTGTCAATGACAGCCAAACACAACGTGGAGCAGAACATGGATCCAGTGGAGGAGAGCGTGAAGAAAATAGTTGTCACAGCCGCCAGAGAAACCTGGGAGATCTACTTCTCCCGTCTGTTTCCTGCTTCGGTGAGGGAGCACACAAACTCACTAGACTGCTCACATGTGTCTCAGTGTGGAACAAATCCTTATATCATAACAACCTCAGGGAGTAATTACTTTAAGCCTCAAAAATTTCTTCAGGAGAAGTTCATGAGAGTTATTAAATCAGCTGTGTGTGGATTTACGTACATTGCATATTCTCTAAACTCTAAAACACGTCTCTAAAGTGTTATTATTATTATTTTTTTTTTATTATTACATCAATTTTATATAGCTCAGTCGGAAAAGGGTGGCTTGTCCCCTTCAGGTTGGTGGAGAGATCCTGCCTCAAGTGGAGGAGTTCAAGTATCTTGGGGTCTTGTTCACGAGTGAGGGAAGGAGGGAACGTGAGATTGACAGACGGATCGGTGCAGCTTCTGCAGTGATGCGGTCGATGTACCGGTCTGTCGTGGTGAAGAAGGAGCTGAGCTGTAAGGCAAAGCTTTCGATTTAAGCTCTCGACCGGTCAATCTACGTTCCTACTCTCACCTATGGTCATGAGCTTTGGGTCATGACCGAAAGAACAAGATCCCGGAATGGGCTTTCTCCGCAGTGTGGCGGGGCGCTCCCTTAGACATAAGGTGAGAAGCTCGGTCACTCGGGAGGAGCTCAAAGTAGAGCCGCTGCTCCTCCACATCGAGAGGAGCCAGCTGAGGTGGCTCGGGCATCTGTTTCAGATGCCTCCTGGACGCCTCCCTAGGGAGGTGTTTCAGGCATGTCCCACCGGGAGGAGACCCCGGGGAAGACCTAGGACACGCTGGAGGGACTATGTCTCTCGGCTGGCCTGGGAACGCCTCGGTATCCCCCCGGAAGAGCTGGAGGAAGTGTCTGGGGAGTGGGAAGTCTGGGCGTCTCTGCTTAGACTGCTGCCCCCGCGACCCGGCCCCGGATAAGCGGTAGAAGATGGATGGATGGATGGATGGATTTTATATAGCGCTTTTCTGGGGACGCAAAGACGCTTTACATATCAATTACTCATTCACTCCACAGTCACACACTGGTGGTAGTAAGCTACATCTGTAAGCACAGCTGCCCTGGGGCATACTGACAGAGACGTGGCTGCCATTCTGCGCCTACGGACTCTCCGACCATCACCAAATACATTCACTAAACATTCTTACACATTCATACGAGGCAAGGTGGGTTAAGTGTCTTGCCCAGGGACACAACGACAGTATGAATTGTGGGGAGAGCAGAAATCGAACTACCTTCCGGTTGAAGGACGGCCGCTCTACCACTGAGCTACTGCCGCCGATGTTAAACTGAAAAGACGTGCTGAAGAAATGATCAATAACATATTACTATATTATTGTTGCTCTTTTTTATTTTTTATGAATGGAATATGGAATTTAGAATCCCTTTGAGTGTAACAAAAGTATTAACTTGTTTTTTTCTTATTCTTCATCTTCGTCTTAATATTGTAGTTGTGCTGTTTATCAGATTACAGATGAATAAAGTGTCAGTCTCAAATTAAGTTATTTCTGGGTTTGGTGCATATGTTTTTAAATTTGCAAAATGTGTTCTTCTAAAACAAAAGTAGCCAACAGAAAGAAAGATTGTTTGAATAATGTAAATCTCTCTCAGTGAGGCCCTTTGTTTTTCATCATGTAACCAAACGGTGGTGTGTTTGTGTGTGAAGGGCAGTGTAGGGACAGGTGTTCAGGTGCTGTCAGTGTCCCACAGTGGCATCAAGCTGCTGAAAACGGTCAGGAGCAGCGCCGCCGCTCCAGACTACTTCAGAGTGCTCCGGCCATACACGTAGGTGGAACTTTCTTTTTACTAAAGCTAATTGTAACACCGCGCAACAAAGTCAGCTCTGTGTTTTGCCTTATATATTTTCAGTTATGCAGACATTCTGTTTGTTACTATTCCATCGGAGAACATGCTGGAGTTCAATCTGACCAACGAGAAGCTGATCCTGTTTTCAGCCAAAGCCCTGCAGGTCAAACATCTCATAGACACCTTCATCAGCGAGATCAAAAAGGTATTATTAGCCCTGATTTGATCTATTTTCATCTTCTTTAATGTTTCTGGGATATACTAAGAGACATTGTGAAAATGTGGGACAGAAGTATGTATCCCACATCACAATCCACATTAGCAGTTCTTACCATCCACCATGTTTTTTGGTGTTTTAAAACCAGAAAATTGCTAATAAATTGAACTTAGACTAAGTGGAACCATGTTTAACTTCCTCCTTTCAGAACTCCGACTATGTGATCGCAGAGCGCAACTTTGTGTCCGGTGACCACTCAATGCTCAATTTCCACAAAGGAGACATCATCAGGCTGCAGGTCATGGATGGACTGGACAAGGGTGAGATTCGGAAACAAAAACACGTGCAGTGGGAATGTGAACGGTTCTCAATAGTCCAGAGCTACAAATGATTTTATACGTCCTCAGGTCAGAGCTACGGCTGCGTGGTGAGGAAGAAGGTGGTGTTTCTAGAGGACTTGAAAAGAGATACTCCAGACTTTGGTAAGTAATAAAGTTTAATAATCATAAGTCATCCAATCCTTGAGTGTGTTTACATGCACTTGAGTATCCTGGTTATGATTGGGGTTTTAAGTCTTTTAAGATTAGCTACTATCCCGGTACTGTGGCATGTATATCCTGGCTTCTGACAGCTAGCAACAAACTGAGCATGTGCGTGTTTAATCAAGTCACATACAGCAACACAAACATAGTGCAAGCAGCAGCAACTTTCATCCTGCGACAAAAAGCTATTAAAGTGATTTCAAACACAACACTGTTTTAACAATCGTGTCACTGAACAGCCGCTCAAGGACGCTTCTTCTAAACCTTATTCTATGCCAAGACAGCACCCAAGAAATGTTGGTCTGAATTTTCTGTCCTTCTGTTGTTGGAAATGTGGTAAATTAGCCATGTCTGTGTATGTTACTTTGCCACTTAACAGCATTAAGTTGGCTGTAGTTTTTGTCCCTCCCATTCAGTGAACCCTGATACTGTCTGAGATCAACTGATACGAGAGCTGAGCTTTATCTCTAAAGAGTGGACCTGAGTCTGCAGTCCACCTCCACCTCCACCTCAAAGACAACAATGTCCCAATTTTAGCCAGAGAGGCATGATGGTTGTGAGAAGGAAGCCATTTTTGTTAAAATGAAAAAAGCCCTCTTTGAACAGAGGAGGTGGCCTCAGATTTAAGTTCAAGTATTTATAACAGTGTTCTGAAACCAAACAAAACAGTTTGACTCTAGAACAACCACAACACCTGAATGGAACAGTGTCACTAACAACTCACCTGAGCCTTTAACGACTCTCACATCAGGAGTCACACTGTCCTTTCATGGCCAACGACTATGAGACCAGAACAGCCTGGTCCAATCAGAGTTAGTTTCAGGTCAAACTCCTCCCTCTAGAGATACAAGCTCAGCTCTCTTACCAGTTGATCTCAGAATTGAAAACGTCTCTTGGAATTAGAGACAAAATGTTTTCACCTTAAAAACCAGTCCAGAGGCCTTTGCTTTAACCTTTTTTTCAAGATGACCTGGATGAACCATCACAGACCTGATACCATTGTATGTCATATAACAGAGATATTAATAACCGTTTTACTCTGTGTGCATGTAAACGTTATACCCCGAATATTGTCATAACCAAGATAAGGCTCATAACCGGCATACTCAAGTGATTGTAAACACAGTCACCGTTGGTGTCATGCTGATGGATGTTTATTGTAAAGCCCTTTGATTTCTGGCACTCTGCGTAATTGCGTCAGGTTGGAAATTTGGGGCAGTGTTCGGTCGCTCAGGGGCATTTCCAAACGAGTGCGTTCACCCAGTGGCTGCCCCCGACTTCCTGTCTCTGCCGCTGGACCGCACGTCTGAGCCTCGAGGGGGGACAGAGCAGTTTGCTGTGTCATCGGCTGTGGCTGTGGCTGTGGCCTCCACTATGGCCGCTCACGAGATCGACCACACCATTGAGGTACACAATGGCTTACCACTAAGCCACTGCCGCCCCTATGGCTATGAGTTGTCACACTTGTGGAAATTAGTTTTGCAGCAGGTGCTTCACAAAATCACACATAATGACAAATAAAAAATTAACAAAGAGCAGTGCCAGGAGGGGAAAATTTCATTCCAGTCTATAACATCCAATTTCTACAAAAAACAAGCTGTACTGTGAAAATATAATTAGACTAAAGTGATGTGACCACTACTCTATTCCTTCCATCGTAGTTTAATTAGAAAACACACAGATTAATCTACTTCGTTTCAAGAAGTCCAACATGACTTCAAACTCAGTCAAATAAAACATTAATTATGAACAATGAAAGAAAATAATTAGATTTAGCGAGGTATTTTAATATTGACTTTTCCCATTGCCCTTTTATTGAGTTGTGGAAAAAGGCTTCTGTACATGTTTGGAGTTTACCAGCAGTCTTTAAACTCAGATTTGTGCTTTCAAAATATAAAATCAGCTCCGACAGACCCCCGGCTCCTCTTGCTGTTTGGAGAAGTTAACGCAAAGCCACTGTATTTCTGCCCTGAGAAGGAGACCCTACACATTGACTGTCCAGAGCTACATGTGGCATAGAAAATATAACCCTTAAACAGTCATTTGCATTGATTTACACAAATATATATTATGTAAAATGCCACAATAACTTTGAGGTGACAATCGGATTATTGACAATGCTATCTCCCACTATCAGAAAGTGGCCCTTGACGGCTTTGCTGAAGGAGAGCTGGACGAGAGGGCTCTACAGGACAGCAAGTACGACATGCTGGAGTTCGCGAAGAAGTACTTTAGACAGGCATCTACCGGAAAAGGGTGAGACATGTACTTCAACAACAACATCTATCATGATCCTGCCTTTTTAAATCTAAACGGGAACACTTTGGGGCTGTTTCCAGAGACTCCCTGAAGGGCAAAGGCAAGAGCCGAGACTCCAGGGAGCCCATAGAAATGATCAAGTTCTCCAAGGTGAGCTCCATAGTAGTTTAGCGCTGTTATCAAACATCATCTGAGATCTTTATGTAGTGTCACACCTGTCTGTGCTTTGTCTCCCTCTGCAGAACCATCTGACCGAGTCTCTCATAGAATTTACAGACCCAGGCATGAACAGAGTGGCAACTGATCTGTTCCAGTGTAAGTTGTCACCTGCTGTCATCCCTGCTCGAATTACAACATCTTCTTACAATACTCTTATTACATCCAGACTCTTACTCATTTTATCAACTGGACTCAAACTGACTCTAATCACTTGGAGCTTTGACACAAAGAATAAATATTATTGATATGTAGAAATTGTCCATTGAGTTTAACAGTGGCACTGAAAAAAGCAATGCAAAATACTGCCAGAAATTATGAGCGGTGGATGTAACTCGGTGGATGATTTGATCAAACTGCATGTGTTAAAGTAAATTTATCAAACCCAATAAATTATTACAGTTGTAAAATGAGAAAAAAAAACATTAAAGCTTTTAAAAATGTGATAGAAATGGTTAATGTTATGCCATCAGGGAGAAGCTGTAATACAGTGTTCCATGTGTGAAAATGTGATTTAAATAAAGTCCATAGGAAATCATTATTACAGATTTGGTTGCTCTTTGCATTTTAATATACAATAAAAGCAAATTTTTTACTGCCCTTATATTTCAATGAAAAGTGCAATTGCAGCTGCCACAGTTCTCTGATCTTTGTGTTGATCCTGTTTGTGTGAATTATACAGTGATCATGCGTTTCATGGGGGACACTCCGTTGCAATCAACATCAGAGCAGGAAGTGGTCAGCTCTTTTCTGAAGGTAAATACTGCAAGATGTAATGGTGTTGGCTGTTTTCCCTGACACCATGTGCTTATCTGTTTGTGTCCTTCCTCTTTCTCCAGCTCATTGGAGAGTTTACCTTGATGAGGGATGAGGCTTACTGCCAGCTCCTCAAACAGCTTACAGCTAACACCAGCTCCAAACCGTAAGTCCTGTGCACACATGAGAAGAGCCACTCCCACTCCTGACCAAGCCCTCACTGTCCTCCTCTGTGCTCTAACAGAGACAGCTGTCAGAGAGGCTGGAGGCTGCTCTACATCCTGACTGCCTTCCACTGCTGCTCTGAAGTCCTCAAGCCCTTCTTGATCAAATACCTCCAGCAGGCCTCACGCAGCGCTGGGCCTCAGTATCAGGGTAAAACTTCAACTGTTACCTACAGTAGGGGTGTGAGCAGACACAAAACCCATGAGATGAGACGAGACACGATAGAGTTCAAGAAAATAAGACAAGCACACCAAGCGGAGCTGAAATCCCGCAATTAACGCTTCTAGGCAAATGTATAAAACCCACCCGGCAATTCTAATTTCAAACGCCTTCAGCTGATCCCACGAGACAGCTCTTCACCTTGACGAGAAATCTTGCCATGTTTTGAATTCACTCCCCATGTAGTGAGTAACACCAGGCAATAACTATCACATCACCGCTATTTTCTACACCTGTTATAGGTATAGCCAAAGCATGTGAGCAGAACCTGAAGAAGACCTTACAATATGGTGGCCGTATATTCCCTCCCAACAGCATGGAGCTGAAGGCAATGATGGTCAGTACAACTTATTATGAATTTAAAGGAAAAGTGGGTAGTGTTCAATTCAGCAAGTAGCATATCTCAATCCAGCATGATTTAAAAGAGCAGATAGATGTGAGTCTGGGTTGTGTTTCAGCTCATGTTTAACAACAAATGTACGACCCAAAATCCAGAAATGTTGGTCCAAGGGGCAACAAATGGCTAAAAAAGCAATACATCTTAAAAAGGTTCATCTGAGAGAACATCTAGCAACTAATTAATTTAATTGATATCAGGTCTGTGACATGATTAGCTATAAAAGGGGTGTTTTCGAGAAGCAGAGTCTGTCAGAAGTAAAAGTAGAGGCTCTATAATCTGTGAAAGAGTGTGTAAAAAGAGATTGTGGAATACTTTAAAAATAATGTTGTTCCTCATTGTCAAATTGCAAATCTCATCATCCACAGTGCATAACATTACCAAAGGATTTAGATAGACTGGAGCAATCTTTGTGCGTAAGAGACATTGCCGAACTTTGAGCTCTCAGACAACACTGCATCACTTATCAGCATGATTGTGTCAGTGACATTAATAAATGGGCCCAGGAATACTTCCAGAAACCACTGTCAGTAAAAACAATCCGGCGTGCCATCTGCAGATGCAAGTAAAGCTCTATCATGCAAAAAGGAAGCCATATGTGAACATGGCCCAGAAGCACCGTCATGTTCTCTGAGCCAAGGCTCATTTAAAATGGACTGTTTCAAACTGTCCCTTCAGCGTGTCCTAGGACTTCCCCGAGGTCTCCTCACAGTGGGACATGCCGAGAACATCTCCCTCCACTGTAAAAAATGGACTGTTTCAAACTGGGAAAGTGTTCAATAGACAGACGAGTCCAAATCTGACATTCTTGTTGGAAATTACGGACGCCGTGTCCTCTGGGCTAAAGAGGACAGAGAAATTCCAGCGTGTTATCAGCGTTCAGGTCAAAAGCCAGCATCTCTGATGGTATGGGGGTGCAAAAGTGCATATGGTATGGCAGGACAATGCAAAACCACCTACTGCAGCTGTTACAACAGCATGGCTTTGTCGTAGAAGAGTCCGGGTGCTGAATGGGCCTGCCTACAGTCCAGATTTGTCACCTATAGAGAACGTTTAGCGCAGGCAATATAATATTCAGGCAAGAATAGGGCCACATTCCAACACCAAAACTCCAGAAACTCATTACCTCGATGCCCAGAAATCTTCAAACTGTTGAAGAAGAAATAGTTGGGTGATGCTACTCCATGTTTACCATGGAGTAGCATCACACAACTATTTTGAGACCTGTATCAGGCATCAAATTTGAAATTAGCTCATGTTATCGATGTTATGGCTCATGTGATTTGAAAGTCATTTAGCTTTCATTTTATTCAAATTTAAAGAAACATTCCCGGGATTCAGGTTGTATTTCTTTTATTTAAAAAGCAAGACTAATGAGTGCAAACCATACACTCGGGCAAAAAGGCCCCCAAAGATTTTTTAAGAAATAATAATTTTATATATATATATATATAATAATAATAATAATAATATATATTTATAATAAGTTTATGTCACCCAATTAATAGACAGGAGGGTTCACCTTTTATTACCACTTCCGCTGTCTTGGCCCAGCATAGAGGTGCTAAAAGAGGAGCAGTGGCTTTAAATATAAAATCCCTTTTGACAGCGGAAACACAACTAAAGGTGTGCTGTATTAAGCTAAATTGTGACTTAACACTTGGTGGAAACAGGGCTTTGGTTTTGACACACTCAGAGTTGCATCACCCTACATCAACTCATTTTTAACTAATGTAACCTACTCATTATGTTTTTTGGCTAATTAAATTAATACTTTTAATTCTCTAAATACTACATTATAAAGTATGTTGTGTGTACTTCCTCAGGCAGGACGGAGCTCCAAACGTCAGCTATTCCTCTTACCTGGAGGCATCGAACGTCACGTGAAGCTGAAGACCTGTTCTGTAAGTGCTGCATCTTTCTCTTCAAGTACTATTCAAGTTACTGCCTGAGCTAATGTCCAGCTGTTCTCAGGTGGCTCTGGAGGTGATCGAGGAGCTGTGCTATGAGATGGGCCTACACCGACTGGAGGCCATGGTGGAGTACGCCGTGTTTTTAGTCACCAACAGAGGTGAGACACACGCCTCACAGAGGCACACACACAACATTGTACACATCCGTAAAGCAGAGCCACTCACGGATCACATGTCCAACAGGGCTCTGGTTTCTGGCCAGGAGAAGAAAGTGGCTTATAACTGTGATGTAACTAGAGATGAGTCAATATCAGATTTCCATTTTAACTGACTTATGAACACAGCCCTGTTGTCAATTTATTAACAGATTTGATTCTGAATTGCAGACATTGAAGGTAGTTAGACTACAATTTATACGGACAACTTGGATCACACAATGTTCCTTGTGCAGACGCTCTTCTGCTTGCTCATGCCAGCTTTACTTTTCGTTTCAGTTATTTCCACCTTTGGCCAATGATTTTATGATCGACTTTTTATTTTACTTTTTACTTTCTTTTAACTGAATTTTTACTTATTTTTACATTTTAAACAACATGTTGGACCTGCTGAGTATCTATTTGTCAACATGTCTGGGGTACTACAAATTCCTTCTTCCAAAATCTTTGAAAATATCTACAGGAAAACACATCCAGCTAAAAAACTAATTCTAACCACTAACTGGGCTAAATGTGAATAAACCAGAAAACTGCTGTGACTGAAAAACATGGAGTAAATGTTACCTATTCTCTGGAAAACAGGAGACATGAATTTGTGGAAAAGCACCAGGCAACCAATGAACATAGAATGTATGCCAAAAGTGAAGGACTAAGATATCCTGCTGCTTGGAGATGGTCACTGATATAACAGCACTCCTCCTCCAAGTCATGTCAAAACACACAGGACCAGGAAGGGGGAATCAGAAGTTTTAAAAAAGGATTTCTCCAGGCTGTTAAATAAACTTGAAAACCTGGAAGTGCAATCCTTTATCAGTGAACAACTCCCAAACATCGACAGGCGGATCAAACATTTGGGGAGTTTTCTTCATTTGAGTATGTGCCATTCAAAATGGAGTTGAGGCTTTCTCCATCTGTATTATATCTAGTTCTTTACAAACCACCCCAACAATGTCATGATTTTATTTATGAGTTACTGAAATGCTTTCAGTTATTTGCACAGAATTTGAACTGAGTTTGAATTCGAAGTAGTCATATATCAGGGGATTTTAATGTGCATGTGGATAATGTTTGTGACAGAAATGCCAAAGAACTTTCTCCTATTCTTGATACTTTTGGTCTTTGTCAGCATGTTAATGAGCCGACCCATAACAGAGGTCACACTCTGGACCTGGTCATTACTAAAGGTGTTCATATTTCAGATGTCACTTAGTGATGAGTCGTTCATGAACGATTCGTTCTTTTTGAACGAGTCTTTAATATGACTCGGGAACGACTAGTCATCTCAGAGAGCGAGTCGTTCATTTTTGTGTAGACCCGCGCATGCGCATTGCACCACGTCTCATACAGGAAACAGAAAGGACTCATTCATCTCCCAAGTCGTTCATTCGTTCGTTCGTTCGTTCGTTCGTTCACCAAGTCCCAGTCCCATAGAGAAAGAGTATGCAGTTACCGGAAACAGAAAGGAACTGTTCATCTCCCGAGTCATTTGTTCGTTCGTTCCTTTCTGTTTCCGGTGAACGAACGAACGAACGACTCGGGAGATGAACAGTTCCTTTCTGTTTCCGGTAACTGCATACTCTTTCTCTATGGGACTGGGACTTGGTGAACGAACAACGAACGAACAGCGAACGAACGACGACCGAGCGACTCGAGATGAATGACTCTTTCTGTTTCCCGGACGGACGGATGTATTAGCTACAGCTACATAAGGCTGTCACGGCCCAGACCAGACATGTTGACGGAATTAATGCTAAGCTAAATATGAAGTGACAAAGGAAAACAACTATTTGGATTAAGAGGTGAGTTGAACTCTCTGCCTGAAGTAAGCTGCAATTAATTTATAATTTATTTTTCAAAGTTTGGCCATAAATGCATTAGCTTATAGTTATTATAGTTTTTATTCCAAAAGTACTAAATGTATTAAAAATTGTAATATGCAACATTTTTATTAGATTCTGCTGAAATGAACGAAATGAACGAAATGACTTGAAAAAAGATTCGTTCATTTTGCTGAACGAGACTTAAAGAACTGAGTCAGTAAAATGAACTGAACTTCCCATCACTAATGTCACTGTGATTGATGTTGCTCTATCTGATCATTCTTGTGTTTTTTTTTTTTTATCTGTCCATAATTCCATTCCTGCTGGACCTACAGTTGTTCAGAAGAGACACATTAATGATAAGACAAGGACACAGTTTATGAAGGCAATCAGGTTTAAAAATGCCTCATCAGGTCAAGTTGATGATTTGTTGAAATGTTATACTTCAGGTGTTTTAAATGTTATGGAGCCATTGCTCCTGTTAAGGTTAAATTGATCAGGACGAGGCAGAAGACATCATGGCGCAATGCTCACTCTGTCAGGGCACAGAAAAGGGAATGCCGAAAAGCCAAAAGAAAATTACTAATTTATTATTTATGGGCGGCAGTAGCTGAGTGGTAGAGCGGACGTCCTTCAATCGAAAAGTAGGAGGTCGGATTCCTGTTCTCCCCACAGTTCATACTGTTGTTGTGTCCTTGGGCAAGACACTTAACCCACCTTGCCTTGTATGAATGTGTAAGAATATGAATGTATTTGGTGATGGTCGGAGAATCCGTAGTGTAGCGTATGAAGCTATGTTCATAAACATATACCAGATTATTTTTTATAATTTTAATAATTTATTTTGATATTAATATTAATTTATTAAAATTAATTTCTGATTAAAAAGGGCACCACTTTGATTTTCGACAGGTCCAAAGAAACTGTTTAATCTAGTCTCATTAATCTAAAAGGAAGAGAATTCTCCTAGTTTTCGAACATTTCTTAATATAAACAGAGAAACATTAATGTCTTTTATGGGATTTTATTAAAATTACACAAATCAATAAGTGAATAACATTATGGGAACGGGAAAGGATTAACAAGACATGGGATAGACACAGGGATAAACACATAGGATAAACATTTGCTTTCAGAGGGTTTGTGAACTAAAGGAATGTTTAGTTAATGTTAATCTAAATGATGGAAACTGAACAAAGGGGCTTTTAACGGAGGACAAGGAGATGATGGTTTCGGCTAGAGTTTGGGCAGAGGACATTTAACGACACCAAGGCTGTTGTGTGTCACGTGCGGATTTACTCTGTAGTCAGCGGGGCTGGCCCGGTTCGGTAGGTCACTATCAGCAGTCCGAGCGTCCTGAATGTTCTCCAGAAAGTTCGTCGCTTACTGATGAAGCGCTCCACACACCAAGGATGCGTCACGTGCACGTCTCATCCAGAAGGTTTGCAGTCCAGGGAGAGAGCACACGTCCTGTTGCTGTCCAAGCTAGCAAGGCCTCGATCTCCATGTACCGTGTAAAAGTTTGAGTTTGTGTAAGTTATTGCAATGTCCATGAAAGAGTTCTCAGCTGTTGCTTTGCTGGTTAAAAACTTGCTTCTGTGTGCGCTCTTTTGGGGAGAGCACACATTAGCAGGCACGGTTCTTAAAACAAAGAAAATTTTACTCGTGCTTACACGAGGCTCGAAACTTTGGCGATGGCGATGAAGCAGGAAGAAAGAGATTTTTTGCTAGCAGCCAGTTTTTACACGCCGGGGGCGTGTCCTATGCACTCTTCCGGCGGAAGGGGAAGTCACTTGGGACATTTAAACGGAGTTAAACTAAAGTTTTACAAACATTCCTTTCGTTTCACAATACTTTCCTTGGTTTTCATAAAACACAAAAACATTCGTACTTGTATGAGTATACACAGAAAATGCATTGTATTATGAATATGCAGAATACTGTTGAAACATTCATTACATTTCATTAAAACAAAACGTAAACCATAAACTGGTCACAACTCCGCGTCCTGGAAAAGAACAGTATAAACAACACAATATCAAAAATACATTTTCCTTTAATGCAATAATTACGAAATTGTCTTTTGATGATTGGATAGAGTCATTCGTCCATTTGACCACCAGGGGGTGGTGTTTTGACCATTGTAGAAGTCTGTTTTCAAAGACACTTTAGCCATCCTTTTATCTGAAAGAAAACAGTGTTAACCCAGTCCTCTTCCAGACTTTAGATACAAGCTTGTCTCTGAAGGCCTGTGGCAATGATAGAAAAGACAGGACAGTTAGTCCGTGGGGATTACGAGGGCTGATCTGCTACAGTAGGCACGGAATGGCTGCCACGTCTCTGTCAGACTGCCCCAGGGCAGCTGTGGTTACAGATTGTTATAGGAATACTATATCCTTATGTTATAAAGAGAGACACGTAGACACAGTATATTATAAAAAGCAATGGCCAGGTTTAATTGTTGCAAGAATGAAGCAAAGCAGACACGCATCAAGGGTACAGGGGAAGGTTTGCTTGGGGAAGTAATCAAAACATTAGATTTTATATCACTGCAGTGAAAGCTGTAGGAGGCATATTTTTCATACCCCCTCCCCAGCACAAGCTCCAGGTGCAGAAGCAAGTTATGACTACGACTAGTCATGCCTAGTTCCTGCTTGGATTAGCATGAAGGACATGACATAAACAGGTTTGACATGACCTGAAGAGAACTATGAGCACCCAGTAACTATAAACAATATAACCAAATATGAAAATAAAAATTATTATAACAGAGATGTAAAAAATGTATGTAATAATAATAATAAAAAAGAATATTATGAGGTATACAAAGAAAATTTGCATATTTTCAATCAAACTTTGCAAAAAGAAAGCAAAATTTTTTTCTCAGAGATCATCGACAACAGCAGTAACAACTGACGTGTCCTGTTTGCTACAGTGAACAGATTAACAAACCCTCCAACTCTTTTTCTTCCAGAATAAGTTTCCACCACTAAATGCAATGAGTTTGCATTGTTTTTCAATGACATGTTTTAAGGCATTAAAAATGCAATGCAATCCAAAGGACAGACAACAACACTGCAGCCATTTAAAAGACACTTGGTTGGGTTAACACATTTTACACCCATTAATGACAGGACAGTCATTAATGGGTGTCCAGCCCATTAATGACTGGGTGTCAGTCCAGACTGAGTTCAACCACCTGCTGCCTCGATGTTTTACCGACTAGATTTCTAAAATCAGTACTAAGTAGTTTGTTACCACAACTCACTGATATAGTCTTATAGTACTATATATATAGTACTTTGTTTCTGTTGGTAACTGTGTATCAGACCAAATGGCCCTGACATGTGGGGTTCCACAGAGTCTATCTTGGACCCACCCCTTCATCTTCTACCAATTATCCGGGGCCAGGTTGCGGGGGCAGCAGTCTAAGCAGAGACGCCCAGACTTCCCTCTCCCCAGATGCTTCCTCCAGCTCTTCAGGGGGGATACCGAGGCGTTACCAGGCCAGTCGAGAGATATAGTCTCGCCAGCGTGTCCTAGGACTTCCCCGAGGTCTTCTCACAGTGGGACATGCCCGGAACACTTCCCTCCACTGTAAACAGTGTTGGCAGAGCACTGCTTTCCCCTCCTGAGGAGGTGGAGAACATGGTCCATGATCTCTCTGACAGGGGACTCGGCCAAACGTTCCCAACAGACCCTCACAGTACATTTGGTCTGCCAAGTCTGTCCAGCTTTTTCCCCCGCCATCGGATCCAACTCACCACCAGGGGGTGATCAGTTGACAACTCCGCCCTTCTCTGCACCCGAGTGTCCAAGACGGCCGGAGTTCAGATGAAACAACTACAAAGTCGATCATCAACTTCCGGCCTAGGGTGTCCTGGTGCCATGTGCACAGGTGGACACCCTTATGCTTAAACATGGTGTTTGTTATCGACAAACTGTGACTAGCACAGAAGTCCAATAACAGAACACTGCTCGGGTTCAGATCTTGCTCTCAGACAAGGCGGACGTTTCCTACTGCTCCTCCTGTTATCTGCCTAAGTGTGCTTCTGTACAGTCTTGTCTTGTCATAAAAAAACTCCTTCCTTCGAACTCTACTGCTTGCTGGACTACTAAGAAAACTGGAAATGGATCTGATTAACTGGTCTCTGAGCGCAATTGATACACTTTTTTCCCAAAAGAAGGGTGCACCGGGACAACCCATCTGCCCTGGCGGAACCCCAGCGGCAGTCTACACACAGGACACCTGGAAGAACTGGCAAGTTCTGTGTTTAGAAGTTCTGTCCGTGGAGGACGTCGAGGATGTATTCATTTTCGGATTTATGATAGTGGGTTTCCTGATTATTGGTCTTGGGACTGCCTTAAACTATCGCAAAATTTGTAAGACAACGGCCTTTAAAGCTACCCAACTGCTTTCTGCTGAAATTAAACAGTGCTTCTGTGACGTGAGTGACAAGCTGAAGGGATTACAGCAGGGTGTTGCACAGTGCGAGGAGCTGATTCGTGTCATCTCAGCCCGGACTCCGTACACGGAGAAAAGAGTGGACTTGATCGAGAACCAGACCTGTGAGCTGCTACACAGTACTACGGGGCTGACTACGAAACTGGATGAAACATCAAAGCTACTTCACGAATCAGACGCACGCACCTGATGCTGAAAAAACAGAACTGATTGACTACGATCCGGACAAATTACCGAAGATTAAAATGGATAAAATTACAAATTTCCTTTACCTCTGCCCCAGTCCCCTCTCTCGATTAGAAGTCTGGCCAGCAGCTGGGTCTTATCTTATCTTAGTGGTACTCCCTGTACTCCAACAAGGCCATAGCCTGAAACTTGACATCTGTCTGACTCTCTCCTCTACTCCCCCCTCCCCCTCGTAAGCCACTGAAAAAATCCATCACGTGACCGCGAAAAATGGCTGCACCGGTGTGGTTTGAAACCTTTGTGTGTCTGTCTATGTATAAATGTAATATGTTGCACCACTAATAAGCAATTTCGTTGCAGTGTACCGTATTTTCCGGACTATAAGTCGCACTTTTTTTCATAGTTTGGCTGGTCCTGCGACTTATAGTCAGGTGCGACTTATTTATCAATTTATTTGACATGAACCGATAAAAATGAACCGAGAGAAATGAACCAAGAGAAATGAACCAATAGAAAACATTACCGTCTACAGCCACGAGAGGGCGCTCTATGCTGCTCAGTGCTCCTGTAGCCTACCACTGAAAACTGTTAACTGAAATATTAACTTAAAGACAACTGAGAAAGACTGAATGCAAACAAAATGCCACCAAAAAGAAAATCCTATTCTGCAGATTACAAACTGCAGATAGTAAAATATGCAGCCGAAAACGGTAATCGAGCAGCAGAAAGTTTAGAGTGAGTGCTATGCTAATATGTAGCTAACTGTTAATGTGTTACGTTAATATACATATTCAGCCTGTTGTTCTGTGTACTATTGTGTACCATTAGCTGAATAACTTGCCTTGCCAGACTTGCCAGATTACCAATATCTGTTCTTGGTCTTGGATTTTAAATAAATGAAGCACAACACTCGAGGTATGCTAAGCGCTAACTCAATTGCTAAAAACCCGCTAGCATGTAAGCTAGCACAAACAAAATGCCCTGTTCACAAAACGACAGCAACTCTAGTATTAACCTCTAGCAGAAATATAATCAGTAAAACAATGAATGAGGTGTGGTGCACAGTTAATGTGTTGACAATGTTTAAGAAATAATAAATACGTAACTTTTGAGAAAATGCCAGGAGAGAAATTCGTGTGTGTATTATAAACACATGTACATAGACGGTAATGTTTTCTCTTGGTTCTAAATGAATGCGACTTATAGTCCGGTGCGACTTATATATGTTTTTTTCCTCGTCATGATGTATTTTTGGACTGATGCGACTTATACTCAGGTGCGACTTATAGTCCGAAAAATACGGTACTTGTACAATTGTAATGACAAATTAAAGCCGCAAGCGGCGATAAAGGCCCTCGCCTCCCTTGAGACCGCGGGGACACATGCACTCGGAGGAGTGCATTTCGTGCTTTAAAGCGTAAACTTCACGGTAAAAGGATTCTGAGGAGTTTTCTAAGACTCTAGTCGTGGCTCTGGAGGGGCCTCCTCTAAAGGAAGGATCCTGGCAATTGGGAAATGGCATTTATTTCCCAAAGGTTGCCTCTTCACAGACTCATTACGACCACAGCCACAAATGTATCAAAAAACAAATTGATAACTTTTTTTTGCACACGTGTCTAGATGATACTCACCAAATTTGGAGCTGTTTAGATGAAAAGCCTTTAGCACAAGGGGTGAGATTTAGGTGGTCACGCATTCCACCCAACATAGTAGATTTCCTGTTGAGTTTACGGTATGGCTGTAATAAACTTTTCTGTTTGCCCTGAGATGTCCTATGGATGACCCAAGTTTCATTTTTCTACATTGGAAAAAAGTTACTTTCACTTTCCATAGGCCCAATGTATTTTGACTTTTCTAGGGTCGCCACTGAGTCATTTTTCATATTTTTTTAGCGACTTCAAATACATAAATTGTTCGCCGGGCTTGAAGTCTGGGATCAATAAAAATGACTTTTAGTTGTACGTTTACTGGGTCAAATTGAGGATCATTTTGCAGAAAAATTATACTAAAAAAAAATATACCAAATTATCATAAAAAAAATATAACTCGAGCAAAAACGTCAAGAAAAACACCTGTCTATTTTACATACATGTGTTTAGCTCATTTTGCCCAAGTTTGGTGTCTGTGGAATGAAGCAGCTATTCTTTGTGTTCTTTTAAAAAAGAGGTGTATTTTAAGTCGGTTCACATTTTCAATTCAAAATGGCCGCCTTCCCGTGTGTGATAGGGTGTGGTCCCTATTGGCTTTTTTGTTCATAAGTCCATGCTGGATGTGTGTACCAAGTTTCATTTGCCTACAACAAACTAAAATTTTCACTTCCCATTGACTTTTTCCAAATATTTGGGATGTTGCTATGGCAACACATTTATAGATAGGGGGTGGTTGTCATTGGCTTTTATGCTCGTCATGACATAAGAGATGTGTGTACCAAATTTCATGTCTCTATGACAAACTAAATTCTTGGGTCCCATTATAAGTTTGTAGGGGGCGCTGGAGGGCCATTTCTAAAGATAACCCTTTTATTTACATATCTTTGTGTTTAGGTCATGAATGTGCACAAACGCCTTTTTGGGTCCAACTCGATCCGAGAAGGCGTTTGAGAGTTAAGAGATGTTTAATTTTCACAAAAATGGCCACCTCGTTACAGGCTTGCCACACCCATACCCGATAAGATATCATAAACAAAGTCACAACTTTGGTTGGCACACGTGTCTAGATGATACTCACCAAATTTGGGGCCATTTAGATTAAAACACAATGATTTGCATCTTTTCGCAAGGGTCACGATTTTAGTGGCCGCGCGTTTCACCCCACATGGCGGACTTCCTGTTAAGTTTAGGGTGTTGCTGTCATTGACTTTTCTGTTTGCCCTGAGATGTCCTATGGATGACCCAAGTTTCATTTTTCTACATTGGAAAAAAGTTACTTTCACTTTCCATAGGCCCAATGTATTTTGACTTTTCTAGGGTCGCCACTGAGTCATTTTTCATATTTTTTTCGCGACTTCAAATACATAAATTGTTCCGGGCTTGAAGTCTGGGATCAATAAAAATGACTTTTAGTTGTACGTTTACTGGGTTAAATTGAGGATCATTTTGCAGAAAAATATGATAAAAATATATACCGAATTATAATAAAAAAATATAACTCGAGAAAAAGTCTAGAAAAACACTTGTCTATTTTACATACACGTGTTTAGCTCATTTTGCCCAAGTTTGGTGTCTGTGGAATGAAGCAGCTATTCTCTGTGTACTTTTAAAAAAGAGGTGTATTTTAAGTCGGTTCACATTTTCAATTCAAAATGGCCGCCTTCCCGTGTGTGATAGGGTGTGGTCCCCATTGGCTTTTTGTTCATAAGCCCATACTGGATGTGTGTACCAAGTTTCATTTGCCTACAACAAACTAAAAATTTCACTTCCCATTGACTTTTCCACATTTTTGGGACGTTGCTATGGCAACACATTTATAGATAGGGGGTGGTTGTCATTGGCTTTTATGCTCGTCATGACATAAGAGATGTGTGTACCAAATTTCATGTCTCTATGACAAACTAAATTCTTGGGTCCCATTATATGTTTTTAGGGGGCGCTGGAGAGCCATTTCTAAAGATAACCCTTTTATTTACATATTTTTGTGTTCAGGTCATGAATGTGCACAAACGCCTTTTTGGGTCCAACTCGATCCGAGAAGGTGTTTGAGAGTTAAGAGACATTTTATTTTCACAAAAATGGCCACCTCGTTACAGGCCTGCCACACCCATACCCGATAAGATATCATAAACAAAGTCACAACTTTGGTTGGCACACGTGTCTAGATGATACTCACCAAATTTGGGGCCATTTAGATTAAACCACAATGATTTGCATCTTTTTGCGCAAGGGGTGCGATTTTAGTGGCCGCACGTTTCACCCCACATGGCGGACTTCCTGTTGAGTTTAGGGTGTTGCTGTCATTGACTTTTCTGTTTGCCCTGAGGTGTCCTATGGATGTACCAAGTTTAATCTTTCTACGTTGGAAAAAAGTTACTTTCACTTTCCATAGGCCCAATGTATTTTGACTTTTCTAGGGGCCGCCACTGAGTCATTTTTTGTATTTTTTTTTTGGGGACTTCAAATACTTAAATTTTTCGCCGAGCTTGAAAAATTGGACCAATAAAAAAGACTTTTCGTGCATGTTCACTGGGTCAAATTTAGGATCATTGTGCAGAAAAAGAAAGAGGAGAAAAAAAAAAAAAAAATCCGAGCAAAAACAATAGGCCCTCCCGGTCATCACCGGCTCGGGCCTAATAAAGCCTTCATTCATTCATTCAGATTAGGGGGGCCATTCCTCCCAATCACGTCCCTCCAGGTGTCATTGTCACTGCCCACGTGAGCGTTGAAGTCTCCCAGTAGAACGTCGGAGTCCCCGGTCGGAGCACTTTCCAGGACCCCTCCCAGAGACTCCAAGAAGGCCGGGTACAGTGAGAGACCTATCCCCAACCCAAAGCCGCAGGGAAGCCACCCTCTCGTTCACCGGGGTGAACTCCAACACATGGCGGCTGAGCCGGGGGGCTGTGAGCAAGCCCACACCGGCCCGCCACTTCTCCCCACAGGCAAATCCAGAGTAGTGGAGAGTCCAGTCCACCTCCCGGACAAGCTCAGACTCCTTCCTCCCACAGCAAGGTGACATTCCATGTCTCTAACGCCAGATTCTGTGTACGGGGATTGGGTCACCAAGACCCCCGCCTTCGACTGCCACCCAATCCACATTGGGACCTCTATTATTCAATCTTTACATGCTTCCTTTAGACCAGTTAATACGCAGCTGTGGCGTATCTTACCATAATTATGCAGATGACGCTCAGATTTACATTTTACTCACAGCAGGTGAAAATTAACCAATCCACTCACTGTGTCACTGCATTGAACAGATAGACATGTGGATGCAAAATAATTTTCTTCAACTGAACAGAGACTCAGTCTGAACTAATCATCTTTGGGCCACAGAAACAAAGAGAAAGTGTCAGCAGTCACCTTGAGTCTCTTTCTTAAAATTAGTTCATCAGCATTTTATCACCTTAAAACATTTCCAAAGTCAAAGGGATAATGTCTCAACCAGATTTAGAGAGTCTTATCCATTATTTTATCTCCAGCAGGTTAGATTACTGTAACGGCCTGCTCACTGGTCACTCAAAACGAGGGTTAAGACAGCTGCAGCTTATTCAGAACGCACATGCAGCAAAAATCTGGAACAACCTCCCAGATGAAGTAAAACAAGCCTCAACTTTAACAATGTTCAAGAGGTTGAAAACCGTCCTCTTTAGCTCCACCTGCATTACAACTTAAATTGTTTTTTTTTATTTGCACTCTTCTTTTAAAATGTTTAAATTGTTCTTGTGTTTCTTATTCTAAATCCTCTATTATTCCTGTAAAGCACTTTGAGTTACCCAGTGTATAAATTGTGCTATATAGACATAATTGTGCTTAAACGATGGTCTGTATCCTGTCTGTGTTGGGCGTTGGGATGTAGTCCGACTCCCAGTCAGCTGGGACAGGCTCCAGTCCCTTCGCCACACTTCGTATGTGTGCTGTAGTTGTCTGACCTTAAGTTTTACGTATCAATGAAAACCAGTTATTCCACAGTTATGAAGAATGCATAGGTGTATCTAGGTGCATATTACCCACTGTTTGGAATGGTTTACATGTGAAAGGATGTTTCTTTGTCTGTGTTTTGTTCAGACAATCATCACTAACAGAAAAAGAAAAGAAAGATGCAAGTGTATAAAACAACTAGCCACTAACCTTCATTCTAAATCCAGAGTAAACTTGAGTTGGGCTTATGCTTGTTGGTGAAAACCATGGGCGTAGGTTTGGTCTCAGCTTTGGTGATTTCTTTTGTTCCAGACTGTTGGCAATACAGAATATCACAATACAGAATACAATTCTCATTATATTGTATCCTTACCCCGATATACCATCCTGTATACTGTCCCTAAAGAGCTAGTATAACTGTATAATCTAAAAAATGCACTCTCAAAAAATAAAAAACCTGAGACTGTGTAATGCTGAACAACCAAACGTTTTATTAACATAAATTATTATGTACATTATTAGTATTTACGCTAACAAAAATACTCTGCCACGGGGGGCGCTAGTGCGCATGTGTAGGATGTAGACGTGCATAGCTTGTGCTCTCTACCGCAACTTATGCAAAATTACCAAACACCACGATAAAACTGCCTAAAAGTTGATATTTTTTGCTCGCTCTTATCCGTTGAACCTCGCTAATTTGAAATGTCGCGGCAAAGAAACCCTCCTGGGAAGTCCAAGACCATCGATGGATACATCAGCAGTGCTAATGCTAGCGGGGCTAGTGGCGGCGATAGCCGATCCAGCGAGCCCTCTGCTAAACCTCCGGCTACCACTTCAGATATTACGTCCATAGACAAAACCCACATGTATGAGATATGCAAGGAAATGTCAGAGACGATTCTGGGAAGACTCGATGAACGTTTTGATGCCTTTGACACTAAGTTTCAGTCTGTACTCTCCGTGCAAACTGACCTGATGAGCCAGCGCCGTGCCTTCCGAGACGTGATGAAAGCCTTGAGAGACGGAGGAGTTAAACATCACCTGCGCTACCCGGCCAGGCTTCATGTATACTGGGATAAGGAGGAGAATATTCTCAAGGTTTTCAATGATCCAGCGGCAGCTGAAGCGGCTCGTTCACTGAAGGAACGTAGCGCTTCGGCAGAGGCTTAAAGAACGTGATGAACATTTTTACTTTCTGCTTAAGGTGAGCGTGTTCGTTCTTCTGTGCTAAATGCGACATATACTGTTGACCATTTTTCGGCCTGCGTGTCAACAAATGACTGTCCAGAACCATGACAACTATTGATACACCAGGGTGCAGGACAATTTCTTTTAAAGGTGCATTTTACTTTGTTTTTCAAATGTGGTACTAGCTTTTAATTTTTCAAATTATATTTATGTTGTGGTGGAGGGCGCTACTTGGGTTGGCCTACTATTTGTCCAGCAGCTCCTGTTTTGACTAAGAGGGGAAGATACGCGTCAAGTTCGGGGGACGCGGTAGTGTGGGAGGGGGGGTGGTTGTGGTATTGTGTTGTTGTTCTTGTTTGGCTCAGATGCACATGTTTTACTCACTTGTATTCGGTATTGCAGCAGCAATTGTATTTTTTTGTTTTTCTTCAAGATGACTCAAGTACAAGGTAAAATGCATGTAGGATGCAGAGATTTACAGCTGATTTCATGGAACGTGAAAGGGCTTGGTAGTGCAGTCAAAAGGGAAAGTTTTTAAACACCTGAAATCTCTTTCATGGACATAATTTTTTTACAAGAGACCCATATCAAAACAGCTATGCAACATAGGTTGAAATGTAATTGGGTGTCTCAGATATATCAATCACCATTTACCTCGCATGCCCGTGGTGTGGCAATATTGTTCCGAAAAAATATCCCATTTCAGGTAACTTCTGTTAACAATGACCCTCTTGGTAGATATTTATTGGTCTCTGGCATTATAAACTCGTTCTCATTAACCCTGCTTAATATATATGGCCCGAACACGGACGAGCCCAATTTTTTCAGAAAGGTTTTTGATCTGCTTCCAGACGATAGTGACTCAAACATAATAATAGCCGGGGATTTTAATTGCTATCTAGACACCTTCTTGGATAGATTATCTACACGCCCAGCACCTGAAATTGCATCTGTAAAGCTTCTAAACAACCTTTTGAAAACTAGGAGTCTAGTAGATATCTGGAGGATTCAGCATCCTACAAGCAAAGAGTATTCATTCTACTCAAATGTTCACAAATCCCACAGTAGGATTGATTATTTTTTGACTAGCTCTAACCTTATTTCTCAAGTCACCAACTCCAAATATCATAATATTTTGATCTCTGACCACAGCCCCTTAACAATATCATTAAATATTTCCCTCCCAAAACAGACTTATTCTTGGCGTTTTAACCCAAATCTCCTAATCGATGACAACTTTCTTAAGAATATAACCCCTAAATTGAAAGACTTTATAGAATTAAATGATAATGGTGAAGTCTCTGACTTGACCCTATGGGAAACATTAAAAGTCGTTTTGCGTGGTGATATAATCTCCTACACCTCAGCCATTAAATAGGAAAGAGAGAGGAGACTGCTTGAAATTACCAACACTCTTCCTAGTTTGGAAGGAATTTACCAAAATTCTAAATCACTGGATCACTACAAAGAGATATTGAAGCTTAAATATGAATACAATGATATTATGAGTGGCCAAGTTAAGAACTTACTTTTAAAATTAAGGCAGAAACATTTTGAGCTTGGGGATAAACCCGGCAAACTATTACCTCAACAGCTTAAAGGTTCCCAGGCTTCAAGAGCAATTCGTGGTATTAAGTCTAAAACAGGCATTCTTCTAACCAATCCTGCTGACATAAACCGTTGTTTCAGGGAATTCTATTCTGAGCTTTACTCTTCCAAACACAATGTTTCGCAAACTAATTTGAATGATTTTTTTTGCCCAAATTGAGCGATGCTGCTACAAAATGTCTTGATTCAGATTTTACGCTGCAGGAAGTCATCAATGCCATAAAGTCATTTCCATCAGGCAAGGCTGCTGGGCCCGATGGTTACTGCGCAGAATTCTATAAGAGATTTTGTGATATTCTTGCACCACTTATGCTCAGAATGATGCATAATTCTAAAAGTAATGGAAAACTGCCAAAAACCCTTTATGAAGCAAACATTTCTTTAATTTTAAAAAAGGGCAGAGACGACACTGACCCTGCAAACTTTAGGCCAATTGCACTTCAAAATTTTGATCGCAGAGTAATAACTAAAATCCTGGCTACTAGATTGAACAAATATTTGCCTTTTATCATCCATCCTGACCAGACAGGGTTTATCCCCGGCAGACTCTCTTTTTCTAATGTCAGGCGGCTACTCAATACTATTTACTCTGATTTTAGTGGTATTAAAGGAGCTTCTATTTTGTCCCTTGACGCACATATAGCTTTTGATCAGGTCGATCAGATTTGGATTCGGGGAAACTTTTATCTCGTGGGTGAAACTGATATATGTAGAATCGTGCTGTTCTGTTTTGACGAATGGTGATCGGTCACCCCCTTTTATTTTGCAACGCTCGGTTTAGCAAGGCTGTCCATTGTCTCCGGCGCTTTTTGCTATTGCACTGGAGCCGCTCGCTGTAAAAATAAGAGAGCACCCACAAGTGAAGGGGCTTCAGGTTGGAGGAGTGGAAACGCTTATCAGTTTATATGCTGATGACATAATATTGTATTTATACAATGCTGAAAAATCAGCTCCCCCTCTTCTTGAGTTGATAGAGTCTTTTGGTAGAATATCAGGGTACACAATTAACTGGTCAAAGAGTGAGTTTGTGCCTCTTTCTGGTACTTATTCACCAGGTTTTTTACAAAGTATTCCATTCAAAATAGTGAATGATCATTTCACCTACCTTGGTTTGACTATACCTAAGAATCCAAAACTAATATTTAAATTAAATTTCGCAATTTCTGGCTATGTTATTTTCCAAGTTCGAAAAGCCAGAGTCCTATAAGAATTTATGCTTTGTGGTAAAACAATCAGTAAGAATTTTAAACCAGGTTCGGTGCTTTCTAAAACTACCAAATACATCAGTACAAACACCTATATGTTTTAACCATTGTTTTCTGCCTCCCTGGCATGACATATCATACCATGACTGGAGAAAGAAGGGCTTGGTCTCAATTAACAATCTGTACATTGACGGTAAATTTGCATCATTCAACCAACTGAAGGGAAAATATAATCTCTCTAATTCCCAGATTAGGCATTACACCCAATCAAAGATTGAAGATTTTCAAAATCTACCCCTGGAGCATGAAATTTATGATATTTGTAAGAGCCCTCCTTTCTCCAAGCGTCTTATTTCGAGAATTGTACATCTATTTGATGACTGTATTGCTGCGCATACTGTGAAGATTAGGGATACTTGGAAAGAAGAGTTAGGTGTGGAACTATCTGAATCCATGTGGAACACCTGTTTGTCTAATATTCATTCCTGCTCTATAAACAGCAGACACCAGTTAATTCAATTTAAGATTGTCCACCGCTTACATTATTCCAAAGTCAGATTACATAGAATATATCCATCAGTCTCCCCAGTGTGTGACAGATGTAATATGTCAGAGGGTACATTGTCCCATGCTTTTTGGGCTTGCTCTTCATTGGTAAATTTTTGGTCTAAAATATTTGACTGGTACTCCAAAGCATACCAGAGGCCCCTTCAGCCCGAGCCTGGACTTGCTATTTTTGGCTGCTCACAAGTAACAAGGACAATTGCAACTATTATGCGGCAACCATTGGAACTGGGATTCATAGTTGCCAAGAGATTGATATTAAAGGAATGGAAGTCTTCCACTCCTCCTTCCTTTCAGGTATGGATCACTGACATGCTATCCATAATACAAATGGAGAAACTCCGCACCAGTCGTATGGACACATTTTACCGTTCTTGGAACCCTTTCTTGACTCATTTTGAAAAAGCTAAAATACAGTAAACCAATTGTGTTCCTGTATTAACAACCTTTCCTCTTACTGCTGTACTAACTAAGACTGTAAACAACTGGCAATAGCTGTATCTGAGCCTTGTTTGTTTGTTTGTTTGTCTGTTTAATTTGAAAATGTAAATAAAATATAAAAAAATAAAATAAAAAAAATACTCTGCCACAAGGAAACAAATCTAAATAAATAAATAAAAATAAACATTTTTTATTATAAACACTATTTACCCTCCGGTACACTCACGTTAATACCTAAGAATTTGAAATGCTGAACATCCATTGTTCCACGTTCTACGTTCGTAGCCTATTTATACTTACAAAAAAAAAAAAACACTGTTGCAACTGTTTGAGAACTTTTTCATTAAATAATGAACTAATGAATCAAATACACACTTATCAGTGCATTCAACCCATCATATTTATATTTCAGAGCAATTTAAACATGAAGGGGACATGGTTTTTAAAACTTAAAATGCATGATTTCCTTTAATCACGCTTTAATAATTCATAGTTCATAAAGACCTCACCTGAAACCCTGAAGGTCCAGCTACTTCTTCCTCAACAAGCTTTATGACATCTCCACAAGATGTCTGAGTTTCCTTTATGTAATTAAATGAACTAATGAATCAAATACACACGTATCATAGTATGCATCATGTTTATATTTCAGAGCTATTTTTAAATATGAAGGGGACATAGTTTTGTGGATTATGTGTTGAAATTTATGTGCCCGAAACACCTCCCTAGGGAGGCGTCCAGGAGGTATCCGAAACAGATATCCGAGCCACCTCAGCTGGCTCCTCTCGATGTGGAGGAGCAGCGGCTCTACTTTGAGCTCCTCCCAAGTGACCGAGCTCCTCACCTTATCTCTAAGGGAGCGCCCCGCCACCCTGCGGAGAAAGCTCATTTCGGCCGCTTGTATCCGGGATCTTGTTCTTTCGGTCATGACCCAAAGCTCATGACCATAGGTGAGAGTAGGAACGTAGATTGACCGGTAAATCGAGAGCTTTGTCTTACAGCTCAGCTCCTTCTTCACCATGACAGACCGGTACATTGACCGCATCACTGCAGAAGCTGCACCGATCCGTCTGTCAATCTCACGTTCCCTCCATCCCTCACTCGTGAACAAGACCCCAAGATACTTGAACTTCTCCACTTGAGGCAGGATCTCTCCACCAACCTGAAGGGGACAAGCCACCCTTTTCTGGTGCTGATCCTTATCCCAGCCGCTTCACACTCAGCTGCAAACCATCCCAGTGCACACTGAAGGTCCTGGCTTGATGGAGCCAACAGGACAACATCATCTGCAAAAAGCTGAGACGAGATCCTGTGGTCCCCAAACCAGACTCCCTCCGGCCCCTGGCTGCGCCTAGAAATCCTGTCCATAAAGATAATGAACAGGACCGGTGACAAAGGGCAGCCCTGCCGGAGTCCAACATGCACTGGGAACAGGTCTGACATACTGCCGGCAATGCGAACCAAGCTCCTGCTCCGGTGATACAGGGACCGGACAGCCCTTAGCAAAGGGCCCCGGACCCCATACTCCCAGAGCACCCCCCACAGGGCGCCAAGAGGGACACAGTCGAATGCCTTCTCCAGATCCTCAAAACACATGTGGACTGGTTGGGCAAACTCCCATAAACCCTCCAGCACCCTGGAGAGGGTATAGAGCTGGTCCAGTGTTTCACGACCTGAACGAAAACCGCATTGTTCCTCCGGAATCCGAGGTTCAACTATCGGCCGCATTCTCCTCTCCAGTACCCTGGCATAGACTTTCCCGGGGAGGCTGAGGAATGTGATCCCTCTGTAGTTGGAACACACCCTCCGGTCCCCCTTCTTGAAAAGAGGGACCACCACCCCGGTCTGCCAGTCCAGAGATACTGTCCCCGACCACCACGCAATGTTGTAGAGGCGTGTCAACCAAGACAGCCCTACAACATCCAGAGACTTGAGGTACTCAGGGCGTATCTCATCCACCCTCGATGCCTTGCCACCGAGGAGCTTCCCAACTACCTCAGTGACTTCGGCCTGGGTGATGGACGAGTCCACCTCCAAGCCCTCGGACCCTGCTTCCCCAGCGGAAGACGTGTCGGTGGGGTTGAGGAGATCCTCGAAGTATTTCTTCCACCGTCCAACAATATCCCCAGTTGAAGTCAGCCCGGGAGGAGACCCCGGGGAAGCTGGAGGAAGTGTCTGGGGAGATGGAAGTCTGTGTCAAGGATAATGGCCCAGGAACCGGAAGACTCCAATGCAAAACCCACAGACACAGGCAAAGAGTTAAAATAAAGTTTATTGGTCCAACAGGTTCAAAACAAAGTCCAAGGAACAGGAAAAACCAAGGCTAGGGTCCGAGCAGAAATAATCCAGGAATTTACATTTACATTTACATTTACATTTAGTCATTTAGCAGACGCTTTTATCCAAAGCGACTTACAAGTGAGGATAACAATGGAAGCAATTTTAACAACACAAGGTACAAAAAGCATAAGTGCACAAAAAACTAGTCAGTTTAAACCCAGCGCAGTATACAATGCTAAGGATAAGATAATTTTGTTTTTTTTTTAAAGAAAGGAATCGAAGAAAAGGAAGTAGAACTCAGTGTTTGTCAGTCAGGTGTTGACGGAAGAGATGTGTTTTCAGGTGTTTTTTAAAGATGGCTACAGAATCTGCTGATCTTGTAGCAGCAGGTAGATCATTCCACCAATGTGGAACAGAGCCAGAGAAGGTACGTGAGAGTGATTTTTTACCTTTTTGGGACAGTACCACCAGACGTTGTTCATTTGCAGAGCGCAGGGATCTGGTAATATAATACAAACAAAAATCAGACTAAGGAAAACCATAGAACCTCCACAGAAAACACAGACTACGAAAGATAAGACACTAGGAAACACAAAACAAACTCACGGTAAGGGAGAAGACGACCTGGTACAGAGCAGAGGTACACATAGGTATAAATAGACACAGACAACAAGGGACAGGTGAAACACATCAGGGCGGAGCATGCAATCACACAGGAGGGAAAGACACAAGGCAGGAAGTCAATAAACATACACAGACAGGGTCAAGACATTTCACAAATAAAACCAAAACTCTAATACAAGCTAAAACAACAATCAGAAACAACCCAAACTAGAATTCAGAATAAAATAATGAAACCCACTAAGATACTTAAAAGAACCATAACATCAAACAAAACAGACAGACTACTTAAACAAACATGAATCCTGACAGTACCCCCTAAAGGCCGAACACCGGGCGGCCTACAATCCCCTAACCAAAAAACAATCCATGGACATAACCTGGGTGGGAGGAGGGGGTCCGGAAGGAGGGAAACAAGACAATTTGACACTGGCACAGGACACCTATTGGGAACGGGCTCAAAGAAAACAGAGGCGTCGGGTCCGACCCTCGGAACTGGTCGGTCGGACGGGGCGCTCGGGGAAAAAACAGAGGCGTCGGATCCGGCCCTTGAAACTATTCGGCCGGACGGGGCGCTCGAGGAATAACATATGCATCGGGTCCGGCCCTTGGAACTGGTCGGCCGGACGGGGCGCTCGGGGACAACAGAGGCGTCGGGTCCGGCCCTCGAAACTGGTCGGCCGGACGAGGCGCTCGAGAAGGGAGGCGGTGCCGGGACAGGCACTAGGGGGGAAACAGGTGTGCCGGGACAGACAGACTAAGACATGGGGCACCCAGGATACTTAGACAGGGCGTTCTCAGACGGGGCAGGACTCAGGATCAGGCAGGGGCAGGACTCAGGACTCAGGAACAGGCATGAGCAGGACTCAGGATCAGGCAGGGGCAGGACTCAGGACTCAAGATCAGGCAGGAACAGAATCAGGCAGGGGCATAATCAGGCAGGGGCAGAATCAGGCAGGGGCAGAACTCAGGACCAGGCAGGGAAACAAAGAACTCAGGACCAGGCAGGGAAACAAAAAACTCAGGACCAGGCAGGAAAACAAAGAACTCAGGACCAGGCAGGAAAACAAAGAACTCAGGACCAGGCAGGAAAACAAAGAACTCAGGACCAGGCAGGAAAAACAAAGAACTCAGGACCAGGCAGGAAAAACAAAGAACTCAGGACCAGGCAGGAAAACAAAGAACTCAGGACCAGGCGAGGGAAAAAATGACCAAAAGGACCGGGCGAAGGAAAGAATGACAAAAGGACCGGGCGAGGGAAAGAATGACAAAAGGAACAGGCGAGGGAAAGAATGACAAAAGGACAGGCGAGTGAAGGCTGACAAAGGAAAAGGAACCGGACGGGGCTGACACGGGAAAGGGAACTGGACGGGGCTGACACGGGAAGGGGAACCAGATGGGCTAACACGGAAAAGGTAACTGGACGGGGCTGACACGGGAAAAGAAACCGGAGGGCTGACAAAGGAAAGGTAACCAAAAGGGGCGGACACAGGAGAGGGAATCGGAAAGTGAAAAAATCTGAGCCGGGGAAGGACCAGACGGATGAGCTCGGGCTGACCAGAACAGGAAAGCTGGGGATGGCCACACGGAAAACAGTCAAATATGCTGGGGATGGCCACACGGAAAACAGTCAAATATGCTGGGGATGGCCACACGGAAAACAGTCAAATATGCTGGGGATGGCCACACGGAGATGCTGAGGATGGCCACACTGAAAACAGTCAAATATGCTGGGGATGGCCACACGGGAACAGTCAAATATGCTGGGGATGGCCACGCGGAAAACAGTCAAATATGCTGGGAATGGCCACACGGAGATGCTGGGGATGGCCACACGGAGATGCTGGGGCTGGCCACACGGAGATGCTGGGGCTGGCCACACGGAGATGCTGGGGCTGGCCACACGGAGATGCTGGGGATGATGAGGGTCCGGCGGAGGGGCACGAGGGTCCGGCGGAGGCACACGAGTGTCCGGCGGAGGCACACGAGGGTCCGGCGGAGGCACACGAGGGAACCAGGCGTAGAGGGAACCCAGGCGTAGAGGGAACCAGGCGTAGAGGGAACCAGGCGTAGAGGGAACCAGGCGTAGAGAGAACCAGGCGTAGAGGGATCCAGGCGTAGAGGGATCCAGGCGTAGAGGGAACCAGGCGTAGAGGGAACCAGGCGAAGAGAGAACCAGGCGTAGCGGGAACCAGGCGTAGAATGCAGAATCTCCTTGAAGTCTAGGTAGGTAGGCGCTGAGAAGTCTCTAGGTGGCCCAGGTAGGCGCTGACAAGTCTTCTAGGTAGCCCAGGTAGGCGCTGAGAAATCTCTAGGTGGCCCAGGTAGGCGCTGAGAAGTCTTCTAGGTGGCCCAGGTAGGCGCTGAGAAGTCTTCTAGGTGGCCCAGTAGGCGCTGAGAAGTCTCTAGGTGGCCCAGGTAGGCACGAAGGCTCAGGAGGCACGAAGGCTCAGGAGGCACGAAGGCTCAGGAGGCACGAAGGCGCAGGAGACACGAAGGCTCAGGAGGCACGAAGGCTCAGGAGGCACGAAGGCTCAGGAGAAACGAAGACTCAGGAGAAACGAAGGCTCAGGAGAAACGAAGGCTCAGGAACTAGAGTAACTCAAATCTTCAGCAGACTTGGAGGTTCAGCAGATTGCCATGGGTTTGCGGAGTCTCAGTCTTGGCCAGGTCGTACTGTCAAGGCCAATGGCCCAGGAACCGGAAGACTCCAATGCAAAACCCACAGACACAGGCAAAGAGTTAAAATAAAGTTTATTGGTCCAACAGGTTCAAAACAAAGTCCAAGGAACAGGGAAAAACCAAGGCTAGGGTCCGAGCAGAAATAATCCAGGAATATAATACAAACAAAAATCAGACTAAGGAAAACCATAGAACCTCCACAGAAAACACAGACTACGAAAGATAAGGAAACACAAAACAAACTCACGGTAAGGGAGAAGACGACCTGGCACAGAGCAGAGGAACACACAGGTATAAATAGACACAGACAACAAGGGACAGGTGAAACACATCAGGGCGGAGCATGCAATCACACAGGAGGGAAAGACACAAGGCAGGAAGTCAATAAACATACACAGACAGGGTCAAGACATTTCACAAATAAAACCAAAACTCTAATACAAGCTAAAACAACAATCAGAAACAACCCAAACTAGAATTCAGAATAAAATAATGAAACCCACTAAGATACTTAAAAGAACCATAACATCAAACAAAACAGACAGACTACTTAAACAAACATGAATCCTGACAGTCTGGGCGTCTCTGCTTAGACTGCTGCCCCCGCGACCCGGCCCCGGATAAGCGGTTGAAGATGGATGGATGGATGGATGGATGGATGGATGGATGGAAATTCATGTTAATCTATGTGTTAAGTTTGTCTGTATGAGACTAGATCAACATTAGAATAAAATACAGATCATATTCTAACATTTTATTATTGTTGAACTATATAACATTGATTAGTGACTGGTCAGTCACTACTGCTAGTTTGTTTGTGTGGCTAGCTAGATATTTTTGCCTACTTACACTCGTACTCTGCTTTATGAAAAAGCTTCTTATGTCCCATTTTTTCTTCTTGGGTGGCATCTACAAAGTACAAAAAGGGGCAAAAAACGTAATATTAAAATGTTTTTACTCTGGCCTTTGTATGTGGCAGAGAGACAGCCCTGGTAACTTACCGTCGGCGTCGTCAACGGCGTCGCAGCTAGTGCAAGCACAAAAGTAGTCCCGGCCCGCGCGTGTAGCCTGTCAGATACCCCGCCGCCAATCAAATTACGGCGTTTCTTGTTCTGTTGTCGTCCTGGCCGTTAGAATCGATCTAAATAGCAGTGTAAAGATCCAAATAGCAGTTCAAAGGACCTTGCTAAATATTGGTGGGGACAAATTTGCCATCTCAAAATATTGATAGGGACTAGTATAGTCTATACTAGTTATGGTAACAAACTGCTTACTACTGATTTTAGAAATCTAGTGGGTAAAATATTGTTCTAATGGGTAAAACATTGTTCTGTCATTAATGGGTGTAAAATGTGTTAAACCAATCAAGTGTCTCCTAGGTGGCTGCAGTGTTGTTTTATGCCCTTTGGACTGTATCGCATGTAAGTTTTCATCATTCGTATACTCAAATGATGAAAACTCTTCAAGTGAAAGTTTCTGGATAAGAATATTATCCCTAAGAAAGGCATATACACCACCACCCTTTTTGTCTTTCCGTATTTTGGAAAAAAAATGTGAAATTCGATGGGGTGGATTCAATAAGGACCGCATTTCCAATCCTGCTGTCTAACCATGTTTCTGTTAAAAACATAAAATCAAGCTTATTTGAAGTTATAAAATCATTAATTTAAAAAGATTTGTTTCCCAAAGACCTGACATTGAACACTGCAAGTTTCAAGTCCGTTTGAGCAGGACCAGACTTTATCTGTTTGCAGGGGATTTGAATCAGATTTGTCTGATTAGACAATCTAACTGTTTTTCTCTTCTTTAATCTGCGACTGTATCTTCTGAATCTTCTGACTGTAGCTATGGAGCTAGGAGGGAGTGTTCTCTCCAGGGCCTCAGGTTGATAAGTGGTTTATTATGACAAATAGTCCTGGAACAGCAGAGGCCCTCAGTGTCCTAATCACTCCTTGATGCTAGTCAAGGCTTTTGGATGTGGTCTGGGAGGAGGTGGAGGGGGTCTGACAGGGGTGTATTGGACTCTAGGTAGTGGCAGAGGTGAAGCAGTGGTACTCCTGGGTGGTATTGGGGGTGATGTTTTTAGTGATGATGATAGAACCCGTGACCTGACCAAATTAGGTGTAAGGGGTATCATCTTAATTCCAGATTTAACTATGTAGCAAATGTAGCATGTAGCAAATCTACTATTGTATAAGTCTCTGACAGCACCGTCTCCAAGCAGCAAGATATCTCTGACCTTCACTTTCGGCATAGATTCTCTGTCACTGTTTGCCTGGTGCTTTTCCACAGATTCATGTCTCCATAGAATAAGCTTGATTTACTCCATGTTTTTAATTTACAGCAAAGTTTTCTGGTTCATTCACCTTTAGCTCAGTCAGTGGTTGAAATCGTTTTTTTAGCTGGATGTCTGGTGATGCTACATATGCTCTAGTGATGCCAGCATTCTTTTTTCTAATCCAGTGCTGCTTTGGCTGGGCACCAAGTTTATGCCAAGTGGTATCATTTTGTTTAAATCCCTTTGCAGTTTTGGGAATGACACTGTATGATCCAAGATTAAATTCACAGTCTTACCACATTGTGTGATCGGTATTGTCTCCTGAAGTCCTCTTTCAGATTCCAAAGCAAAAATCTTTGTTTGTAGCACACTGATTTCCTGTTGATATTTCCAGCAATTTTGGCAGAAAGAGTTTGTAGTAGTTGTTTTTACCCCAGACAATAGTTGAAAAATATATACCAAGGCTCCAGTCGCTCGGCGAGTCCAACGTGTTGTTTAAAAAGTAAAAAAAAACAAGTAAAAACATAAAGCAAAATCCAGTTAAAAGAAAGTAAAAAGTACTGTAAAAAAGTTAATCATAAAATCATTGGCTAAATGTAGAGATAACTAAAAAAGAAAAGTAAAGCAGGCATGAGCAAGCAGAGGTGCGACTGCACTCTTCAGAAGCAGGAAGTATAAAAAAAGTACCTAGCGTCCCCCCCTAAACCTACGCCCATGGTGAAAACTATTTATTTCAATTCAACTGAATTAATCCCCAAGTCCATCCCCCAAATTCAGTTGTTAGGTCTCTTTTTCTTAGAAAATACCTTTCTTTTAAAGTCCATCTGTATTTATGGACCAATCCAGCTTATCCAGATGCACTCTCCAGGTATTTATATGTATATAATATTTATATTTATGTGGAGAATTTATAGACAGAATCTAGTGTAGTAGTATCAAAAAGCATTTCTAAAAATCTTGTATAGGCCAATATGCCTTTAAAATAAAGCCAACTTAATGTGTGTGTCTGTCCAGGTCAGAACGTGCGACCTCTGAACAAACACGAGTACATCCTGGACGTGGCCACAGAAGCTGAGTTAGTGGACCCCAACTACAGTTTCTGGTTCAGAAGAGTGGTCTGGACTCAGACACTCAAGTTCGACAATGAGCTCTGTGTGGCCATGCACTACAACCAGGTGTCACCTCCATACCACAGTATATACATGTGCTTAACTGTGTGTTGTGTGTGTTTGTGTGTAACTGTTTTTGTGTGTGTCCTTAGATTTTGCCAGACTATCGTAAGGGCCTGTTAAATATTCTTCCACAAGGTAAAGTGAGTGATCAACAGTTCCACCAAATCTCCAAACTGGCAGCTTTACAACACCGAGCCAAAGACATCATCTTCATCCCCAGCATGTAAGAACACAGCAAATACAGCTAGAATTTCATATTTTAACCTTTAGTTTGATATGGTCACATTTCTTTTTAATACAGGTTACAGGGTTATGTTTTCTGAATGACTTAGAGTGCAGTTTGTTTGTCTTATCTTTCCCCGCTGCAGAACTCCTACTGTATTTACGGATTGAGCCTGTTATCTGTTCCTTCCTCCCACTCACTGAGCAGTTTACTGTGTTGTGAAAAGCATTTTAGAAAAATGTTGGAAATCACTGAGTGAAGCGACTTGTGTTTATCTTCACTCCTGCTCGTCTTGCTCTTTCCTGCAGACACGAGTTATCGGAGTATATTGCCGCGCCACTGTTCAAGAAGCAGCCTCCGCAGACATGGGTCAACATGGTGACGCAGCACATGCAGCAAGTGCAAGCCCTCACCCCACACCAGGCCAGAGCACAGTTCTTAGGTAGAAGATAGATTTACTTTAGTTATAACTAGATATCAGAGAAAGGCTGGTTTGGGGGTATACAGGGTTTTTGAGAGGTCCTTACATTGTGTTCATGTGGTACGAGCTGATGAGACAAGAGCCAAAGCACCTGAAAGATACATTTATTAATGCTGTCAAATGAATCAATCAAACTGGCTCAAGGCTCTTTTTAAAATCTTCAATCAGCTGATGTTTCCAGTTGAATAGAGCAGTGACATTAGTGACTGACATATTTGAAGGAAGAACAATGTCCCATTTACCTGGAAATTAAAAGCTTTTCTTCAAGGTTATCTGATGGTTAAAATTTTATATCACCCCATTCCTATTTATAATATTCAATGAAGCAATAGTTTCAAATAAATAAATGTAACAACTGGATCTAAACAAATATTGTGTAATGATGCTTTTATGCAGCCGCTTCCAAGGCTGCGGGTTTAAATCTATTCTTCTGATAAACCAGTCAAAAGTAAAATATCATAACACAAAACACAAACATTCAATGAATAGTTCAGTGTTTTATTATTTTTCAATTCTTTTAATGTATCCACTACAGCAACTCTCCCAGAGACACAAACACAGAGGCAATGCCACAGAGACTAAACCATGTGCTTGTCAGAAACAAATAGTGTAAGGACATTACACAACGTTAACAATGTAGGACCCCTCCTTGAACCGCAACCTTATTGTGGTGGAGGGGTTTGAGTGCCCGAATGATCCTAGGAGCTATGTTGTCGGGGGCTATATGCCCCTGGTAGGGTCTCCCAAGGCAAACAGGTCCTAGGTGACGGGCCAGACAAAGAGCGGTTAAAACCCCCTTATGGATAGGACAATATCAAGGACCGTGACGTCGCCCGGTATGGCGCAACCGGGGCCCCACCTTGGAGCCAGGCCCGGGGTTGGGGCTCGCATGCGAGCGTCTAATGGCCGAGTCTTCCCCCGTGGGGCCCGGCCGGGCTCAGCCCGAAGGAGCGACGTGGGGCCGACCTCCCGTGGGCCCACCACCTGCGGGAGGAACCGTAAGGGGCCGGTGCAAAGTGGATTGGGTGGCAGTCGAAGGCGGAGGCCTCGACGACCCAATCCCCGGACACGGAATCTGGCGCTAGGGACATGGAATGTCACCTCGCTGGCGGGGAAGGAGCCTGAGCTTGTGCGGGAGGTTGAGAGATACCGACTAGAGATAGTCAGGCTCACCTCCACGCACAGCTTGGGCTCTGGAACCCAAATCCTCGAGAGAGGCTGGACTCTCCACTACTCTGGAGTTGCCTGCGGTGAGAGGCGGAGGGCTGGTGTGGGCTTGCTCATAGCCCCCTAGCTCAGCCGCCATGTGTTGGAGTTCACCCCGGTGAGGGTCGCTTCCCTGCTTCTTCGGGTCGGGGATAGGTCTCTCACTGTTGTTTGTGTTTACGGGCCAAATGGCAGTGCAGAGTACCCGGACTTCTTGGAGTCTCTGGGAGGGGTGCTGGAAAGTGCTCCGACCGGGGACTCAGTCGTTCTACTGGGGGACTTCAACGCTCACGTGGGCAAGGACAGTGACACCTGGAGGGGCGTGATTGGGAGTAACGGCCCCCCGGATCTGAACCCGAGCGGTGTTCTGTTATTGGACTTCTGTGCTAGCAACAGTTTGTCCATAACGAACACCATGTTCAAGCATAAGGGTGTCCATCAGTGCACGTGGCACCAGGACACCCTAGGCCGGAGATCGATGATCAACTTTGTAGTTGTTTCATCTGACCTCCGGCCGTATGTCTTGGACACTCGGGTGAAGAGAGGGGCGGAGCTGTCAACTGATCACCACCTGTGGTGGTGAGTTGGATCCGATGGCGGAGGAAAAAGCTGGACAGACTCGGCAGGCCCAAATGTACTGTGAGGGTCTGTTGGGAACGTTTGGCAGAGCCCCCTGTCAGAAAGATCTTTAACTCCCACCTCCGGCAGAGCTTCGACCAGATCCCGAGGGAGGTTGGAGACATTGAGTCCGAGTGGACCATGTTCTCCACCTCCATTATCGGCGCGCCACCGAAGCTGTGGCCGTAAAGTCTCCGGTGCCTGTCGTGGCGGCAACCCCCGAACCCGGTGGTGGACACCGGAAGTAAGGGATGTCGTCAAGCTGAAGAAGAAGACCTACCGAGCCTGGTTGGCCCGTGGGACTCCTGAGGCAGCTGATAGGTTCAAGATTCAAGATTCAAGATTTTTATTCGTCACATACAAAATTATATACAGCATATATAACCAGCAGTGAAATGTGAGTCAGGTCCGCTCCATGGACAGTGCAATTATTAAGGAAAACAACACAGATGAAAATATACATAAATATAGCTATGTAAGAATGAAATAAAAGTAAACAATAAAAAATATAAGAATAGAATTTAAAAAATGTGTATTGTGGAATTAAATATAGAACGCAAAATAATGTACATGAATGTAAACTGTAGTCTTAGATATTAAAATGTACAGGGATGTACAATGTGCATATATGCATTTAGCTGTAGTCTTAAATATTAAGATACACAGGAAGGTGCAAGAAGCAAAACAGGGTGACACTGTCAGTGTGTCTATGTGAGGTAGTGAATAAAGTAAAGAGATAAGGTGAACATTAAGTGGAGGCATGAAGATGTTAAGAAGCTGGTTTAGAGTTCAAGAGCCTGATGGCCTGGGGGTAGAAACTCCTCCTGAGTCTCTCGGTTTTTGCCATCAGGCTACGGTAGCGCTTACCAGATGGCAGCAAAGTGAAAATATGATTACTGGGGTGGGTGGAGTCTTTGATGATTTTTGCAGCTCTACTTCTGCAGCGTTTGTGGTAGATGTCCTGCAGAGAGGGGAGAGCAGACTCAGCTAAGCGCACAACTCTCTGCAGGGCTTTGCAGTCTTGACTGGAGCTGTTCCCATACCACACTGAGATACATTGAGTCAATACACTTTCTATACCCCCAGAATAGAAAGTTTTCAGGATTGCTGGTGAGACCCTGAATTTCCTCAGCTGTCGCAGATGGTACAGTCTTTGCCTGGCTTTATTAACCTGTGTTTGAATGTGAGTAGTCCAAGTCAGGTTCTCAGAGATGTTTACACCAAGGTACTTTAAGCTACTCACCCTCTCCACAGGGGTCCCGCTTATCATAAGAGGAGTATAGGGCTGCTGCTGCCTCTTCCTGAAGTCCACAATCAGTTCTTTTGTTTTGCTCACATTCAGAGAGAGACAGTTGTCCTGGCACCATGATGTCAATTTCTCTACCTCATCCAAGTATGCGGTCTCATTATTGTTGTGAATGAGGCCCAGAACCACAGTATCATCAGCGAATTTGATAATGGATGTGGAGCTGTGCGAAGACACGCAGTCGTGTGTGTAGAGAGAGTAGAGCAGGGGACTCAGGACACAGCCCTGTGGGGCTCCTACGTTCAGGGTGATGGAGCTGGAGGTATACTGGCCTAGTTTCACCACTTGAGGTCTGCCGGTGAGGAAATCAAGGATCCAGTCGCAGAGTGATGAATTCAGTCCGAGATCTGTGAGTTTGGAGGCTAGCTTTATGGGGACTATAGTATTAAAAGCTGAGCTATAGTCAATAAATAGCAGCCTTACATAGTTCCTGTTATTGCTGTCAATGTGTGTGAGAGAAGAGTACAGGATGTGAGAGATGGCATCGTCAGTGGATCTGTTTGGGCGATAAGCAAACTGAAGAGGGTCCAAAGTATCCGGGATGGAGGAGCAGATGACGTTTTTAACCAGTCCCTCAAAGACCTTCATGACTATTGATGTGAGGGCAACTGGACGATAGTCATTCAGACTAGAGGGTTTATTGTTTTTAGGCACAGGGATGATGACCGATTTTTTTAATGAGGTAGGAACCACCGATGTGGCAAGAGACTCATTAAAAATGGATGTAAACAAACCAGCGAGCTGATCAGCGCAGGACCGCAGAACACGGCCAGAAATCCCATCAGGTCCAGCTGCTTTCCTTACATTCACTCGCTTTAGTGCCCTCCGAACCTCGTCTTCCGACACGGTGATCGCATGATGATCGCTGCTCTGACTGCTGCTTCCTGACGCGCTGATCGGCAGACTCACACTGCATCGATTGCTTTCAAAGCGGCCGTAGAAAGTGTTTAGCTCGTCAGCCAGCGACGGATCTGCTCTCACCTCTGTAGAGGATTTATTTTCAAAGTCACAGATGGTCCTTAGTCCTTGCCACATGCGTCGGGAGGCATTTAGCTGGAAATGTGACTCTATGCGTTCCCTGTGTCTGTGTTTGGCGGCTCTTACTGCGTGTCGGAGAGCATAGCACGATGCTTTGTACTCGCTCATGTTTCCCGACAGAAGACCGGCGTTGTAAGCAGCAGTGCGTTTGTTTACTGCTGCACGGATTGATCTGTCCACCCACGGTTTCTGATTGGAGAATGACCTTATAGTTATTGTGTCCGTAGCTTGTTCGGCTAGCGTGTTTACAAAACTTAACGCTACATCCGTGAACTCGCTGACGTCCAATGAGCTTGCGCAAAACATGACCCAGTCTACGTCATCAAGAGCGTAGCGTTGCTTCTGATTGGGCGGACCAACGCGTCACCACCCTCCGCACCGGGGAATCTTGAACAAGCCGTTGTTTATATTCCGGTGTGAGGAAAATGGCGGCATGGTCCGATTTGCCGAAAGCCGGTAGTGAGCGAGCTTTGTAGGCATTCTTAAACTGAGTGTAGCAATGATCCAGAGTATTCGGTCCTCTGGTTGGACAGGATACGTGTTGATGAAAATTAGGCATGACTTGCCTGAGTTTGGCCTGCCGGTACCTTTGGCTTTGTTAAAGTCGCTGGGGACTTTAACAAAGCCAAAGGTACCGGCAGGCCAAGCAGACTGCAGCCAGGGTGGTCGTGGAGGCTAAAACTCGGGTCTGGGAGGAGTTCGGTGAGGCCATGGAAAAGGACTATCAGTCGGCCTCGGAGAAATTCTGGCAAACCGTCCGGCGCTTCAGGAGGGGGAAGCAGTGCCCTGCCAACACTGTTTACAGTGGATGTGGGAATCTGCTGACTTCAACTGGGGATATTGTTGGAAGGTGGAAGGAATACTTCGAGGAACTCCTCAACCCCACCGTCACGTCTTCCACTGAGGAAGCAGAGGCCGAAGGCTCGGAGGTGGACTCGTCCATCACCCGGGCCGAAGTCACTGAGGTATTTGGGAAGCTCCTCGGTAGCAAGGCATCGGGGGTGGATGAGATATGCCCTAAGTACCTCAAGTCTCTGGATGTAGTAGGTCTTGGTTGACACGCCTCGACAACATCACGTGGCGGTCGGGGACAGTACCTATGGACTGGCAGACCGGGGTGGTGGTCCCTCTTTTCAAGAAGGGGAACCGGAGGGTGTGTTCCAACTACAGAGGGATCACACTCCTCAGCCTCCCCAGGAAAGTCTATGCCAGAGGAGAATGCGGTCGATAGTTGAACCTCAGATTCAGGAGGAAATATGCGTTTTTTTTGTCCCGGTCGTGAAACACTGGACCAGCTCTATACCCTCTCCAGGGTGCTAGAGGGTTTATGGGAGTTTGCCCAACCAGTCCACATGTGTTTTGTGGATCTGGAGAAGGATTTCTACTGTGACTGTGCCCTCGTGGCGCCCTGTAGGGGGTGGCTCTGGGATTATGGGGTCCGGGGCCCTTTGCCCTTTGCTAAGGGCTGTCCCGTCCCTGTATGACCGGAGCAGGAGCTTGGTTCGCATTGCTGGCAGTATGTCAGACCTGTTCCCAGTGCATGTTGGACTCCGGCAGGGCTGCCCTTTGTCATCGGTCCTGTTCATTATTTTTATGGACAAGGATTTCTAGGCGCAGCCAGGGGCCAGAGGGAGTCTGGTTTAGGGACCACAGGATCTCGTCTCTGCTTTTTGCAGATGTTGTTCTGTTGGCTCCATCAAGCCAGGACCTCCAGTGTGCACTGGGACAGTTTGCAGCCGAGTGTGAAGCGGCTGGGATGAGGATCAGCACCTCCAAGTCTGAGACCATGGTTCTCAGTCGGAAAAGGGTATCCAACCTGAAGGTTGTCCCCTTCAGGTTGGTGGAGATACTCCAAGTATCTTGGAGTCTTGTTCACGAGTCAGGGAAGGAGGGAGCATGAGGTTAACGGTCCGGTCTGTTGTGGTGAAGAAGGAGCTAAGCTGTAAGGCAAAGCTCTCGATTTACCGGTCAATCTACGTTCCTACTCTCACCTATGGTCATGAGCTTTCACACTAAACTTCTTTTGAAAGTGTTGAGTAATTACCAATATTGTGTACCAGATACTGAGGTAATCATTGAGGCAAATGAAAAGTTGATTTTGGTGACTGTATAAACAAGGAACAGAATTAAAAGCAGTCATGTGTCATAAAATACATGTCATAAAAAATAATTATTTGTAACACAGGCACGTGTTGGTTACCTGGCCCCATTAGTAACATGTGTCATTGCTCCTGTCTGTTACTCCAAACTGGTAGGTTTTCACTGGCAATTACTGAGTTTCTAAGCATCTCCTCAACCTCTTTTACGAAACACTGGACAGGCCCTTTAAGTGGCATTATTTTTGGATTATATAGAGATGCACCATTACATAAACAGTATCAGTATTTCGGCAAAAAACAGATGATGTACTGTTCTCTTTTGTTTTAGTACCTCCACATCTAAGTCTAACTGTAGCTTTGTATGTTTCCAGGTCTGGTCAGTGCGTTCCCCATGTTTGGCTCTTCTTTTTTCTACGTCCACAGCAGCAGCTCAACCTCCTTCTACGCCCCCTGCATCGTTGCTGTAAACCAACACGGTCTACATTTTCTGCACAAGAATACTCATGTGAGAAACCACACTACACTATCTCTGTATAATTTCCCTGGCAGAATTTGTGATTTGTTTTTTTGGGCCATTTTTCAGAGAATAACACAAAAACTTTTTTTTCACTCATAGTTAGTGGTTGGGTGAATCCATTTATTGTCAAACAACTGAGTTTACTCTTTTTAAATTATAATGACAACAATTAATATTGTGCATTGTCCCCTTTAACATCAATGACAGCTTGAAGTCTTTTGTGGTAGTTGTTAATGAGGCTCTTTATTTTCTCAGATAGTAAAGCTGCCCATTCTTCTTGGCAAAAAGCCTCCAGTTCCTGTAAATTTTTGCATGAACTGCATGTTTGAGATCTCCCCAGAGTGGCTCAATGATATTGAGGTCAGGAGACTGAGATGGCCAGTCCAGAACCTTCACTTTATGCTGCTGTAGCCAGTGACAGGTCGACTTGGCCTTGTGCTTTGGATTGTTGTCTTGTTGTAACGTACAAGTACTTCCATTGTGCAGCTTCCTGGCTGATGAGTGCAAATTCTACTCCAATATTTTCTGATAACATGCTGCATTCATCTTGTCATCAATATTGACCAAGTTTCCTGTTTCCTAACATCAGTGATCCACCTCCATGTTTCACAGGAGGAATGGTGTACCTTTCATCATAGACCTTGTTGACTCCTCTCCAAATGTAACGTTTGGCCAAAAAGTTGTTCCAGAAGTTTTGAGGCTTGTCTCTGTGCTGTTTGGCGTATTGTAAGTGGGATGCTTTGTGGCATTTGTGTAGTATTGGCTTCTTCAGGCGACTCGACCATGCAGCCCATTTTTCTTCAAGTGCCTCTTTATTGTGCATCCTGAAACAGCCACACCACTTTTTTCAAGTAATTTATGGGTTTTTCTTCGCATCCCGAACATTTTTCCTGGCAGTTGTGTAAAATATTTGTTGGTCTACCATTTCATTTTCCACTTCTTAATTAAAGTTTGAACACTGGTGATTGGCATTCTCAATTCCTTGGATATCTTTTTATATCACTTTCCTGTCTTATACAGTTCAATTACCTTTTCCCTCAGATCCTTTTGACATTTTTTTTACTTTTCCCATGACTCAGAATACAGAAAAATCAGTGCAGCACTGAATGAAAGATGCAAGGGTCTGTCAGGAGCCCAGAAACGCATTGACCTTTTATAAACATACACTGATTACAAACAGGTCACAGGTGAGGATGGTTACCTTTAGTAGCCATTCAAACCTGTTTGTGTCAACTTGTGTGCATATTATCAGGCCAAAATCACCAGGGTATGTAAACTTTTAATCAGGGTCACTTGGGTACTTTCTGCTGTCATTATGATTTAAAAAGAGTAAACACACTTGATAATAAATAGCTTCACCCAACCACTAACTATGAGTGAATATGAGCACAACTGCATTTTTCAGCTTATTTAAGAATCTGTGCTGATGTTTGTGATGTCTGTGGCACAGGAGATAATGGCAGTGATCCCCCTAGTGGAGTTGCAGTCCAGCCGCACCCAGAGACCCAGCGCCGGTACGAGCTACCCGTACGTGGACCTGACTGTGGGAGACGTGAACTCACAGAAGGTGGTGCAGCTGCAGCTAGAGCAGGTACGACACACACAGGATACGCATATCTTTGTTTTGTCTTAGTTTGGTTACTCACAAGGGATGTCACCACAGGGCCTGGAGCTGTGCCGTGTCATGGCCATGCAGGTGGAGAACATGATGTCTGTGCGGGAGAAGAGGCTCACCCTGCCTCCCAGTGAAATCACCATGTTATAGCACAACAGCTGAGGAGACACATGACATTACATTTGCACAAACAATGACGTCCATGTGCATACACTAGCTACAGTTTTAAACCTACCTCCTCTCACCCTCATGTCAAACATCACATTTTTTTTAATAATAACTGAATACACCCACAAACTGTGAAAACTGTTCAAACTTATTTCAGGTTGTAACTGATGCACATGAAAAATCAGTTTTTAATGAAGTGTACATTTATATATACATCTGTGCTTTTTTGGCCTGTGTCTTTTTTCCAGGGGTTTATATCTTGTATATTATTTTTGTAATTTTTTTTTACTGAAACTGTTGGATTTTCAGTATTTGTAAATGTTCAGTTCAGTTACTGTTTATGCACTATGTGTAGTCATCATATCTATCAAGGTAAATAAAATATTTACCCTTAAACAAATTATCCCATTTTTTTCTTGCATTTGAGGAAGAGTCTTTAATTAATTAAATTCAATTCAATTTAACTTTATTGATCGCCATGGGGAAATTCAGTTGTTAGGTCTCTTTAAATTAGTTAGTCCGATTTCTTCTGTCAACAACTGTCACGGCCCCCTAACAGGTTAGGCAGGGATGTTGTTGGTTATGTACTGATGGATGTTCTTTTCCAACAGCAGGCCTATAAAGAGGCTTGCTGTTGGCGCGCCCAATCTCTCTCCGTCCTCAAGTTGCCAGGCCTGGCCACCCCACTCGTAGTGCGTTGTTTTGCACTGCTACATATACTGCACCTCAACATTGCACTACACTCCATCTACTGACAGCCTCATGCGTGCACCCACGTGCACCTACACTCTTACTACGCAGTTACCGACTCACACACACAGATTACTGTGGTGGTAATGGAAAAAGTGATCACTGTCGAACGTATGTCCGTGTTCTCCTTGTTTTTGTTTTGGCTCAGTACGAGCTAGGGTCATAACATAGACTGATTGATTGTGCAGTCGTATGGCAGATGAAGAAGGAGTTCTTGTGGTGTTCTGTCCTGCAGCTCACTGATCTCAGGCGTCCACTGGCTGCTGTTCAAAAGCCCAAAGCAGGTGATGGTCCATGTTGTTCAGTAAAACACTAATCTGATGAAGAAGGCATCAGGTGCTGAGTCTGTTCCTTCATCAAAAATAAAAGAAATAAACATTTGAAATATAACAGACTGTGTGTAATGAATGAATATAATATACAAGTTTCACTTTTTGAATGGACTTAGTGAAATAAATCAACGTATTGATGATATTCTAATTATATAACCAGCACCTGTACTTCCTCTTCTACCGCATTTGTTTTTTTTTTTTTTAACATTGATGGGAGGGAAAGGCCACGGAGGATCCACACATGCATCCTTGGTATTTTGGCCAAATGGAGGACTCAGTCTTTTGAAGGAAGTTTGAGAAAGGCCCTTGGTTTTTAGGTTTTTGATGATCAGCACAGGTCTGTGGTTGAATCTTTAGGTGTGTTTGGGGTGCGTGTGGCTCAGTGGTAGAGTGGTCGCCCTTCAACCGGAAGGTAGGCGGTTCGATTCCCACTCTCCCCACAGTTCATACTGTTGTTGTGTCCTTGGGCAAGACACTTAACCCACCTTGCCTCCAGTGGCTGTAACAATGGTAATTAGAAGCTCAATATAAGTCGCTTTGGATAAAAGCGTCAGCTAAATGAATAAATGTAAATGTAGTGTTCGAGATGAAGTGCGCCTCGCCTGGGTTGTAGAAACGAGCAGGCGGCTGTAGCACTGGGCAGGAAAAATGTCTGTTTAAGTTGACTTTAATAATGTGTTCTCCATATAAAAGCCTAAACAGTTTATACCAGACAACCATTCACATTCATGAGTTGCCAATTGACCCATACATGCATGTCTTTGGGCGGTGGGAGGAATCTGGAGTACCCGGAAAGAACCCACGGTTACACAGGGAGTATATGCAGACTCCTCACAGAAAGACCGGAGTCGGCCGAGGATGTACTGTACATCAATAAAGATAGCCATAACATGAGTTGACTTAATATTTTATTGCCCTATGTTAGGTGGAAAATAAATATTAATAAATATCTTTTTACACACTGTAGCAACCAGGACCAGGAGTTCAATCTATGGACTGTATCGATACAGGGGGTGACCCCACTAAATGTCACGGACTGACAATTTATGCTTTTAACCCCTTTCTACAGACTCTCAGAAAGTGTTTTCTTTACTGAAGAAGACCCGGTTTAACACCCCTCTGCTAATTCATAGCAGATGGCCAGTTGTTTTCCTAAGGAATAACCCTTAAGCAGATCAAGGTGTTATCTCCGACCAAACCAGACTTTCTGGCTCACATCCAGACAAGATGTAATCATTTGAATTACGGTTTGGCTATTGACACACTCACAGACTCGGACAGGAATGCTTTAAAGTGTAAAAGACTTGAGACTCCTGTAATAGCAACATACTGCCATCTAGTGATGAACGCCGCTAAGTCTTTCATCAAACCAATGACTTGGACCCTTTTATTAGAAGAAAGGTTTTCAAGGGACATTGTGTTATTTTGTTTTTGCCATTAAAAGTGTGTATCTAAGTATATTGTGTTAAATGTTTTAACCTTCATGCTGTTCACTACAGGGCGCTGAGTTATAACAGGATAAAATGACTTTTTTCATCGCCCTCCCAGCGGGCAGTATGAATGAATTGAAATGAATACATGCTTCCATGATGTACTTAAAATTATACTTTCTATGTATGAATCCTACGAGTCAAAGCGATGTGGTTTATATGTTTAAAACTTTATGTTACTTTGTGGAGACAAAACAAGGAACATTTTGACAAATTTAGCTAAACCAAAGCCAAACGCCCTAGGGCGTGTCGAAAACACGCCTCTTCAAGCGACACAAAACTCGTCCGCTCCGGACCCTGGTTTCTGAAGGACAATACACCTCGTCCTAACTTAGTAACTTTAATTTTCTAGACACGTTGCACACGCTGTGCAAACGTGATTTTTCCTTTTAAAGCTTTGCACATTGAATATTTTTGTAAGACACTCTTTTGACGTCATCCCCAGGAGACAGAAGACATTTTTGTAGTTCTTGTAAAGACTAAGAACTCCGCTTGAACTAACTAGCAGAAGCCGGGAAGTTGTTAAAAAAACTCCCAAAAACCTTTTTCAGTGATAAATTTTTGTTGAAAAACTTTCACCTCACCCGCTGGGTAGAGGCCGCATTACGCTCAAAGACAGTAACAGAACGCCTTCTCCACCCTACTAAGGAGGGTGGAGAAGGCGTCACGGCTTCTTTGGGGTCAGCGTACACTTGCCGCCATCTTGTCGCTTGGCAAGCACCAGCTGGAGCAGCCGCTTAAAAAAGTCTGGAGCATCACTTCGGACCCTTTTGGCCGGACCGCTGGACCTCCGGACGACTAGAGTGAGTGAGCATGTGACACTGATGTTTGGCGTTATAAAACTGTACACTGTCTTGAGTAAAGATCCATTCAGAACTTCGATTATATCCATAAATTCACCTATCTCCTTCCCTGAAACCCCTTTTTAATAGTTAGCCAAAACTTTCCTTTTCCTCCACAAAGCTCTAATCAGTAAATGTTATTGTTTATTATTCTGTTTTAATCATTCTCATTATCCGTCAATAATCTTTTCCTTTGTGTCCTTTCCCATCATGATAATTAACCTGTTAACTTTGTATAATCTTTAATAAACTCCCATAAAACGTTAAAGATTTTGATTTGGTGTTTTAATGTTTATATAAGACATATTCGAAAACAGAGAATTATATTCCTTCAGATTAATTGAGACTTAGTAAATATAATCAGTTTCCCAGAACTTTTATCTGGGTGGTGCCCTCAACGAGACAATAATTATGATAATAAAAAATATTAATTGATAATTTACATAAATTAATAAAATAATATCTCTATTACATCATAAACACTACAACATCAACTTCCGAAATGCTTTACACATGAGCAAAAAGGTGACTCAAGAGATAAATAAAAAAAATATATAAGAGAACTATACCAGGTGAATACAAGTTTATTTTTAGATCTAGCTTTGTTAGACTAATCTTCTTGCATAGACCTGGTTTAGGAAGACCAGAATTTCAGACTCTAAACTGGGACACTTTAATTGTATAAACGCAAATCAAAGCACCTTAACAAAAATTCCATAATTGAAAATGCTATGCAAAATACTAATAAGTTATCACTTATAAAACATAAACTGATTGCATGTAGTTTATTATATTTAAATGAACATGTAACAAACATGTGAATTCCTAAAAGCAGACAGCTGTATTGTTCTTTAAGCTCGTTAGTAAATGGAGACTCTCTTTTTGGCTGAAGACAAATTGAAACGGTGAAAGCTGGAGAAGGAACGGGCCAATCAGAATTGAGTTACAGACATGTGGACTGTTGATCTTTTCCCAATTCCAATTGGTTAATATTGCCGTAACCATGGCAACTCTGTGATTGATTCACACACACAGTATACTGACAAATGAGTTACAAGCAGAGTGCACTGCTTTGGCTTTATGATTGGCATTGACGGTAAAAACAGGACTATCGGGACAGGAAGAGGGGATATCGCTAACCTGGTTTAATCTTGGTCTGGTCCAGTCGGGGCCTGATTAAGCCCTAGTGTCCTAACAAAGCTCATATAGTTATGATTTGGACCTGGTTTTGTAACTTTATAAACATATATTTTAGTCCTGCTTTATACTATATTACTATATGGAATCTGTAAATCAATGTGATCTGCTTTCTAGAACTGCAGAGTAAAAGACATACATGACTGCCCTGCCCACACCGACGAGCCTGAGCCGCCGGAGGAAGTGCAGTCTTTGGGCCAATCGCTCGCACAAAAAGTCCACATGTTTATTCATTTTCAGGTTACAATCCAGCAGAAAACCAAGATATTTGAAAGTGCTGACCTGTTCAATCACACTGTCACCGCTTATAACAGGAGCAGGATCTCTCACCGTTCTTGGGTCAATTATCATCTCTTTAGTCTTTTTTACATTAAAAACAAGATTGTGTTGGTCACACCAGATAGAGGACACCATTTACTCCAACTTGCTGTTGTCTGCCTGTTAAAAAAGAATAAAAAATGATGATAAAAGAGTTTGCATGCAAATCAGACAGTTTCTGGACCAGTAGCAGAGGTAGTACTGTGTTAAAAGCTGACAAAAAGTCATCAAATAGGATTCTAGCATAAGCTTTAGGGTTTTCTACATGTTTGTTAAGGAGATGCATTAAGAATGCAACAGCATCTTCTGTGATCCGGCCCTGTCTATAGGCAAATTGGAGAAGATCCAATGCAGAGCACAAGTACTCTCACAAACAGCAGCAGGAAACAATGATGTCACACGCAGTCCCCACACGTCCATGGCAAATCCTCAGTATGGACTTATACAGACAAGCACGCAAAGACTTTCTGATAATGGTGGACCTCTACACAGATTTTTATGAAAAAAAATCCTGATTTTTTTCCTGATCTCTGACAGAATGGTAATGGCGAACCAACCAGACATTGTGGTGGTGGACAAACAGCAGAGGAAGGCCGTTGTGGTTGACGTTGCAATACCAAGTGATTGCAACATCATGAAAAAGGAACATGAGAAACTAGAGAAATACCAAGGCCTCAGAGAAGAGCTGGAAAAGGCTTGGAAGGTGAAGGCGACAGTGGTGCCTGTGGTCATCGGAGCACTCGGGGCAGTAACCCCCAAACTGGAAGAGTGGCTACAGCAGATCCCTGGAAGAACACCAGACATCTCGGTCCAGAAAAGTGCAGTACTAGGAACAGCAAAGATACTGCGCAGAACCCTCAAGCTCCCAGGCCTCTGGTAGAGGACCCGAGCTCGAAGGATGAGAGACCACCCGCGGAGGGTGAAGGACAAAGTTTTATATAATTTATATATATATATAAAAAAAAAAAAAAAAAAAAAAAACCTTATATATATATGCCTATATATATATATATATATATATAGGGCTGCATGTCACTCTTGATGTTATTGTTTGTGATTTATATTTATTTATTTATTTATATAGCGCTTTTCCACCAAATTTGAGTCCAGTAAACAAGAAACAGAGTGAGAGAGACAAAACACCTTCTGTCAGGGAGTGAGTCAGAAGAAAGTCTCATCTGGTGATTTTTAGGCAACGAACGGGTTCAAGCTCTTTGGGATTCAAGTTTGTGCTGTAGATGAGTCATGGAAAAAGCATCGAATGGTAACTACATCAGCCTTTCCAATTACTGCCAGATTCCTCCAATAGGAACAATCCCAGTGCAGGCTCATAAAAGAGTTGTCCTGTTGACCAACATGTTCAAATTAGCTTTTTTATATAGTTTTTATAGAAAGCAGAAAAAACAGGCCGCAATTACTCACTTTATTGTTGAACATGATGGAAAAGGCATATTAAAAAACATGATGATACTTTCATCAGAGAACATAACTTTGGACCACTCAGCAGCAGTCCCAGACGAGACACTTAGGAGCTTTGTTGAATTGTTATACTTCTAGTTTAATGAATGTTATGGACGCCAATGCTCCTATTAAGGTTAAAGTAATCAGGAAGAAGCAAAAGGCATTGTGGAGCAATGCTTCTTCTGTGAGGGCACAGAAAAGGGAATGGCAAAAAGCCAAAAGAAAATGGCGTAAATCAAATCTTAATATTTAAATCTGCAAATTTTCAATCAAAAAGCAAGATAAATATTTTTTCTCAGTGATCATCAACAACAGCAGTAACAACTCTTGTTTCCTATTTGCTTCAGTGAACAGATCAACAAACCCTCCAGCTCCATTTCCTCCAGAATTAGTTTCTATTAAATGCAATGAGTTTGCATTGTTTTTCAACAACAATGTTCAAGGCATTAAACATGCTCCAGTCCACAGGCCATAAAAAAACACTGCAGCCATCTACAAGACACTTGGTTGGATTAACACACTTTACACCCATTAATGGCAGAACAAAAAAAAAAGCACTGTCTGTTGAACTTGAGTGCTGTGTTTGATACAGTGGACCATGGAATCCTGTCACAAAGATTAGAGGAATAAATAGATATCTCTGGAACTGCTCTTAAATGGTTTCAGTCCTATCTTAAAGACAGGATGTACTTTGTTTTGTTTGGGAACGGTTTATCAGACCAAATGAAAAACAATTCCAGAGTCAAAGGGATGATGATCTCAACCAGACTTAGAGAAGCTTATCCATGCTTTTATCTCCAGCAGGTTAAATTACTGTAACGGCCTGCTCACTGGTCTCTCAAAACGAGGGTTAATACACTAGTTAGCACTAGTTAATATATTATGGGAATTTTCTCACTTGGAACAAAGACGGTTGTTTCTGACTGCAGCAGCAATCCATGGGTTTCAAACTAGGATCGTTGTCATAGCAATTAGACAATTCACAAACATTGCTGTTCTTTTGAATGAAGATGAAAAATGATGTGACTGAAACCAATTGTATTATATATTTTTGGCATATTTTCCTTAATTGAGCCAAATAAATAAAAAAAAACTAAAAGCAATAGGCTACCCCAATTACAGTAAAAAGCTAATATATATATATATATATATATATATATATATATATATATATATATATATATATATATATATATATACAACATCAATAGTTAGCTAGGTTCCTAGTAAATAATGCTAAGACATTGTTGCCTAAAATATGGATAAGCATAATTAATTTTTGTCCATGTAAATACATATTTTACTTACCTTTTCTCCTTTGATTTTGGTACTTCTTTAAGACAAAGACTTATTTTCAAAACTTTACTTTTAAAGTTTAAAGTAAAAAAACAACAACATTCTTAATCATCTTTATGACAACAACATGATGCATTCATGTGCTCCTCGGATGTCCAAGGTCAAGGCCAACTTTTCGACTTGAACATGGTCTATGGCTAGTAAAAGAAGAATGACAAAAATTCTATTCATCACAGTATGTGCAATGTTTTTTTTAACAGGTTTGGGTTTGTTATCTTTCAGGTTTCAGTATCAAGAAACGTGAAGAACTGTATCCTAACTAATATTTGTAACCCACATTATGGACCACTAGATGGTGCCGTTTCCCAGTGATTGGTTGCTGAGGAGCTCAAGCTTTATACTCGTAAACTATTATAAAGAATCTAATGAGGACTGCATTGAAAAAAAATCAAATCAACAATAAAATCAGGGACAAATAAAATAAAGCTGTGAGGTACCACTATAACAATATAAGCAGTTTAAGAGATTATCCACCAAATTAATCCTTATTGCCTGTAGCCTGCCTGTAACTGAAACCATTACGAAGTTTTCACCTGAAAGATATGTGGATTGACAGATTCATAAAAGGTCTGCAAATTTGGTTATGTTGTGTTACAATAGTAAAATAAATATTGAGGAGTAAGACAATGCTTTGCATGAAAACTAAAGGTTAAGCTATTGTTTGACATCTCTATTAGGGGTTGTGTAATAAAAAAGTGTTGACAAAAGTGTATGACTGTGACAGTCACTTGACATTGTCTGATCTTTTGTAAATGTAATGAGAAGATGTAGGTTCAAGCTTTATTTATACAAAGAGTATTTTGTTTAAAGCTATAACATGCCTGATTTTCTAGGATTTTCAAGGCCACTAGAGTAATGTGGAAGTGTTTTAATCTTTACATTTACATTTAGTCAGGATGTGACTCGCTGGGTACACATCACCTAGCAGGTCAAAGGTTTGCGACCAACCTAGGAGGAGGTAGAAAATAAAAAAAAGTGCTAAATACTACTGCAAAAATAGGCAGGTGTAATAATAATATGAGTGGTTAAGTGTGTACCTACAGCTACAACCAGTGTGAGTGTGTACCTACAGCTGCAACCAGTGTGAGTGTGTACCTACAGCTGCAACCAGTGTGAGTGTGTACCTACAGCTGCAACCAGTGTGAGTGTGTAGCTACAGCTACAACCAGTGTGAGTGTGTACCTACAGCAAGGCAAAGCAAGGCAATTTTATATAGCACAATTCATACACTGGGTAACTCAAAGTGCTTTACAAGAATAAAAGACAATTTACAAGATTTAGATTTAAAAACATGAGAAAAATTAAAAACATTTTAAAAGAAGAGTGCAGATTAAAAAACACTTTAAGTTGTAATGTAGGCGGAGCTAAAGAGGAAGGTTTTTAACCTCCTCATGAACATTGTTAAAGTTGAGGCTTGTTTTACTTCATCTGGAAGGCTGTTCCAGATATTTGCTGCATGAATCTTAAACACTGCTTCACCCTGTTTAGTTCTAACCCTGGGCAAGGCCTGTCCCAGATGTTCTCAGAGTCCGAGGAGGTTCATAAGCAACTAGCATGTCAGAAATATATTCTGGTGCTAAATAGACTTGTAAACCAGCAGTGCTGTTTTAAAGTCTATTCTCTGAGCAACAGGAAGCCAGTGCAGAGATTTTAAAACTGACGTAATGTGGTTGTACCAAGCCTCTCCCATGGAACCTCTAAAATGGTCCTCGTGTAAGGGCGCCGCCACACGGTGATTTTTCTGCGAAATACAGCGATATACCGTCCTCTTCGTTTCCGTTTCTTTTCCCCAACCATTATTCTTTATATACTACTTCCAACAGATTATTCATCTCTTCATAAATTGGTTCTTCCTGCTCTATGTCTTTTAATTGTAAATTATCTCCCGCATACATTGGAAACTGTCCGGCAAATATGTTCGTGGCTCAGTTGATTATTAATTTAATAAACGGCAATGCGCAGCACAGAACAACCATAGCTATTAATAAAATCCCTGCGATTGCTAATCCTACAATTTGAAATAACTTTGGCCATGTTAACTGACTTAACCAATTTGTAAAGTCCTCTAAGCCTTTGGGCTTTGTATTCCAATTAGAACCTAACACATGCTCATTCCTTAATAACTTCAAATTTTTTAAGGCCTTGGTAAGGTTGCCTTAATCAGCTGTGTGCATTGAAATAGCTGTGCAACATTGTCCATCTATCACTTCACAAACACCTTGTTCTTCTGCTAGCATTCCATCCAAAACAAACCTATTTTGTAATGTCATTAATGATGTTGCATGCACCTGTTGACCCAAACGGTCAATTGCATTTGCTATTGTCCAATTTATAAATCTCTGTTGATTGTACCATAAGTAATTAATCCACCTGCTATTGCGTGCAGCGCTCGCAGCGTTAGCGGCCTGCCCTACCCATGGTAACCACCCAAATGTCTCCCCTGAAATGATCCATGCTTCTGAGATGGCTTTATGCTGCTCGGGAATTCCCCCTGGTTGTTGATTCCATAAGATATTAACTCCTGAGACTTTTTCCCATTTTCCTTCTGTGCTTCTGGCCTGTCTAATACTACTTTTGTTCTTATTATTAGGCCCGAGCCGGTGATGACCGGGAGGGCCTATTGTTTTTGCTCGGATTATTAGGCCCGAGCCGGTGATGACCGGGAGGGCCTATTGTTTTTGCTCGGATATATTTTTTAGGCCCAAGCCGGTGATGACCGGGAGGGCCTATTATTTTTGCTCGGATTTTATTTTTTTTTTTCTTCCGACCCAATGATCCTAAATTTGACCCAGTGAACATGCACGAAAAGTCATTTTTATTGGTCCCAGACTTCAAGCTCGGCGAAAAATTTATGTATTTGAAGTCAGAAATATATTCTGGTGCTAAATAGACTTGTAAACCAGCAGTGCTGTTTTAAAGTCTATTCTCTGAGCAACAGGAAGCCAGTGCAGAGATTTTAAAACTGACGTAATGTGGTTGTACCAAGCCTCTCCCATGGAACCTCTAAAATGGTCCTCGTGTAAGGGCGCCGCCACACGGTGATTTTTCTGCGAAATACAGCGATATACCGTCCTCTTCGTTTCCGTTTCTTTTCCCCAACCATTATTCTTTATATACTACTTCCAACAGATTATTCATCTCTTCATAAATTGGTTCTTCCTGCTCTATGTCTTTTAATTGTAAATTATCTCCCGCATACATTGGAAACTGTCCGGCAAATATGTTCGTGGCTCAGTTGATTATTAATTTAATAAACGGCAATGCGCAGCACAGAACAACCATAGCTATTAATAAAATCCCTGCGATTGCTAATCCTACAATTTGAAATAACTTTGGCCATGTTAACTGACTTAACCAATTTGTAAAGTCCTCTAAGCCTTTGGGCTTTGTATTCCAATTAGAACCTAACACATGCTCATTCCTTAATAACTTCAAATTTTTTAAGGCCTTGGTAAGGTTGCCTTAATCAGCTGTGTGCATTGAAATAGCTGTGCAACATTGTCCATCTATCACTTCACAAACACCTTGTTCTTCTGCTAGCATTCCATCCAAAACAAACCTATTTTGTAATGTCATTAATGATGTTGCATGCACCTGTTGACCCAAACGGTCAATTGCATTTGCTATTGTCCAATTTATAAATCTCTGTTGATTGTACCATAAGTAATTAATCCACCTGCTATTGCGTGCAGCGCTCGCAGCGTTAGCGGCCTGCCCTACCCATGGTAACCACCCAAATGTCTCCCCTGAAATGATCCATGCTTCTGAGATGGCTTTATGCTGCTCGGGAATTCCCCCTGGTTGTTGATTCCATAAGATATTAACTCCTGAGACTTTTTCCCATTTTCCTTCTGTGCTTCTGGCCTGTCTAATACTACTTTTGTTCTTATTATTAGGCCCGAGCCGGTGATGACCGGGAGGGCCTATTGTTTTTGCTCGGATTATTAGGCCCGAGCCGGTGATGACCGGGAGGGCCTATTGTTTTTGCTCGGATATATTTTTAGGCCCAAGCCGGTGATGACCGGGAGGGCCTATTATTTTTGCTCGGATTTTATTTTTTTTTCTTCCGACCCAATGATCCTAAATTTGACCCAGTGAACATGCACGAAAAGTCATTTTTATTGGTCCCAGACTTCAAGCTCGGCGAAAAATTTATGTATTTGAAGTCGCCGAAAAAAAAATATGAAAAATGACTCAGTGGCGACCCCTACAAAACTCAAAATACATTGGGCCTATGGAAAGTGAAAGTAACTTTTTCCAATGTAGAAAATGAAACTTGGGTCATCCATAGGACATCTCAGGGCAAACAGAAAAGTCAATGACAGCAACACCCTAAACTTAACAGGAAGTCCGCCATGTGGGTGAAACGCGCCACTAAAATCGCGACCCTTGCGAAAAAGATGCAAATCATTGTGTTTTAATCTAAATGGCCCCAAATTTGGTGAGTATCATCTAGACACGTGTGCCAACCAAAGTTGTGACTTTGTTTATGATATCTTATCGGGTATGGGTGTGGCAAGCCTGTAACGAGGTGGCCATTTTTGAAAATTAAATGTCTCTTCACTCTCAAACGCCTTCTCGGATCGAGTTGGACCCAAAAAGGCGTTTGTGCACATTCATGACCTAAACACAAAGATATGTAAATAAAAGGGTTATCTTTAGAAATGGCCCTCCAGCGCCCCTACAAACTTATAATGGGACCCAAGAATTTAGTTTGTTATAGAGACATGAAATTTGGTACACACATCTCTTATGTCATGACGAGCATAAAAGCCAATGACAACCACCCCCTATCTATAAATGTGTTGCCATAGCAACGTCCCAAATATTTGGAAAAAGTCAATGGGAAGTGAAAATTTTAGTTTGTCGTAGGCAAATGAAACTTGGTACACACATCCAGCATGGGCTTATGAACAAAAAAGCCAATGGGGACCACACCCTATCACACACGGGAAGGCGGCCATTTTGAATTGAAAATGTGAACCGACTTAAAATACACCTCTTTTTTAAAAGAACACAGAAAATAGCTGCTTCATTCCACAGACACCAAACTTGGGCAAAATGAGCTAAACACATGTGTGTAAAATAGACAGGCATTTTTCTTGTTGTTTTTGCTCGAGTTATATTTTTTTTATTATAATTTGGTATATATTTTTTTTATTATAATTTTTCTGAAAAATGATTTTCAATTTGACCCAGTAAACATGCAACTAAAAGTCATTTTTATTGGTCCCAGACTTCAAGCCCGGCAAAAATTTATGTATTTGAAGTCCCAAAAAAATATCAAAAATGACTCAGTGGCGACCCTAGAAAAGTCAAAATACATTGGTTCTATGGAAAATGAAAGTAAATTTTTCCAATGTAGAAATACAAAACTTGGTACATCCATAGGACACCTTAGGGCAAACAGAAAAGTTTATTACAGCCATACCGTAAACTCAACAGAAAATCTACTATGTTGGGTGGAATACATGACCACCTAAATCGTACACTTTGTGCTAAAGGGTTTTCATCTAAACAGCTCCAAATTTGCTTTAAAGCACGACATGCAATCCTTGAATATATGTGTCCCCGCGGTCTCAAGAGATGCGAGGGCCTTTATCGCCGCTTGCGGCTTTAATTAGGCCCGAGCCGGTGATGACCGGGAGGGCCTATTGTTTTTGCTCGGATTTTTTTTTTTTTTTTTTTTTCTTCTTCTCCCCATATGATCCTAAATTTGACCCAGTGAACATGCACTAAAAGTCATTTTATTGGTCCCAGACTTCAAGCTCGGCGAAAAATTTATGTATTTGAAGTCGCTAAAAAAAAATACGAAAAATGACTCAGTGGCGACCCTACAAAATCAAAATACATTGGGCCTATGGAAAGTGAAAGTAACTTTTTCCAACGTAGAAAAATGAAACTTGGTATATCCATAGGACACCTCAGGGCAAACAGAAAAGTCAATGACAGTCACACCCTAAACTTAACAGGAAGTCCGCCATGTGTGAAACGCGCTGCCACTAAAATCGCACCCCTTGCGCAGAAAGATGCAAATCATTGTGTTTTAATCTAAATGGCCCCAAATTTGGTGAGTATCATCTAGACACGTGTGCCAACCAAAGTTGTGACTTTGTTTTTGATATCTTATCGGGTATGGGTGTGGCAAGCCTGTAACGAGGTGGCCATTTTTGTGAAAATAAACGTCTCTTAACTCTCAAACGCCTTCTCGGATCGAGTTGGACCCAAAAAGGCGTTTTGTGCACATTCATGACCTGAACAAAAAAATATGTAAATAAAAGGGTTATCTTTAGAAATGGCTCTCCAGCGCCCCTACAAACTTATAATGGACCCAAGAATTTAGTTTGTCATAGAGACATAAAATTTTGTACACACATCTCTTATGTCATGACGAGCATAAAAGCCAATGACAACCACCCCTATCTATAAATGTGTTGCCATAGCAACGCCCCAAAAATGTGAAAAAGTCAATGGGAAGTGAAATTTTTAGTTTGTTGTAGGCAAATAAAACTTGGTACACACATCCACCATAGGCTTATGAACAAAAAAGCCAATAGGGACCACACCCTATCACACACAGGAAGGGCCATTTTGAATTGAAAATGTGAACCGACTTAAAATACACCTCTTTTTAAAAGTACACAGAAAAAGCTGCTTCATTCCACAGACACCAAACTTGGGCAAAATGAGCTAAACACATGTATGTAAAAGAGACAAGTGTTTTTCTAGACTTTTTTGCTCGAGTTATATTTTTTTCTATTATAATTCGGTATATTTTTTTTTTATTATAATTTTTCTGCAAAATTATCCTAAAATTGACCCAGTAAACCAACAACTAAAAGTCATTTTAATTGGTCCAAGACTTCAAGCTCGGCGAAAAATTAATGTATTTGAAGTCCCGAAAAAAATAAAAATGACTCAGTGGCGACCCCTAGAAAAGTCAAAATACATTGGGCCTATGGAAAGTGAAAGTAACTTTATTCCAACGTAGAAAAATGAAACTTGGTACATCCATAGGACACCTCAGGGCAAACAAGAAAAGTCAATGACAGTCACACCCTAAACTTAACAGGAAGTCCGCCATGTGGGGTGAAACGCGCGGCCACTAAAATCGCACATCTTGCGCAAAAAGATGCAAATCATTGTGTTTTAATCTAAATGGCCCCAAATTTGGTGAGTATCATCTAGACACGTGTGCCAACCAAAGTTGTGACTTTGTTGTTGATATCTTATCGGGTATGGGTGTGGCAAGCCTGTAACGAGGTGGCCATTTTTGTGAAAATAAAACGTCTCTTAACTCTCAAACGCCTTCTCGGATCGAGTTGGACCCAAAAAGGCGTTTGTGCACATTCATAACCTGAACACAAAAATATGTAAATAAAAGGGTTATCTTTACAAATGGCTCTCCAGCGCCCCCTACAAACTTATAATGGGACCCAAGAATTTAGTTTGTCATAGAGACATGAAATTTAGTACACACATCTCTTATGTCATGACGAGCATAAAAGCCAATGACAACCACCCCCTATCTATAAATGTGTTGCCATAGCAATGTCCCAAATATGTGGAAAAAGTCAATGGGAAGTGAAATTTTTAGTTTGTCGTAGGCAAATAAAACTTGGAACACACATCCAGTATGGGCTTATGAACAAAAAAGCCAATGGGGACCACACCCTATCACACACGGGAAGGCGGCCATTTTGAATTGAAGATGTGAACCGACTTAGAATACAACCTCTCTTTTAAAAAACAACAAAAAATATCTGCTTCATTCCACAGACACCAAACTTGGGCAAAATGAGCTAAACACATGTATGTAAAATAGACAAGTGTTTTTCTAGACTTTTTTTCTGGAGTTATATATTTTTTTATTATAATTCGGTATATATTTTTTTATTATAATTTTTCTGCAAAATGATTTTCAATTTGACCCAGTAAACGTGCAACTTAAAGTCATTTTTATTGGTCCCAGACTTCAAGCCCGGCAAAAATTTATTTATTTGAAGTCCCCGAAAAAAAAAATATGAAAAATGACTCAGTGGCGACCCCTACAAAAGTCAAAATAATTGGTTCTATGGAAAATGAAAGTCAATTTTTCCAATGTAGAAATACAAAACTTGGTACATCCATAGGACACCTCAGGGCAAACAGAAAAGTTTATAACAGCCATACCGTAAACTCAACAGGAAATCTACTATGTTGGGTGGAATGCGTGACCACCTAAATCGCACCCCTTGTGTCTAAAGGCTTTTCATCTAAACAGCTCCAAATTTGGTGAGTATCATCTAGACACGTGTGCCAAAAAAGTTATCAATTTGTTTTTTGATACATTTGTGGCTGTGGTCGTAATGAGTCTGTGAAGAGGCAGCCATTTCTTTGGGAAATAAATGCCATTTCCCAATTGCCAGGATCCTTCCTTTAGAGGAGGCCCCTCCAGAGCCAAGACTAGAGTCTTAGAAAACTCCTCAGAATCCTTTGGAACTTGTAACCTTGTACTTTTAGACAAGTAATATTTACATTTTGCCTTTTAAAAGGGGGTGCAGCGATTCCTGAGTCATCTCAAATCTCCAGCCAGTACTTTGTTTTTCTCGCCTTAGGCTAAGCATAATCTATTATTTTCAAAGGTTCAGACAGCTCCCAGGAAAACCAGGGATTGTGGAGACCTTTAACTCTAAATTACAAGGTGGTGTAGCAGGCCCCAGCAGTAGCACAGGCCCGGTTATTTGACATTACCGTGAAGTTTACGCTTTAAAGCACGAAATGCAATCCTCCGAGTGCATGTGTCCCCGCGGTCTCAAGGGAGGCGAGGGCCTTTATCGCCGCTTGCGGCTTTAATTAGGCCCGAGCCGGTGATGGCCGGGAGGGCCTATTGTTTTTGCTCGGATTATTTTTATTTATTTAGGCCCGAGCCGGTGATGGCCGGGAGGGCCTATTGTTTTTGCTCGGATAATTTTTTTTTTTTTTTTTTTTTTTTTTTATTGTCGACATATGATCCTAAATTTGACCCAGTGAACATGAACGAAAAGTCATTTTTATTGGTCCAATTTTTTAAGCTCGGCGAAAAATTTATGTATCTGAAGTCGCCGAAAAAAAAATACGAAAAATGACTCAGTGGCGACCCCTACAAAATCAAAATACATTGGGCCTATGGAAAGTGAAAGTAACTTTTTTCCAACGTAGAAAAATGAAACTTGGTACACACATCCACCATGGGCTTATGAACAAAAAAGCCAATGGGGACCACACCCTATCACACACGGGAAGGCGGCCATTTTGAATTGAAAAAATTGAACCGACTTAAAATAAACCTCTTTTTTAAAAGAACACAGACAATACCTGCTTCATTCCACAGACACCAAACTAAAATGAGCTAAACACATGTATGTAAAATAGACAAGCGTTTTTCTAGACTTTTTTGCTCGAGTTATATTTTTTTTTATTATAACTTGGTATATTTTTTTTTATTATAATTTTTCTGAAAAATGATTTTCAATTTGACCCAGTAAACGTGCAACTAAAAGTCATTTTTATTGGTCCCAGACTTCAGGCCTGGCAAAAATATATGTATTTGAAGTCCCCGAAAAAAAAATATGAAAAATGACTCAGTGGCGACCCCTACAAAATCAAAATACATTGGGCCTATGGAAAGTGAAAGTAACTTTTTTCCAACGTAGAAAACTGAAACTTGGTACACACATCCACCATGGGCTTATGAACAAAAAAGCCAATGGGGACCACACCCTATCACACACGGGAAGGCGGCCATTTTGAATTGAAAAAATTGAACCGACTTAAAATAAACCTCTTTTTTAAAAGAACACAGACAATACCTGCTTCATTCCACAGACACCAAACTTGGGCAAAATGAGCTAAACACATGTATGTAAAATAGACAAGCGTTTTTCTAGACTTTTTTGCTCGAGTTATATTTTTTTTTATTATAATTTGGTATATTTTTTTTTATTATAATTTTTCTGCAAAATGATCCTAAATTTGACCCAGTAAACGTGCAACTAAAAGTCATTTTAATTGGTCCCAGACTTCAAGCTCGGCGAAAAATTTATGTATTTGAAGTCCCCGGAAAAAAAAAAATGAAAAATGACTCAGTGGCGACCCCTAGAAAAGTCAAAATACATTGGGCCTATGGAAAGTGAAAGTAACTTTTTTCCAACGTAGAAAAATGAAACTTGGTACATCCATAGGACACCTCAGGGCAAACAGAAAAGTCTAAGACAGCCACACCCTAAACTTAACAGGAAGTCCACCATGTGGGGTGAAACGTGCGGCCACTAAAACCGCACCCCTTGCACAAAAAGATGCAAATCATTGTGTTTTAATCTAAATGGCCCCAAATTTGGTGAGTATCATCTAGACACGTGTGCCAACCAAAGTTGTGACTTTGATTTTGATATCTTATCGGGTATGGGTGTGGCAAGCCTGTAACGAGGTGGCCATTTTTGTGAAAATAAAATGTCTCTTAACTCTCAAACGCCTTCTCGGATCGAGTTGGACCCGAAATGGCGTTTGTGCACATTCATGACCTGAACACAAAGATATGTAAATAAAAGGGTTATCTTTAGAAATGGCTCTCCAGCGCCCCTACAAACTTATAATGGGACCCAAGAATTTAGTTTGTCATAGAGACATAAAATTTGGTACACACATCTCTGATGTCATGACGAGCATAAAAGCCAATGACAACCACCCCCTATCTATAAATGTGTTGCCATAGCAACGCCCAAAAATGTGGAAAAAGTCAATGGGAAGTGAAATTTTAGTTTGTTGTAGGCAAATGAAACTTGGTACACACATCCACCATGGGCTTATGAACAAAAAGCCAATGGGGACCACACCCTATCACACACGGAAGGCGGCCATTTTAAATTGAAAATGTGAACCGACTTAAAATACACCTCTTTTTTAAAAGAACACAGAAAATAGCTGCTTCATTCCACAGACACCAAACTTGGGCAAAATGAGCTAAACACATGTATGTAAAATAGACAGGTGTTTTTCTAGACTTTTGCTCGAGTTATATTTTTTTGATTATAATTTGGTTTTTTTTAATTATAATTTTTCTGTAAAATGATCCTCAATTTGACCCAGTAAACGTGGAACTAAAAGTCATTTTTATTGGTCCCAGACTTCAAACCCGCAAAAATGTATGTATTTGAAGTCCCTGAAATAAAATACGAAAAATGACTCAGTGGCGACCCCTAGAAAAGTCAAAATACATTGGGCCTATGGAAAGTGAAAGTAACTTTTTCCAACGTAGAAAATGAAACTTGGTACATCCATAGGACACCTCAGGGCAAACAGAAAAGTCATTACAGCCATACCGTAAACTGAACAGGAAATCTACTATGTTGGGTGGAATGCGTGACAACCTAAATTGCACTTGTGTCTAAAGGCTTTTCATCTAAACAGCTCCAAATTTGGTGAGTATCATCTAGACACGTGTGAAAAAACCAAAGTTATCGTAATGAGTTTGTGAATTGGCAGCCATTTTTTTGGGAAATAAATGCCATTTTTTAAGGCACAAAATGCAATCCTCTCAGTGCATGTGTCTCGAAGTTGGGTCTCAAGGGAGGCGGGCCTTTATCGCACATGTAAATAATTATTTTATTTTTTTTTTTTATTGTCGACCTATGATCCTAAATTTGACCCAGTGAATTTATGAACGAAAAGTCATTTTTATTGGTACACACATTTTATGTCATGACGATTTATGTATTTGAAATGAAAAACCACCCCTATCTATAAATGACTCAGTGCAACCCTACAAAATCAAAATACATTGGGCCTATGGAAAGTGAAAGTAACTTTTAGTTTGTCCAACGTAGAAAAATGAAACTTGGTACACACATCCACCATGGGCTTATGAACAAAAAGCCAATGGGGACCACACCCTATCACACACGGAAGGTGGGCCATTTTGAATTGAAAATGTGAACCGACTTAAAATAAACCTCTTTTTAAAAGAACACAGACAATATAGCTGCTTCATTCCACAGACACCAAACTTGGGCAAAATGAGCTAAACACATGTATGTAAAATAGACAAGCGTTTTTCTAGACTTTTTGCTCGAGTTATATTTTATTTTATTATAATTTGGTATATTTTTTTTATTATAATTTTTCTGCAAAATGATCCTCAATTTGACCCAGTAAACGTGCAACTAAAAGTCATTTTTATTGGTCCCAGACTTCAAGCTCGGCGAAAAATTTATGTATTTGAAGTCACTAAAAAAATATGAAAATGACTCAGTGGCGACCCCTACAAAAGTCAAAATACATTGGGCCTATGGAAAGTGAAAGTAACTTTTTTCCAACATAGAGAAATGAAACTTGGTACATCCATAGGACACCTCAGGGCGAACAGAAAATGTATTACAGCCATATCAGAACTCAACAGGAAATCTACTATGTTGGGTGTATGCGTGACTACCTAAATTGCACCCCTTGTGTCTAAAGGCTTTTCATCTAAACAGCTCCAAATTTGGTGAGTATCATCTAGACACGTGTGCAAAAAAAAGTTATCAATTTGTTTTTTGATAGATTTGTGGCTGTGGTCGTAATGAGTCTGTGAAGAGGCAACTATTGGGAAATAAATGCCATTTCCCAATTGCCAGGATCCTTCTCAACAGAAAATGTTGGGTGGAATACATGACCACCTAAATCGTACACTTTGTGCTAAAGGGTTTTCATCTAAACAGCTCCAAATTTGCTTTAAAGCACGACATGCAATCCTCCGAATATATGTGTCCCCGCGGTCTAAAGGGAGGCGAGGGCCTTTATCGCCGCTTGCGGCTTTAGTTTTTTTTTTTTTTTTTTTTTTATTTTGACCAAATGATCCTAAATTTGACCCAGTGAACATGCACAAAAAGTCATTTTTATTGGTCCCAGACTTCAAGCTCGGCAAAATGGTATGTTTTGAAGTCGCCGAAAAAAAACGAAAAATGACTCAGTGGCGACCCTACAAAATCAAAATACATTGGGCCTATGGAAAGTGAAAGTAAGTTTTTGTCAACACAGAAAAATGAAACTTGGTATATCCATAGGACACCTCAGGGCAAACAGAAAAGTCAATGACAGTCACACCTAAACTCAACAGGAAGTCCGCCATGTGGGGTGAAACGCCACTAAAATCGCACCTTGCGCAGAAAGATGCAAATCATTGTGTTTTAATCTAAATGGCCCCAAATTTGGTGAGTATCATCTAGACACGTGTGCCAACCAAAGTTGTAACTTTGTTGTTGATATCTTATCGGGTATGGGTGTAGCAAGCCTGTAACGAGGTGGCCATTTTTGTGAAAATAAAACGTCTCTTAACTCTCAAACGCCTTCTCGGATCGAGTTGGAACCAAAAAGGCGTTTGTGCACATTCATGACCTGAACACAAAGATATGTAAATAAAAGGGTTATCTTTAGAAATGGCTCTCCAGCGCCCCTACAAACTTATAATGGGACCCAGAATTTAGTTTGTCATAGAGACATAAAATTTGGTACACACATCTCTTATGTCATGACGAGCATAAAAGCCAATGACAACCATCCCTATCTATAAATGTGTTGCCATAGCAACGTCCCAAAAATGTGAAAAAAGTCAATGGGAAGTGAAATTTTTAGTTTGTTGTAGGCAAATGAAACGTGGTACACATATCCACCATGGGATTTATGAACAAAAAAGCCAATGGGGACCACACCCTATCACACACGGGAAGGCGGCCATTTTGAATTGAAAATTTGGTCCGACTTAGAATACACCTCTTTTTTAAAAAACAACAAAAAATAGCTGCTTCATTCCACAGACACCAAACTTGGGCAAAATGAGCTAAACACATGTATGTAAAAGAGACAAGTGTTTTTCTAGACTTTTTTGCTCGAGTTATATTTTTTTATTATAATTTGGTATATATTTTTTATTATAATTTTTCTGCAAAATGATTCTCAATTTGACCCAGTAAACCAACAACTAAAAGTCATTTTTATTGGTCCCAGACTTCAAGCCCAGCGAAAAATTTATGTATTTGAAGTCCCCGAAAAAAAAATGAAAAATGACTCAGTGGCGACCCTAGAAAAGTCAAAATACATTGGGCCTATGGAAAGTGAAAGTAATTTTTTCCAACGTAGAAAAATGAAACTTAGTACATCAATAGGACACCTCAGGGCAAACAGAAAAGTCTATGACAGCCACACCCTAAACTAAACAGGAAGTCCGCCATGTGGGGTGAAACGCATGGCCACTAAAATCGCACCCCTTGCGCAAGAAGATGCAAATCATTGTGTTTTAATTTAAATGGCCCCAAATTTGGTGAGTATCATCTAGACACGTGTGCCAACCAAATTTGTGACTTTATTGTTGATATCTTATCGGGTATGGGTGTGGTAAGCCTGTAACGAGGTGGCCATTTTGTGAAAATAAAATGTCTCTTAACTCTCAAACGCCTTCTCGGATCAAGTCGGACCTAAAAGGCGTTTGTGCACATTCATGACCTGAACACAAAGATATGTAAATAAAAGGGTTATCTTTAGAAATGGCTCTCCAGCGCCCCTACAAACTTATAATGGGACCCAAGAATTTAGTTTGTCATAGAGACATGGAATTTGGTACACACATCTCCTATGTCATGAGGAGCATAAAAGCCAATGACAACCACCCCTATCTATAAATGTGTTGCCATAGCAACGTCCCAAATATGTGGAAAAGTCAATGGGAAGTGAAAATTTTAGTTTGTCGTAGGCAAATGAAACTTGGTACACACATCCAGTATGGGCTTATGAACAAAAGCCAAAGGGACCACACCTTATCACACACGGGAAGGCGGCCATTTTAAATTGAAGATGTGAACCGACTTAGAATACAACCTCTCTTTTAAAAAACAACAGAAAATAGCTGCTTCATTCCACAGACACCAAACTTGGGCAAAATGAGCTAAACACATGTGTGTAAAATAGACAGGCGTTTTTCTTGTCGTTTTTGCTCGAGGTATATTTTATTTTATTATAATTTGGTATATATTTTTATTATAATTTTTCTGAAAAATGATTTTCAATTTGACCCAGTAAACGTGCAACTAAAAGTCATTTTTATTGGTCCCAGACTTCAAGCCCGGCAAAATGTATGTATTTGAAGTCCCTGAAAAAAAAATAGGAAAAATGACTCAGTGGCGACCCCTAGAAAAGTCAAAATAATTGGTTCTATGGAAAATGAAAGTAAATTTTTCCAATGTAGAAATACAAAACTTGGTACATCCATAGGACACCTTAGGGCAAACAGAAAAGTTTATTACAGCCATACCGTAAACTCAACAGAAAATCTACTACGTTGGGTGGAATGCGTGACCACCTAAATTGCACCCCTTGTGTCTAAAGGCTTTTCATCTAAACAGCTCCAAATTTGGTGAGTATCATCTTGACACGTGTGCAAAAAAAAGTTATCAATTTGTTTTTTGATACATTTGTGGCTGTGGTCGTAATGAGTCTGTGAAGAGGCAACCTTTGGGAAATAAATGCCATTTCCCAATTGCCAGGATCCTTCCTTAAGAGGAGGCCTCTCCAGAGCCACGGCTAGAGTCTTAGAAAACTCCTCAGAATCCTTTGGAACTTGTAAACTTGTACTTTTAGACAAGTTATATTTACATTTTGCCTTTTTAAACAGGGGGGTGCAGCGATTCCTAAGTCATCTCAAATCTCCAGCCAGTACTTTGTTTTTCTTGCCTTAGCCCAAGCATAATCTATTATTTTCAAAGGTTCAGACAGCTCCCAGGAAAACCAGGGATTGTGGAGACCTTTAACTCTAAATTACAAGGTGGTGTAGCAGGCCCCAGGAGTAGCACAGGCCCGGTTATTTGACATTACCGTGAAGTTTACGCTTTAAAGCACGAAATGCACTCCTCCAGTGCATGTGTCCCGCGGTCTCAAGGGAGGCGAGGGCCTTTATCGCGCTTGCGGCTTTAATTTACGTTCTAACTCTATTACCACCACCTGACTTGTTAACATAATTGGTGCACAAATACCAGTCCAATTCTTGGGTAAAGTAACTTTTATACTACTCATATCATCGCATAACCAAAATATATCTGCCAAAGGCTGTGTTCCCCTGCTAGCATGGGCAGCCCATATTTAAGTAATAAAGGTGTTATTGCGTATAACTCTTAAGTGTCTTCCATCTTCAATAACTTGCTCACACTTAATAGCAGCTCTCTCAGTTGTTTTACATATATACAGTCTAGCCTCACTTGAATAACCTGGTCTGTAACGAGCTGGTAACTTCTGATATTCACATCTGAGACAGCACTTCTGAGATATTTAAAAGAGCGAAGATTTCACGTAGTTAGAAGAATGGATTGTGCCCGAGATTTGTCACCTACCGGTGTCGGGCACCGCCGCTCCTGCCGCTCCTGCTGCGCCTGGCTGCTGCCCGAGGATGGCCACGACTGCTGCTTCACCTACCTCGGATGGCGTCATCAGCTGGCGCGATCTGCCTGCTCCGCCTGCCTCGGCCTTCCCAGAGAGGAGTCCCGCCGCGCGGCTTTCATGGGTCCTATTTCCCCGTCTCGACCCGACCTGCCACCGCTATCCATCGCGGTGTCCCCTGCCGCTACCCCACCTCAGCTGAATTGGGCAGCGAGTAGTGAGGACGGGGAGCCCCGTGGCGATGACGCTGGATCCACCGGTACTGGAGTGTCCGTCCCTGGTCTCCAGCCAGCTCATCGGTACCCGCTAGATGAACTGCCGCAGCTGTTTGCCTCTGCTGCGGTTCGTATGGAGACCCCACTCCCGCCCCAGCAGCTTGAGACTGCTCCGGCGGACTTCACACTGGGGCTAGCGTCACAGACTCGTTCTCGGCCACGCGTGGCGACTCTCTGCCCTCTGATGACACCCATCGCCCATTATGCCCAGCGAGAATGGCAGAGCCCGCTCTCGGCGAGAGGTCCCGCCCGAGGTTATCTGGGATATTGCAACGTGGTGGGCTGGAACGAGATCACTGTCGTCCCACCTGTTGAGGACGGGGTGAGGATGTGCCTGTTACCGTCATCTACCCTCTGGCCGAGCGGTAAGCCGGCTCTACCATCAGAGAGGGACAGATTGATGGCATCGCTGATGGATCGCTGCTACGCTAACGCCGCTCAGGTGGTGGCGTTGGCTAGCAATGTGGTTTTCCTGGCGGGCTCCTTGGACAAGCTCACACATGAGCGATCGGTCCTCACGCCCGAGGAGATAGATGAGGTTCAGACCACAGCGGCTGTTGTCCTGAGGATGTCCCAAGCATTCGCAGTGGATGGGGGCCGCACCATGGCGCGCTCAGCTCGGCGCCAGACACCTGTGGCTCGGCCTGTCTTCCCTGAAGGCACAGAAGCAGAGACGCATCCTCGGTCTGCCGCTCTCCACTTCATCCCCGTTTGGTCCTGATATTCAGTCTTTTGTAGATCGACTAGAATCAGCCTCCAAGACGTCCCAGCAGCTTGCTCCTCACCTCCAGCCGAGACGCCAGCGTACGACATTTGGCGCCGTCGTGCAGACCGGCACCAGGTGTCTGCGACTCCCCGTGAGCGAGCTAGGGCACGCCCCACCATTGCCGCTGCTGATCCTGTCCCCGCGTCTTATAGTGCAGGGCTGAAAAACGCCGGGAGAAGAGGAGGTTTCCAACGTAATAGGGGCGCTGGCTCCTCCCGCTCCTACAAGTCGTCCTTTAATGAGAGTCATGTCAATAAAGGCCGTAGGGCATAAAAGATAAAGAGCACGCTTCTGAGCCTTCCCCTCCGGCTCTTTATGGTCCGCCCCCTTCCACTACGCCACGCAGACGGATTGTGCTTGGCTTAAGTGGGTCCGACGCACCTACAGCAGTACAGGCGCCTTCCATGCTGCCAAGGGAGGGGCTTAAGAGGCGCTCCCCCGCACTCTCCTGTAACTCTAAGGCGGCTGGTAAACGGCCCAGATTCCACTCTGCAACTGCCAGGGGCGGTGTGCAGATATTGGGGGCTGTGGGCTTGCCCCCGCAGTTATTCAGGCAGCGCCCAGAGTTGAGCTGCAAGGGCGGGGATGCTGACCAGGGCTTGCTGCCCCTGGCCACACAGTCAGCTACTAGGGGTGCACCACCTGTAAAAGTGGGGCGACTCAGTCTGGGGGGGCCCCGCCCCCCCCTCCCCAGGTCCCCCGGACCTAGGGGATTCTAGCTCAGACAGCAACCCAACCCCAGTCACCCACAGAACCCCAGCAGTGCCCCCTCCCAAGAGGGTAGGGCAGCCCTTTCTGGGGTGGCCCCCCGCATCCCGAACCTCCAGTTGGGTTTGTGATGGCGGGTGGGCCGATACATCCTCCTGTTCAGGACATTGTGCGCCCTCTATCGCACTGCTTGGAGGCGTGGACACGCCTTCTCGGCCCTCTATCGCCCTGACTGGACAGGACGCTGAGGAGGGGCTATGCCATGCAGTTTGCCCGTCGACCCCCTCCCTTCCGCGGTGTCCTTCGCACACAGCTCACAACCCGGGCAGCGACAAGGGCCCTCCAAGAGGAGGTCTCTTCACTCCTGCATTGCGGTGCAATTTCGGAACTGGACCGAGGGGAGGCTGAGAGAGGGTTTTACTCCCCCTATTTCTTGGTCCCAAAGAAAAACGGGGGAGTGAGACCAATCCTGGACCTGCGCATCCTGAACGAGTATGTGACCACCAGGAGGTTCCGCATGTTAACTACCAGGCACCTCCTGGAGAGTGTCCGCCCGGGGGATTGGATGACCTCAATCGACCTGATGGATGCTTATTTTCACGTCTCCATCCTGCAGGGGCACAGGAAATTTCTCAGGTTCGCCATCGGGGAGCGGTGTTTTCAGTTTAACCGTCTCCCGTTCGGCTACTCCCTCGCCCCACGCACCTTTTCCAAATGCGTGGAGGCAGCACTGGAGCCGCTTCGTCGTCAGGGTCTCAGGATCCTGACTTACATCGACGATTGGCTCATCCTTGCTCCCTCTCGCCAGGAAGCCGTGCAGCATACGGACAGAGTACTGCGTCACATCTCAAAGCTGGGGTTCGTGGTGAACCAGGCCAAGAGCTCGTTGTTGCCAGCACAACAGGTGACGTACCTGGGACTGGAGTTGGATGCACAGACCATGCGCGCACGGCTCTCCGTGGAGAGACAGGTGGCGCTCAGGAGTCTGGCTCAGAGGCTGGTGGTAGCTCCATCTGCACCGTCTTGTCTGGTACGGTGCCTACTGGGCATGATGGCGGCAGCTCACCCGGTGGTACGCTTGGGGCTCCTTCATATGAGACGGCTCCAACGCTGGTTTGCGCGGCTCCGATTACATCCCACGCAGGACAGACAGTCCCGGGTCTCACTGTCCTTGGGGGCTCAACAGGATCTGGAATTCTGGCTCACCCCGGACCGTCTCCAACTGGGAGTGCGCATGGGATGCGTCCCACACTATGTGGAGGTGTTCACGGACGCATCACTCACCGGATGGGGCGGGACCTTAGGCCGGCTCGCAGTGGGCGGGGCCTGGGAGCCAACGCTATCCCACATAAATGTACTGGAGATGGTAGCAGTGCAGAGGGTGCTTCTGCACTTTGCCCCAGCTTGAAGGAGATCACGTGATGATCAGGTCGGACAACACAACAGTTGTGGCCTACCTGAACAGACAGGGAGGAACCAGGTCACCCCTCCTTCATCGGAGGGCAGCAGAGATCCTAATGTGAGCAGACACACACCTGGCCTCCCTAAGGGCACGGCATGTGCCCGGGACACTCAACGCAGGGGCAGACAGGATGTCCCGGGGTGGCCCTCTACGACGAATGGAGCTTGGCGCCCAAGGTCGCCACGACAGACTTGGCGTCGGTTCGGTCAGCCTGTGGCCGACCTGTTCACCAGTGCAGAGAACGCACAGTGCCCACTCTGGTTCTCGCTCAGATCGTCAGACGACCCACCGCTAGGGGTGGACGCGCTTGCTCAAGAGTCATGGCCCATAGGCCTCCTCTATGCCTTCCCACCACTACGCCTCTTATCCCCTCTGCTTCAATGGGTGAGGTTGCAGGGCCCTCACATCCTGGTGGTGGCTCCGGACAGTCCGGGTGCCTGATGGTACCCGGACCTGGTGCAGATGGCGGTGACGGACCCGTGGCCTCTCCCCGACCAACCCGACACACTGCTGCAGGCCGGGGGTTCCCTTCAGTCCCAACCATTCCTGACCCGCAGGCTCCTAGTCTGGAGGTTGAAAGGGGAAAGCTTATGAATATAGGACTTCTCCCAGCAGTGGTGTCCACCATCCAGAGTGCTAGGGCACCTTCCACGGCCAGGGCATACGGCACCCGTTGGCGTCTCTTTGCCGCTTGGTGTGGTGACAGGACGTTGGACCCCTGTAGCTGTCCAGTTAATGTAGTCCTGGAATTTCTACAGGGACTTCTGGATAGTGGTCGTGCCGCATCTACTCTGGCGGTGTTTGCGGCAGCCATCACGACGGGCCATGAGGGCTTTGGGCGCTTCTCGGCTCGTAGTAACCCTTTGGTTAAGCGTTTTCTTCGGGGTGCACGCAGGGTGAGGCCCCCCTCTAGACAGATGGTGCCTCCCTGGGACCTTCAGACTGTTTTGGATGGTCTGTCTGGACCCCCTTTTGAGCCCTTGGAGCAGGCGGAAGTCCGGCTGCTCTCCTTCAAGACCGCCCTTCTGTTGGCACTATCCTCCGCCAAGAGGGCGGGGGACCTGTGCGCCTTGTCGGTTCATCCTGCATGTCGCTCAGTGAGGATGGAAGCCTAATTCACCTTTGGCCCAACCCAGCCTTTCAGCCGAAGGTTATCACCTCGTCCTTCCGGTCCAGGGTGATCAGGATTAGAGCTCTCTGCCCCTCCCCAGCCGGGACGACGGCAGATGCGCGGTTACTCATGCTGTGTCCGGTCAGGGCTTTGCGCTGCTATGTGGAGCGCACAGCGGGCTTTTGGACATCAGACCAGTTATTTGTGTGCTTCGCGGCCAAGGGGCGTGGGTCACCGTTGTCGGCCCAACGCCTAGCACACTGGATCTGTGGGGGTATTGGAGCGGCCTACATGGCTCAAGGCCGACCTCCCCCAGCCTTGATCAGGGCACACTCTACCCGAGGGGTTGCCACGTCGGTGGCCCTGTGTAGAGGTGTCTCTGCGGAAGATATATGCTTGGCGGCATCTTGGTCCTCTGTGTCCACGTTTGTGCGGTCCTATCTCATGGACTTGTCTGCGAGCTCTGTCACTCATTCAGTGTTGAATAGAGGCCAGAACCTCGTCACCTAGGCTGGCGCACACTGCAGGTGTTACTGTTATTGCGGCTGAGAACATTTATACCGCAGCTTGGCGGTTCCTTTTTGGATGTGTTTGTCTGTGCAGCTGTGTGAGGGCCCGTGTGCTCTTGGGAGAGGCGGTCACGGGCTCGGCGGGCAGGATGGATGCTTTTGGGAGAGGCGGTCCATCCCCCGACCACGGACACTGAAGTTGGGAGTTTGAACAGGATGCCAGAATGCTCTTGGGAGAGGCGGTCCTGGGCACAGCTTGATTAGGCTCACATAGGGCGGCGACAGATGAGAGGCAGTTTGGGCGCCGTGACCTGTAGTGGGCGTGCTTGGCTGCTCTTGGGAGAGGCGGGCCCGCATTGCTCCTGGCGTTGTTTGTTCCGCGCCAATCGTTGTGAACCGGTCCAGCTGGGAGTACATTTATCCCCTACGACCTTCGCCTTGGTAGGTAACCACTAGCGAAGCCCGTAGGTGGGCGGAGCACACACGAAGTAGAACTGTAGTTACATCAGGTAACTATAATTTCCTTTTGATTCACATGCATCTGTATTAACTCCTGGAATTGGTCGAATTGTGGGCACTCTTTTAGAATTGTAACATGTAATGCAATCTTTCCTTGTGACTTGTCTAGCTGAGAACTTCATCACAAATTGTTCAAAACAAATTGTTGCCATATTGAGCAATTCTTGTCATCTCTTCATTTTGATGTGATGGTTTAACCTCTCTTTTCTCCCTATGCTCCAATTTAGCTGTTATTAGTTCCCTAGCTTTCTCTTTGTTTATGTTGAACCCTTTCTTTACCTCAATGCACTGATCCTGTGTACATTCTATTTCTAAGGTGAGAGCTCCCTCTCTGCCCTGCTCACAGTCTTTTCCTGCTTGTCTCTTAGTCTCTGAGAACGTCTTCTTATCACTGGCTTTTCAGTATTTATCTGATCTTTGCTGTGCTCCTCAGGGGCCTGTGCCCTTTCCTTCAAAAAAGTTTTAATTGTCTGTACCTGATTTTACGCTGTCATGCTGTTCTCCATCTAAAGGTGTAATCATTTTGGTGGCCGGGTTGACTGTATTACAGCGTTGTATTATTAATTCAGGGGCTGACAGAATTACTTCATACCCCGTTTTTCTAGCCTGTGTCAACACAAATTTAGGACTAGTCAACAATGCGTGCAACTGATGCGTGGTGTACATAGTAATTGGAAAACCCCTTGTTATCACCGAAGCCTTTTTGAATGCAGTCACAGCTGATGCTAATGATCTGTAACACGGTGCTAAACCTTCTTCGATACTATCTAATTTTGAGCTGTAATAAGCTATAGGCTGTTTGCCAACGCACTGTTTTGCATCAGTACTGCTGATGAATAGCCATCTCTCTGCTACATATAGATGAAACATTTTTTTATAATCAGGATTTCCAAGTGCTGGAGCTTTTTGCATGCTGTCTTTTAATGCAGAGAATGCTCTGTCAGCTTCTTCAGTCCAGTTAGGATACAACCTAAATATTCCACCTCAGGTTGACAAAATTGTAATTTTAACTTTGTGTCCTCCATGTGCTAAGGTTTGTAACACAGTGATAGAATCTTTTTCACACTGTTCCCGATTAGGGCTACATATTAGCAGATCGTATATTAATCGAGAATTTTGATGGACACTCTGTGTCATTTAATTTTTCTGACTCAAGCTTAGATGGGTCTAATCGTTCTGGGAATATCTGACGGAGCTCTGCCCATATTCTGGCTCTGTGTCCGTTGAAGCCTATGTGGTCGGCTTGATTCCCTTGTATAACCAGTGGCAACTCAGCTGCTGTGAACAATTCTTCAGTTATATGCTTCCCTGCCAGATACATGATCAATGCTTTAATGTCCCCAAGAGCCAGACGAGCCCCCCCAGTTTTTTCCTCTAAATCAAAAATGCATTTTGTGATAGATCAGGAAGTCCATTAGCCAAACCAACCATATCTGTAAATGACCAAGGAATATACTGTGGCTCATTGCGGCCTTTTGTCAGTATGGGAAACATTCCTCTTCCTAAGTCTTCATTCTCAGGAGGGGGAGGGGTCGTTAACTGCCGGCTGCGAAGTCTCATCCCCTATTTCCCAGTATCATATTTTACTTCCTCCATCTCTGCTAGTGTTTTTTCAAGCAGATTTATTCTCTTTTTGGCTCGTCTCTGCAGCTCGTCTGCAGCCTCTTCCCCTGCTTATTTGATGGTTTTAGATTTTACGACAGGTGATTTAACGCTTAAGGCTGAAAATTCTTCAGATAAGCTTGCCTTCAGTCTCTCTCTTAAACTCTGTTCTTTCTTGGATAATTTTTTAATTCCATAATCTTCTCCTTTTCCTTTGAGTATTCTTCTATAATCCTCGGGACTTGTGAAGTCTGGTTTGATTCATAAAATGAAACTTTTGTCTTAAAGAATGTCTATCTTCAGAGGAACTCTCCTCCTCACCCTTTTTTTTTTTTTGGTTTAGAAATCTCTCTGCAACTGTTAGTTGCTTGCAGTCATGTCTATCTTGTCGGGACTGACTTCCCTTTTGTTCATTTAATTTTTCATATTCCTTTCTTTTAATTATCTTTAGTGTCACGGGTGTCTCTTGGCTTTTTACAATGTGAGCGCGCTTTCACATATTCTCCCTCCTCATCACTCTGATCGGAGGTGCTGTCTCCTGAATGAGAAGCGCTGTCGGAGTCGCTGTCATGGCCTCTGCCTAGAGTTCCCTGTCTTGGTTTAGTTAAAGCTGGTTTAAATTTACCAGTTATTTCAACGTCCATTTTCTCAGATATTTCTTTTGTTGGGTATTGCCCAGCAATTTCGGCATAAAGTGGAGGAGCTGTAGGCTCGGTACAAGGCTTAACAACAATTTTAGACCCTGTTTCAGCTGTTTGTGTGGACCTTTCCTGAAGTATTTTTTTCTTTGCCTCTATTCTAAACCATGCCAATGTTTCTCGCTCTTTAGTTCGTTTTCCTTCTCGTTTATCACTATCATCCTTTGCCTTGTAATGTCTTATGTTACTTTCCATTTCATTACAGCACGTTAGATCAAAACTTCCCGTAAGGGGCCACTGTAAAGTGTTCTGATTTAGATTTAAAGCACAGCTCTAACTAATTTAATTCTGATTTGTTGTTGGCTATTTTTACTCCAATTTATTATTAGTGTTTAAGACTCTAACCTTTTTCCTTGTTCTTATAATTTTATTTCCTCCTTTTGGTGAATTTATTCAATTTTAATTAACTACTTCCTATTAATTTTTCTCAGCGCTCTATTGTTAACTTCCTATTTTTATTATTACTCTTAATTTCTTCTTCGCCTCTTTTAATTCTCCTTTTAACAATATTATTTCAATTGTTTAACCTATTTTCCTTCACCTTTAAAGCTCTAAGTCTTATTAACGTCTGTATTTACTTCACCTAGGATTCTGTGCACACACACTCTCACACACACTCTGACCGGTCCACATGCCGCGGCACCTCAGTTCAGCCTCTCTTTTCCAGAGCCTTGGTCTGAACTCATTAGCGGGTTTGTGTCGCTCAGTCGTACGTCTTATATCTCAATTCCAGCGCCAAGCTGAACTTTTAAGATAGAAAAGGGACGCTAACTATTTTTCCTTCCCACTACGTTTCTGGCGGTCAACAGCGCTATATTTAATCCAGTCGACTTGGACAGCGTGTTACCCCTTATTAAAGCAGGCCTTTAAACTAAATTTTTCTCCTTTTTATATTGGGTATTTCGTCTGTTACTCCTTTTTTTGAATTTTCTTCAACTATACTTAAACTCAGCTGGAAAATCGCATGAATTTAGGTGCTTACTCTTATGGAGACCTCTGTCTCCTCTCAGGCCTCGTTCCCTTGACACCCCTGCACGCTTTGCCAGGTTCTGCTTACTTTAGACGTCTCTGTATTCTTTTGAGCAAAGAATTTAGACCGTCTCTTAAAAATTTCTTCTCCGGGATATAAACGGCGTTTTAACGCATATAATCTGTGGATAGAATTAGCCTCACAATTTTTCCGCTTGCATGCCAACTTCCTACTCAGAGTTATCTATACGTACACCTTATTTAGATTATACCCAAAGATAGAAATACTCCCTTTAATCGATTTCTTCCCTGACGTACAGACTACATCCTATTTAGATTATGCTTCATGGATAAAATATCTCTAAATTCTTCCTGAAGACACAACCGGTGTTGTTCTTAGCCTGCATTCAATGGACAGAAATGATTTATAAATAATCCCTAATAAAGTCCCCTATGCCCCTACTCTAGGTTTTTTTTGAGGTGAGGTTTTTAGAGTGGTCTCTTTCCTCCTCGGGCTCTGGTCCTTCCTGTGTGCGTGTGTCTGACATTAGGTTTTGTCTTTTATATTAATATGTTTAAATGAATAACTAACTGGGTCTACATAGTTTAAAACACATAACATATAACATATTACACCACACCTGCTTCAGTGCTCAGACGGATGCCATTTGTGACTTTGATAAGTGCAGTCTCAGTGCTGTGATGGGGTCTGAATCCTGACTGAAAGGGATAAAATCAGTTGTTAAGTAATAGAAAGTCATTAAGTTGCTGATATACAATCTTTTTGATGACTTTACCTAAAAATGGCAGGTTTGATATGGGCCGATAGTTGCTGAGCACTGTAGCAACAAGACTGCTCTTCTTCAGACACACTCAAGACACACTCACACAGCTACAACCAGTGTGAGTGTGTACCTACAGTTACAACCAGTGTGAGTGTGTACCTACAGCTGCAACCAGTGTGAGTGTGTACCTACAGCTGCAACCAGGGTGAGTGTGTTCCTACAGATGTAACCAGTGTGAGTGTGTACTTACAGTTAAAACCAGTGTGAGTGTGTACCTAGTTCAGAACCCTTTATGGTGATGAAAAAATCAAGGCCCATGGCGCCGCCCGGTATGGCGCAACCGGGGCCCCACCCTGGAGCCAGGCCTGGGGTTGGGGCTTGCATGTGAGCGTCTGGTGGCCGGGTCTTTCCCCACGGGGCCCCACCCTGGAGCCAGGCCTGGGGTTGGGGCTTGCATGTGAGCGTCTGGTGGCCGGGTCTTTCCCCATGGGGCCCGGCCGGGCTTAGCCCGAAGGAGCGACGTGGGGCCGACCTCCCGTGGGCCCACCACCTGCGGGAGGAACCGTAAGGGGCTGGTGCAAAGTGGATTGGGTGGCAGTTGAAGGCGGAGGCCTCGACGACCCAATCCCCGGACACGGAATCTGGCGCTAGGGACATGGAATGTCACCTCGCTAGCGGGGAAGGAGCATGAGCTTGTGCGGGAGGTTGAGAGATACCGACTAGAGATAGTCGGGCTCACAGCTTGGGCTCTGGAACCCAAATCCTTGAGAGAGGCTGGACTCTCCACTACTCTGGAGTTGCCTGCGGTGAGAGGCGGCGGGCTGGTGTGGGCTTGCTCATAGGCCCCCAGCTTAGCCGCCATGTGTTGGAGTTCACCCCAGTGAACGAGAGGGTCGCTTCCCTGCGCCTTCGGGTCGGGGATAGGTCTCTCACTGTTGTTTGTGTTTACGGGCCAAATGGCAGTGCAGAGTACCCGGCCTTCTTGGAGTCTCTGGGAGGGGTGCTGGAAAGTGCTCCGACCGGGGACTCAGTCGTTCTACTGGGGGACTTCAGCGTTCACGTGGGCAGCGACTGTGACACCTGGAGGGGCGTGATTGGGAGGAACGGCCCCCCGGATCTGAACCCGAGTGGTGTTCTGTTATTGGACTTCTGTGCTAGCAACAGTTTGTCCATAACGAACACCATGTTCAAGCATAAGGGTGTCCATCAGTGCACGTGGCACCAGGACACCCTAGGCCGGAGATCGGTGATCGACTTTGTAGTTGTTTCATCTGACCTCCGGCCGTATGTCTTGGACACATGGGTGAAGAGAGGGGCGGAGCTGTGAACTGATCACCACCTGGTGGTGAGTTGGATCCGATGGCGGGGGAGAAAGCTGGACAGACTCGGCAGGCCCAAACGTACTGTAAGGGTCTGTTGGGAACGTTTGGCAGAGCCCCCTGTCAGAAAGACCTTTAACTCCCACCTCCGGCAGAGCTTCGACCAGATCCCGAGGGAGGTTGGAGACATTGAGTCCGACTGGACCATGTTCTCCACCTCCATTGTTAATGCGGCCACTCAAAGCTGTGGCCGTAAAGTCTCCAGTGCCTGTCGTGGCGGCAACCCCCGAACCCGGTGGTGGACACCAGAAGTAAGGGATGCCATCAAGCTGAAGAAGGGGACCTACCGAGCCTGGTTGGCCCATGGGACTCCTGAGGCAGCTGATAGGTACTGGCAGGCCAAGCGGACTGCAGCCCGGGTGGTCGTGGAGGCTAAAACTCGGGTCTGGGAGGAGTTCGGTGAGACCATGGAGAAAGACTAACGGTCGGCCTCAAAGAAATTCTGGCAAACCGTCCGCGCTCAGGAGGAAGCAGTGCCCTGCCAACACTGTTTACAGTGGAGGTGGGAACCTGCTGACTTCAACTGGGGATATTGTTGGACGGTGGAAGGAATACTGAGGATCTCCTCAACCCCACCGACACATCTTCCGCTGAGGAAGCAGGGGGTGAGGGCTCGGAGGTGGACTCGTCCATCACCCAGGCCGAAGTCACTGAGGTAGTTGGGAAGCTCCTCGGTGGCAAGGCGCCGGGGGTGGATGAGATACGCCCTGAGTACCTCAAGTCTCTAGATGTTGTAGGGCTGTCTTGGTTGACACGTCTCTACAACATTGCGTGGCGGTCGGGGACAGTGCCTCTGGACTGGCAGACCGGGGTGGTGGTCCCTGTTTTCAAGAAGGGGGACCGGAGGGTGTGTTCAAACTACAGAGGGATCACACTCCTCAGCCTCCCCGGGAAAGTCTATGCCAGGGTACTGGAGAGGAGAATGCGGCCGATAGTTGAACCTCGGATTCAGGAGGAACAATGCGGTTTTCGTCCCGGTCGTGGAACACTGGGTGCTGGAGGGTTTATGGGAGTTTGCCCAACCAGTCCACATGTGTTTTGTTTGTTGGAGTTACAACTAGTGTGAGTTTGTACCTACAGCTACAACCAGTGTGAGTGTGTACCTACAGCTGCAACCAGTGTGAGTGTGTACCTACAGCTACAACCAGTGTGAGTGTGTACCTACAGCTACAACCAGTGTGAGTGTGTACCTATGATCAATCAGTCTCCATACATTTTGTGAAATAAGTATGTTTTGAGTTTGCTTTTGAAAGCTTCGACAGTCAGCTCGCCGCACTTCCGCCGAGCCCATTCCATTGAAATGGGGCTCTATAAGAAAAGGCTCTGTAGCCAGCAGACTTCGCTTTACTCGAGTTGAAGGAGGCCAGCGTCCTGAGAGCGAAGGGTACGAGCTGGAGTTTACCGGGTGATGAGGTCAGATAGGTAACAGGCGCGCGTCCACAAAGGATTTCATATGTTAACAGGAGAACTTTGAAATCAGCTCTAACATGAATAGGAAGCCAGGACAGGAGTAATGTGATCGAACCTCCTGGTCTTTGTTAAACGCCTGGTGGCTGTAAAAAAAGTCCAGAAAATAACGCATTGCAATAGTCCAGCCTGGATGTGACAAATGCATAAATGAGAAATTCAGCATCAGCTAAAGAGAGGCAATAGCAAATTTTTGAGATATTCCTCAAGTGAAAAAAGCCCAGTTTAGTGATCTCACTAATGTGCTGCTGCAGAGATAGTGTGGGGTTAAAAATGACATCAAGGTTTCTCACAGTGGTGCCATGCTCCAACACACAGTTGTTGATCGTGACGGTAAGACTGTTGAACTTGTGCCGATGACTTTCAGGACCAATTTACAAGAGCTCTGTTTTATCCGAGTTCAGATGTAGGAAGTTTTGAGACATCCATGTTTTAATTGAAATGAGGCAGGCCTCTAGTTGCAGTAGTTTTATTTGGTAGATACAGCTGTGTATCATCGGCATAACAGTGGAAGTTTACTCCATAACTTCTGATGATTTGTCCCAATGGTGTAACATATAGTGAAATAAGTTAATAAAAGAGACAAAATAAGACCTATCACACAGATGGATTCTAACCAAGCAAGAGCAGAGCCAGAGATGCCAAAAACATATTTTAGTCTTAGCACTGCATGATCAATCGTATCAAATGCAGCGCTGAGATCTAGCAATAACAGTAGAGCTGATGAGTCCTCGTCCATCTGAAGGAGGAGATCATTAGTCACTTGAACTAAAGTTGTTTCAGTGGAATAAGAGGCCCTAAATGCAGACTGAAACGGTTCGAGGAGGTCATTTTCCGATAACTATACAGTAAGTTGTCTTAACACAACTTTTTCAAGGACTTTAGATAGAAAAGGTAAATTGGAGACAGGACGGAAATTATTTAGGCATCATGGATCCAGAGTAGGTATTTTGAGCAGGGTTTGACCACAGCCTGTTTGAAGAGGAAGGAACGGTGCCAGTAGACAGGGACAAGTTTATAATGTTTTACATAATTTGCCCTACATAGAGCCGCAGTTCTTTAAGCTGTTTTGCTGGCAGGATATCCAGGAGGCACGTAGTTGCTTTACATGAAGAAACCACCTTTGTCACTTATTGAGAGATACGGGATCGAAGACTGAGAGACAAGAGGTCAGTGGATCCAAGTAAACGGGACCTGGAGCTGAGGAAGAGAAAAAAAAAAAATTATCCCTGATATCTTTAATTTTATGATTAAATAAAGTAATAAAAAGTCTTGTGCACTAAAGGGAGAGGAGTCTTCAGTTATTTTTGGTTGGATTAGTTTACCAACTGTCCCAAAGAGAAACCTGGGGTCATGCAGGTTTTCTCTGAATAGAGATGAGAAATAGGCCGTCTTTGCAGTGCTGAGGGCGTGCTTATAGGTGTTTACACACAAACACCACTTTTGATAAATAACATTATTTTTATTATTTTTTTATTTATAGCGCTTTTCCACCTACTGTAGTAGGCACTCAAAGCGCTTTACATAGATTAAGCTGCCCAATAACACAACGACAGTATGTGGGGGAGAGGGGGATGTTATGATGTTTTTGGGATGTTTTGAGGCCGCTCTACCCACTGAGCTACTGCCACCCTAATACGTTCAAAACTCCTGCAGGCCTGTTTCAAAGCCCGGGTTTTCCTCATTATATCATGGCGTAGGGCGTTTGGTTGGTCTGGGCTTTGTCCTGAGGGGTGTCAGTGATGGCTGAGAGGGTTGCACAGACCTCCTCTGTGTAGGCTGTACTGAGTTTCCAGGTGTAGTTAAATTAGGAAGGACATCTGTCAGCCGTGTGGCAAATATTTCCATTGCAGCTGCGCTGAAATCATGTGAAGACACTCATCTCATCTCAAATTCTATCAGTGAGTGATCTGAAACAGCAGATGAATGAGAGGAGACGAAGAGATGGGAAACATCTATTCCCCGAGCCAAAACAAGATCCAGATAGTTTCCACTAATGCGTGTGGGCTCATTAACAAACTGGTTGAAAGACAGGGTTGTAAGCAGTGATTGAAATGCTCTGGCCAGAGGATCACACTCCTTATTTAGACAGACTGGCCCTGCCCTGCACAGGGATGGGACCCAGGACCTTCTTGACCTCATGGACCGAGAGGGAAAGAGAAATACAGCTCTTAAGCTCCGTGTCAAAGTTGAATGACAGCACTTTATCTTACAGCTCGGTCTGTTGTGATAATCACAGAAAAAATCCAGAACCGAACCAGCTCTGGACAGAAGTCAGGATTAAAAAGACTTGAGCTCAGAATTAAGTGAGGATGTCTAATAATGTGGTCAATTGTGCATCTGTCTGTTAACATCTTTATTCTGTTGTAAGTTAGGTACTTGACATGTTTGTCAACCTCATTTAAACTCACAAACGATGCCAGTAATTAGCTCACAGCCTTCACGTTCATTTGAACTAAACCTTTGTTAATATGGGTGATTAAAAATCTGAAAATGTGTGAAAAGAAGGGTTTGGAGATGAGATGACAAATACAATACATACAAGTCTATGTTGTTCACACATTTAGCTCAAAGAGTCTGGAATCCTAAATGCTGAACAGAAGTAATCATAAGCTTTTTAATAAAATGGACCCCATACTGTGGGAAAAAACACAGGAAATTAATCTTTCGCTTGAATTGGTTTTGTATTTAAAATGTTCTCACACATTTATGAAGGCATAAAATGCATGTTAATAAACTGACCTGGTCCTGAGCCACATATTTTCTGTCAAAGTTTTACTTGATTTTAAATCAACTCTAGCCTCTTTTGATTTTGTAGCATTTTCTTTTCTTCTGTAGCTGTCAATCAGAAACATCCTCCTGACAGTGCTCAAGAGACTGTAGGTGTGGAAGACATGGGACTTTACGTGACATGGGGGTTTGGATTATTACGTCCGTTTATGCTATCTAAAAAGTGTAGTTTTGAGAATAAATTTGGGTGTGGTTACCTTGGTTTGCATGTGTCAATCACCGAGCCGCGGACACGTCGTGTGGCTAGCTGGCTAACAAGTGGCTAGTTAGCTCGGAGCTAGGTGTGTCAGTGTGTCAGGCTTCTGTACTTGACCGTCGGCTGTTCTCTGAGTATTTGAGAAGAACGTTGTTGAAATGGCTTGCTGTGCTGTTGGCTGTACTAACAGACCCTTTCAAGAAGTGTGGTGTTCAGTTTTTTCGGTAAGTAATACAATTTTCTTGGTTTTATGGATGGTTTTAAGAGCTCTTACGCGGCTGAATATATAGCATTACTCAGTTTCTTCAAAGTTTCAAATTTATTTTTACTGGCTTTGCTTTAAAAAATAGATCCAGATATACAATATATCATGTAATTTCTTGCTCAAATCCAAACACTATTTGCATTGCGTACATGGCTATTAAACATAGTTTAACAGCAAAACAATATATTTATTCATGCTAGCTGTAATATTTTTTAAGTGATCGAATTAAGGATTTTATGACTTTGACATATAACCTGCAAATGAGCGCATCTTGGTAAAACTGCATTATTCACCGGATACGCTACGCAATGACTGTAGAAATTACGCTTGAAGACTTTTGAAAATAACGTGCAATCATTATGTACGAGATAATGTAAGATTATCTCGCAAAAAATTACAAATGAACTTTTTCAATGAAATCGGAATTGCACAGAAGATTGTGCTAGCGTTATGTGTATTTCCTCCGTTTAGGACGTGTAGAGGGTGTCTCTGGGAGCTCTGTTGTGTTATAAAGTATGACAACTGTACCTAGTACCTTCAATGTAGTACCCTGGTAGTACCTAGTGCTGTTGACACTTTTCAGTTACATTCAATACACCTAAGGCATAAACTACTATTTTAATATTTATAAATCTGGGCTTAAAAAATTATTGTCAATGTAAACATGTATACATAGCTTATGCTAAAACATAATATTTTTCAAGTCACTTAGCCTAAGAGAAATTATTATAAGCTTATGACCATGATCTTTTGTTTATGTGAAGCCCTGTTGTTATGTACCCTAACCCTACCCTGCAGTTGTTATTGTAACACTATATGTACGGTACTAATTTGGTAACCTTTTAAGGTCATACTAACTACTAATGTGTTTTTGGATGTTTGTTTAAGTTTACTCTAGGTGATCCAGACAGACTGGACCAGTGGGTGTTGAAGATGAGGAGACAGAACTGGACTCCTACCTCTTCCAGTCGGTTGTCCAGTCAACACTTTGAGATGGATTGCTTCTGCACTGATTTGAGGGTACACAAAGCATTGTGTCATCTTTATTACAAGGACAGTACATTCTGACCAACAGTTCAACTGTATAATATGCCAGAATAACATTAGTCCACATGGGTTATTGTAGAACTGCACAGAGTCACAAGCGAGCAGCAGCTTTATCATATCAGACACATCATTAATTACATGCAGGCCATTAGGGACACAAATAAAACACGCTGTCAAAATTAAAAAGGACAAATAGAAAACATGCGTTAGTTAAACTACAGACATCTTATTAAGCAAAGAGAAACAGAAGTTGTTAAAACAGTAGGGCACAGAGGGGTTTAATACTGACAAGTCGATCTGAAAAGCCACATTTTTAAAAGAGAGTGAAACTCGTTGATAGAGGAATGCTCTAAATAAAAAATATGTGATTCTACAATAAATCAATTAAATAAAGTAGCTACAATGCCATATAATGTATTTTCTTTATGTCTCTTTTAACAGTGAAGGTCTTGACTTGCTTGACAAGCACAGCTGTGCCCACCAATTTCTTTTTTTTTTAAAAGACAAACATCCAAAGCCTAGACGGCCACGGCAGGTATGTATTGCTGAAAAGGTGTCGATAACATTGAAGAGGTTGAGAATGTTAATAATGTGTCAAATGACAGTGTTGAGTGTCAAAGTGTAAATATTATGTATGTCATGTACATTTGTGTCCATGCAAACCTTAAATTGGAAATTAATTAACTTGATTAGACCATTTTCTATATGTCCTAGAGCCTGCATGAACGGGGCCCAAGTACATTTCAGAGAGCCTGTGTGTGCAATAGTTTACATCGTCGGTGGAATATGTCTGATAACAGGATTTGTTTTTAATAGAGTTGGCAGAATAATTTCCTCTGTTATGTTCCTCTGTGGGCATAAAAGTTCACCCTAGTTTATTGTATTTTTACATGTTCTTTATTGTCTTGTGCTATTATTTTTAATCCTTATGTCCTGTTTCTGGATGTGCATTTTATTTAACGGTTGTTGTCCCGTCCTATATGTTCCCACTCAAGGCCTGCACCATGTTGTGGTGAGTGGGCTTTCAACCAAGACAGGCCAACTTGAATTTGTTTTGTGAATTTTTTTTTTTTTTTTTGTCTGACTTTCCACAGGGTCCCGTCCTGCAGCAGTCATTTTAAACTCCTCATCACATCCTTGCCACGTCCACCTTCACCCTTACAACCTGATGGGACAAGGCTTTGTTTGTTGCTTCTCAAACCTTTTGGAACTGCATTACAAACATATGTGACACCTTTTACACACTTGAGCATTAAAAAAAACAGTTTACAATTTATTTTCACTTTTTTATTTTCAATGAAATGTATTGTATCATATGTTTTACAATTTTAAACAAACTTTCTTTCTGCTTTAAGTATGCGCTTGCCTTACTTATAATTTAATCTACCATCTAGTGGTATAAAATCAAAACTACAAAAATGTAAAATCTGTTTACAACATTGTCTAAGATAAAAAAAAAAAAAGAATGCAGTGTTTTGAAAATCACAGTATTTTATTTTAAAAGTAATTGAACACAAATAGATAAAATAATATTTTGAACAAAAAAACTGCTGCAGATGTTTTAACAGATGTTTCCAGGTGCAGAAGCAGGGGAGCAGAAGGGAGGTCCATCGTGAAAACTACAAGAGAAAGAGTTATGTATAACGTGGCTATAACAATAAAATATAGTCTCCAAAGTAATGTGTAACTGCACTTACTTGTCTGGGCAGTGGGCTCTTGGGAGTGAGCAATTTGAACAGTGGCGTTTTCCATATTTTAAACTACAATAGAAAAAGTTAGATTAGCATGCTATATTATAGCTACATACCACAAGCCTTATTCGTAAGCCTTGAAAAAACTTCCTCTTTGACGAAGGAGTCTGAAATGTCCGGGTGTAATCGCCATTTTTTTGCCCTGACTTTGAGGCTATTTCGGCGAATAGGGGACCAATGGGCGGATAACATCCATTTTTATTTACATTCTATGGAACGGACTCAGGTCTGTATACAATGGCCCGCCTCGGGCTCGTAACGTCTGGGTGGTCTCCTCATGACGGGCCATCCGAGGGGCTGTGGCAACAAAGGTGGGGTCGACGCTGGGAGTGATACAACTGGAGTGATGTCCGCAGGGGTAGAGCTATCACAAGGCAACAGCGGGGGGGTGTCCAAAGCCGTGTCATGGGGTCCACCAGCAGGAACATCAGGTGTGCCCGGGTCCGTATGGGCGGATCAGGGCACACAATACAGGGTCGCGGGCGGTGGAGGCAGCAGAGCAGCCGGCTGTCGCGCAAAAAAGCTGGCTGGCGCAAAGGCACGGGAAACCGTCGACTACGCAAAGTCAGACGACCTGACCCGTCGACCCTAACACGATACTGATTGTGACCCAATGACTCCACTACCACCCCTGATCTGTCCCACTTGTGTGTGCTCGGGCCTTAAAGATTGTGGAGGAACACAGTCTCGCCATAATAACGGGCAAAGTTCAGCCTCAGAGACTCAGATGTACGGGATACCAGCCCATGCCTGGCGCCAGTGCGGTCGCACATGTGGGTTTGAGAATTTCTCCAGTCTGTTGATGAAAAAAAGAAAACAAGCCCCGAAGGGGGCGGCCACATATGATCTGCGCAGGCGAGAGGTTGCAATCGGGTTCGGGTGTGTTACGCAACTGCAACATAGCACGCAGGAAGCGGTCATGATCAAGGCTGCCCAGAGGCGGAATAGGCAAATGCTAAGGGCTCCGCCCACCCTTGGGGGCGCCCGAGCACCCAAATTCCCGAATCCCGATCCACCCGTCCAACTGAGTGACGCATCAATCTCCCCCGCCCCCGCCCTGCTGAAAAAAAAAAAAACATCCGTTACCTGTGTGTGATTGTCACTGACAGATGGCCGAATTCACTGACACTGATAAGTTGTCATTATGTCAAAAAGACAAGCCATCTGGTGCCCAGGAAGAAAAAAGAAGAGAAGAGGAAGAAAAACGCGAAAAGACAGAGGTAGGTAATGATGATCAGTTTATCTATGTTGCATTAAGTTAGTTCAACAATGCCTGTAACGTTCGCTAATTTGAATTAGCTTATGACATAGTGTCATGAACTGCACGGTAGAGACAGACAGTGGTGATCCAAACGCAGGCTTTAATGAAGGATGATCCAGAAAACACAACGAGTACACAGGCAGAGGGACATATAAATCTTTATTTAAAATGAGTTCTGCATAAAATGTTGCTATATAAACGTAAATCTTTATTTAAAATGACTGAGTCCTACATAAAATGTTTTTATATATATATATATATATATATATATATATATATATATATATATATATATATATATATATATATATGTATTATATATATGGATTTAGCAACTTTAAAATTCAATTTAAATAAAGATTTACGTTTCTCCTCTGTTTCATGGTTATAACATCATAAAGTGTAGTTAGTAGGACATTGCTGCCATGCCAGATATACTGGAAAACAAACACTTTCAAAATTAATTTAGAAAATGTAACTACTGTATGCTAGACAAGTGCTCAATGAATAGAGTTTTGTGCATGAATACCAGATGTAATTATTCTTGCTGTTTGTGTGTTTAAGCTATAATGTGGTTTAGGTGCTGCCATATTTTTATAGTTTCACTATCATCAGCTTTTTAATAATAAAATGTAACACCCAATGGTCACATATAATCCTCCTCTTCTCTCTTCAGATGCACTTTTGAAATATCTGAACCCCGTCCCTGCAAATCCTGGGCCACCTGTTGCAGACATCTCCATCTCAGCACCGCCCAGCGATTCCGCATCAAGCACACCTCTTCCCTCCACTTCAGCACCGCCCAGCGATTCAGCATCAGTTTACAAATTCCAGGGGCACCAGGTGAAATCTTGCCTAGGGCAGCAAATTGGCCAGGGCCGGCCCTGAGGCTGCCAGTTGGTCTGGTGTTGGATATCAGGAGGCGCTTAGCAGTCTTCACAGCAACCTTAGCTCTCCCATTTGACTGTGGAAAACCATCTGAGGACACGATGTCTGACATGCCACAAGCAGATAAAACCCTCTGTGTGGCTCACAGTAAACTCTGAACCACCATTGCTCAATAGTTCATCTGGAACGCCAAAGGTAGCGAAGAACGTACGGAGATGTTAAACCAGGCCAGCCAAGCCCCCTAAGTCAGTGCCTGCTGTGGAGCACAGGACCTCTACCCAACCTGAGAGTCGGTCCCCGACAACTAAGTAGTGGCAGCCCCTGTAGTCAAAGCAAATATCACCCCTGTAGTCCCTGTAGTCAAAGCAAATATCACCTCAAAAGGGGTGGACAGAGGTGAAGATGGAAGGGGTGGTGTGGCCTCCTGTGACGGAGCATTCCGGTTACAGTCTGCACATCCAGTCCTGGTGGCTCGGATGTCCTTCGACATCCCGTGCCAGTAGACTATGGCACGGGCACGCTGCTCCATTGCCAAAACCCCTTGGTGAGCGGCATGAAGGTGACAAAGGACCCTTTCGTGCAGAGATAGAGGAACCACAACACGGTAACAATATAACAGGACGCCATCTTGCGCATAGATAGACTCACAGACTAGCGATTGGTCCACCAAGGTCGGGTAGTTAACGTCAATCCCACCTTCATGCTCAATGAAGTGTAAGAGCCTTGCCTAGCCTGTCTCTCGGGCGAGGAGGGACAATGAGATGGATCCAAGTTCATGTGCATCCTCGCGGATTGACGCCATAAGTGCCGACTCCACCATGTCAAATATGCTTTGCTGGTATGCTACATGGTTGCTTCTGCCAGGTAGGTGTAGGTGTCAAAGCGCCATGGGAGAGTACACTGTTTGAGCCTGAATAGGCGAGAATTTGTTATCTCATCTAGCGTACGGTCACCAAAGTTCTTCAACAGAGGCTTATGATCGGTCACCATGACACGTTTCTTGTCCTCGGCAAGGATGCGACAAGCACAAGAAACGCTTGAACCAGCTAGGGTGATCCTCCATCCACCTGAGCAACAGTCCAGGATCCCAGAGGTGCATCCACAATGCTGTTGGAGTAGGAAGTAACCAACGCCGCGCCTGGACCAGTCAGGGCGGAGGCAGGTAGGTCTCTGCATGTCATAGATCTCCACGCCCTCACGGATGGCCCTAATTATGGCCTGTTTGGACGTCTGGAAGGCTTCCTCTAGTTCGGGGACCAGGAGAACTTGCAGCGCCGGCTAAGGAATGGCTTGAAAGGCGCCATCGTGTCGCGCAACTGGGCATAGTTGGAAACCTGGTTAACCAGGCCAAACCAGCTTCTTATATTCGTAGTGGAGTCCAGGATAGGGAAGTCTCGGATGGCCTCTAAGTCTTTCGGGAGTGGCTCGATGGTAGTGTCCAAAACCCTGAAGCCGGCAAAATTGACCTCCCTTTCTGCAAACTGTAACTTATTCGATTTCAGCACGATGCCTGACCGACCGACAAGTGCTAGGAAGTCAATGGTCCTCCACCAGTGTTTTTCTAAGTCATAGTGGATTGTGTCATCTACGCAACATTCCTTGCGCTCGTCGTCCAAGAGGACAGCATCAAAACGGCGATTGTAGCCATCACCTGATGATTGGAAGCCTTGTGGCGCCCTGGTGTAGCGCCAGCGGTCGAAGGGCGTGATAAAGGTGGTCAGAGGACGACCCGATACCCGCAGAGGCACACTGTGGTAGCCATTCCAGGCATCAGTGACAGTTTTGATGGCACGATGGCACCATGTAACCATGTTCGCCGTACGGGACACGTTCAATGACGCCGAGGGCCTCGTTTCGCAGAAGGTTGTCGTAGACTCTCTGCTGCCAGTGCAGAGGCATGATAGCCGCGGTGTGGCATGCTCTTGGAGTGGCTGCTGGGTCCACGTGTATTTCGATGAGCGGCCTGTGCAAGCAAGGCAATGCCTGATGAGGACAGGTGTTGAATGTAGATGAGTATGTAGATGGGAACGGCAATGCAGTGGCGTGGAGGATTGACCATACGCTGGGGACACGAGCACTGGGCGTCATAGAGAATGTTTGGGCTTGTGTAGTGTGTCGAGAGTGATAGAACTATGTGCATCGCAGTGTCCTCTACTGCTGTGACTCGACGGAAAGTCACTAGGCAAGAGGTCGAGGTTGAGTAACGACTCATAGGACAGGTACATGGCACGGTTTTCCTGGGAGCTGTCTGAATCTTTGAAAATAATAGATTATGCTTGGGCTAAGGCGAGAAAAACAAAGTACTGGCTGGAGATTTGAGATGACTCAGGAATCGCTGCACCCCCCTGTTTAAAAAGGCAAAATGCAAATATAACTTGTCTAAAAGTACAAGGTTACAAGTTTCAAAGGATTCTGAGGAGTTTTCTAGACTTTTCTAGACTCTAGTCTTGGCTCTGGAGGGCCTCCTCTAAAGGAAGGATCCTGGCAATTAGGAAATGGCATTTATTTCCCAAAGAAATGGCTACCTCTTCACAGACTCATTACGACCACAGCCACAAATGTATCAAAAACAAATTGATAACTTTTTGCACACGTGTCTAGATGATACTCACCAAATTTGGAGCTGTTTAGATGAAAAGCCTTTAGACACAAGGGGTGCAATTTAGGTGGTCACGCATTCCACCCAACATAGTAGATTTTCTGTTGAGTTTACGGTATGGCTGTAATAAACTTTTCTGTTTGCCCTGAGGTGTCCTATGGATGTACCAAGTTTTGTATTTCTACATTGGAAAAATTTACTTTCATTTTCCATAGAACCAATGTATTTTGACTTTTCTAGGGGTCGCCACTGAGTCATTTTTCGTATATTTTTTCGGGAACTTCCAATACATAAATTTTTCGCTGGGTTTGAAGTCTGGGACCAATAAAAATGACTTTTAGTTGTTGGTTTACTGGGTCAAATTTAGGATCATTTTGCAGAAAAAATATGATAAAAAAATATATACCGAATTATAATAAAAAAAAATATAACTCGAGCAAAAAAGTCTAGAAAAACGCTTGTCTATTTTACATACATGTGTTTAGCTCATTTTGCCCAAGTTTGGTGTCTGTGGAATGAAGCAGCTATTGTCTGTGTACTTTTAAAAAAGAGGTGTATTTTAAGTCGGTTCACATTTTCAATTCAAAATGGCTGCCTTCCCGTGTGTGATAGGGTGTGGTCCCCATTGGCTTTTTTGTTCATAAGCCCATACCGGATGTGTGTAGCTAAACACATGTATGTAAAAGAGACAAGTGTTTTTCTAGACTTTTTTGCTCGAGTTATATTTTTTTTTATTATAATTTGGTATATATTTTTTTATTATAATTTTTCTGCAAAATGATTCTCAATTTGACCCAGTAAACCAACAACTAAAAGTCATTTTTATTGGTCCCAGACTTCAAGCCCGGCGAAAAATTTATGTATTTGAAGTCCCCAAAAAAAAATGAAAAATGACTCAGTGGCGACCCCTAGAAAAGTCAAAATACATTGGGCCTATGGAAAGTGAAAGTAATTTTTTTCCAACGTAGAAAAATGAAACTTAGTACATCAATAGGACACCTCAGGGCAAACAGAAAAGTCTATGACAGCCACACCCTAAACTAAACAGGAAGTCCGCCATGTGGGGTGAAACGCATGGCCACTAAAATCGCACTTGCTTGCGCAAGAAGATGCAAATCATTGTGTTTTAATTTAAATGGCCCCAAATTTGGTGAGTATCATCTAGACACGTGTGCCAACCAAATTTGTGACTTTATTGTTGATATCTTATCGGGTATGGGTGTGGTAAGCCTGTAACGAGGTGGCCATTTTTGTGAAAATAAAATGTCTCTTAACTCTCAAACGCCTTCTCGGATCAAGTCGGACCTAAAAGGCGTTTGTGCACATTCATGACCTGAACACAAAGATATGTAAATAAAAGGGTTATCTTTAGAAATGGCTCTCCAGCGCCCCTACAAACTTATAATGGGACCCAAGAATTTAGTTTGTCATAGAGACATGGAATTTGGTACACACATCTCCTATGTCATGAGGAGCATAAAAGCCAATGACAACCACCCCTATCTATAAATGTGTTGCCAGCAACGTCCCAAATATGTGGAAAAGTCAATGGGAAGTGAAAATTTTAGTTTGTCGTAGGCAAATGAAACTTAGTACACACATCCAGTATGGGCTTATGAACAAAAAGCCAAAGGGACCACACCTTATCACACACGGGAAGGCGGCCATTTTAAATTGAAGATGTGAACCGACTTAGAATACAACCTCTCTTTTAAAAACAACAGAAAATAGCTGCTTCATTCCACAGACACCAAACTTGGGCAAAATGAGCTAAACACATGTGTGTAAAATAGACAGGCGTTTTTCTTGTCGTTTTTGCTCGAGGTATATTTTATTTTATTATAATTTGGTATATTTTTTTATTATAATTTTTCTGAAAAATGATTTTCAATTTGACCCAGTAAACGTGCAACTAAAAGTCATTTTTATTGGTCCCAGACTTCAAGCCCGGCAAAAATGTATGTATTTGAAGTCCCTGAAAAAATAGGAAAAATGACTCAGTGGCGACCCTAGAAAAGTCAAAATAATTGGTTCTATGGAAAATGAAAGTAAATTTTTCCAATGTAGAAATACAAAACTTGGTACATCCATAGGACACCTTAGGGCAAACAGAAAAGTTTATTACAGCCATACCGTAAACTCAACAGAAAATCTACTACGTTGGGTGGAATGCGTGACCACCTAAATTGCACCCCTTGTGTCTAAAGGCTTTTCATCTAAACAGCTCCAAATTTGGTGAGTATCATCTTGACACGTGTGCAAAAAGTTATCAATTTGTTTTTGATACATTTGTGGCTGTGGTCGTAATGAGTCTGTGAAGAGGCAACCTTTGGGAAATAAATGCCATTTCCCAATTGCCAGGATCCTTCCTTAAGAGGAGGCCTCTCCAGAGCCACGGCTAGAGTCTTAGAAAACTCCTCAGAATCCTTTGGAACTTGTAAACTTGTACTTTTAGACAAGTTATATTTACATTTTGCCTTTTTAAACAGGGGGGTGCAGCGATTCCTAAGTCATCTCAAATCTCCAGCCAGTACTTTGTTTTTCTTGCCTTAGCCCAAGCATAATCTATTATTTTCAAAGGTTCAGACAGCTCCCAGGAAAACCAGGGATTGTGGAGACCTTTAACTCTAAATTACAAGGTGGTGTAGCAGGCCCCAGGAGTAGCACAGGCCCGGTTATTTGACATTACCGTGAAGTTTACGCTTTAAAGCACGAAATGCACTCCTCCGAGTGCATGTGTCCCCGCGGTCTCAAGGGAGGCGAGGGCCTTTATCGCCGCTTGCGGCTTTAATTACGTTTCTAACTCTATTACCACCACCTGACTTGTTAACATAATTGGTGCACAAATACCAGTCCAATTCTTGGGTAAAGTAACTTTTATACTACTCATATCATTGCATAACCAAAATATATCTGCCAAAGGCTGTGTTCCCCTCGCTAGCATGGGCAGCCCATATTTCGTAATAAAGGTGTTATTGCGTATAACTCTTAAGTGTCTTCCATCTTCAATAACTTGCTCACACTTAATAGCAGCTCTCTCAGTTGTTTTACATATATACAGTCTAGCCTCACTTGAATAACCTGGTCTGTAACGAGCTGGTAACTTCTGATATTCACATCTGAGACAGCACTTCTGAGATATTTAAAAGAGCGAAGATTTCACGTAGTTAGAAGAATGGATTGTGCCCGAGATTTGTCACCTACCGGTGTCGGGCACCGCCGCTCCTGCCGCTCCTGCTGCGCCTGGCTGCTGCCCGAGGATGGCCACGACTGCTGCTTCACCTACCTCGGATGGCGTCATCAGCTGGCGCGATCTGCCTGCTCCGCCTGCCTCGGCCTTCCCAGAGAGGAGTCCGAGCGCCGCGCGGCTTTCATGGGTCCTATTTCCCCGTCTCGACCCGACCTGCCACCGCTATCCATCGCGGTGTCCCCTGCCGCTACCCCACCTCAGCTGAATTGGGCAGCGAGTAGTGAGGACGGGGAGCCCCGTGGCGATGACGCTGGATCCACCGGTACTGGAGTGTCCGTCCCTGGTCTCCAGCCAGCTCATCGGTACCCGCTAGATGAACTGCCGCAGCTGTTTGCCTCTGCTGCGGTTCGTATGGAGACCCCACTCCCGCCCCAGCAGCTTGAGACTGCTCCGGCGGACTTCACACTGGGGCTAGCGTCACAGACTCGTTCTCGGCCACGCGTGGCGACTCTCTGCCCTCTGATGACACCCATCGCCCATTATGCCCAGCGAGAATGGCAGAGCCCGCTCTCGGCGAGAGGTCCCGCCCGAGGTTATCTGGGATATTGCAACGTGGTGGGCTGGAACGAGATCACTGTCGTCCCACCTGTTGAGGACGGGGTGAGGATGTGCCTGTTACCGTCATCTACCCTCTGGCCGAGCGGTAAGCCGGCTCTACCATCAGAGAGGGACAGATTGATGGCATCGCTGATGGATCGCTGCTACGCTAACGCCGCTCAGGTGGTGGCGTTGGCTAGCAATGTGGTTTTCCTGGCGGGCTCCTTGGACAAGCTCACACATGAGCGATCGGTCCTCACGCCCGAGGAGATAGATGAGGTTCAGACCACAGCGGCTGTTGTCCTGAGGATGTCCCAAGCATTCGCAGTGGATGGGGGCCGCACCATGAGCGCGGCTCAGCTCGGCGCCAGACACCTGTGGCTCGGCCTGTCTTCCCTGAAGGCACAGAAGCAGAGACGCATCCTCGGTCTGCCGCTCTCCACTTCATCCCCGTTTGGTCCTGATATTCAGTCTTTTGTAGATCGACTAGAATCAGCCTCCAAGACGTCCCAGCAGCTTGCTCCTCACCTCCAGCCGAGACGCCAGCGGCACGACATTTGGCGCCGTCGTGCAGACCGGCACCAGGTGTCTGCGACTCCCCGTGAGCGAGCTAGGGCACGCCCCACCATTGCCGCTGCTGATCCTGTCCCCGCGTCTTATAGTGCAGGGCTGAAAAACGCCGGGAGAAGAGGAGGTTTCCAACGTAATAGGGGCGCTGGCTCCTCCCGCTCCTACAAGTCGTCCTTTAATGATAATCATGTCAATAAAGGCCGTAGGGCATAAAAAGATAAAGCACGCTTCTGAGCCTTCCTCCGGCTCTTTATGGTCCGCCCCCTTCCACTACGCCACGCAGACGGATTGTGCTTGGCTTAAGTGGGTCCGACGCACCTACAGCAGTACAGGCGCCTTCCATGCTGCCAAGGGAGGGGCTTAAGAGGCGCTCTCCTGTAACTCTAAGGCGGCTGGTAAACGGCCCAGATTCCACTCTGCAACTGCCAGGGCGGTGTGCAGATATTGGGGCTGTGGGCTTGCCCCGCAGTTATTCAGGCAGCGCCCAGAGTTGAGCTGCAAGGGCGGGGATGCTGACCAGGGCTTGCTGCCCTGGCCACACAGTCAGCTACTAGGGGTGCACCACCTGTAAAAGTGGGGCGACTCAGTCTGGGGGGGCCCCGCCCCCCCCTCCCCAGGTCCCCCGGACCTAGGGGATTCTAGCTCAGACAGCAACCCAACCCCAGTCACCCACAGAACCCCAGCAGTGCCCTCCCAAGAGGGTAGGGCAGCCCTTTCTGGGGTGGCCCCCGCATCGAACCTCCAGTTGGGTTTGTGATGGCGGGTGGGCCGATACATCCTCCTGTTCAGGACATTGTGCGCCCTCTATCGCACTGCTTGGAGGCGTGGACACGCCTTCTCGGCCCTCTATCGCCCTGACTGGACAGGACGCTGAGGAGGGGCTATGCCATGCAGTTTGCCCGTCGACCCCCTCCCTTCCGCGGTGTCCTTCGCACACAGCTCACAACCCGGGCAGCGACAAGGGCCCTCCAAGAGGAGGTCTCTTCACTCCTGCATTGCGGTGCAATTTGAACTGGACCGAGGGGAGGCTGAGAGAGGTTTTACTCCCCTATTTCTTGGTCCCAAAGAAAACCGGGGGAGTGAGACCAATCCTGGACCTGCGCATCCTGAACGAGTATGTGACCACCAGGAGGTTCCGCATGTTAACTACCAGGCACCTCCTGGAGAGTGTCCCGGGATTGGATGACCTCAATCGACCTGATGGATGCTTATTTTCACGTCTCCATCCTGCAGGGGCACAGGAAATTTCTCAGGTTCGCCATCGGGGAGCGGTGTTTTCAGTTTAACCGCCTCCGTTCGGCTACTCCCTCGCCCCACGCACCTTTTCCAAATGCGTGGAGGCAGCACTGGAGCCGCTTCGTCGTCAGGGTCTCAGGATCCTGACTTACATCAACGATTGGCTCATCCTTGCTCCTCTCGCCAGGAAGCCGTGCAGCATACGGACAGAGTACTGCGTCACATCTCAAAGCTGGGGTTCGTGGTGAACCAGGCCAAGAGCTCGTTGTTGCCAGCACAACAGGTGACGTACCTGGGACTGGAGTTGGATGCACAGACCATGCGCGCGCACGGCTCTCCGTGGAGAGACAGGTGGCGCCAGGAGTCTGGCTCAGAGGCTGGTGGTAGCTCCATCTGCACCGTCTTGTCTGGTACGGTGCCTACTGGGCATGATGGCGCAGCTCACCCGGTGGCACGCTTGGGGCTCCTTCATATGAGACGGCTCCAACGCTGGTTTGCGCGTTCGACATCCCACGCAGGACAGACAGTCCCGGTCTCACTGTCCTTGGGGCTCAACAGGATCTGGAATTCTGGCTCACCCCGGACCGTCTCCAACTGGGAGTGCGCATGGGATGCGCCCACACTATGTGGAGGTGTTCACGGACGCATCACTCACCGGATGGGGCGGGACCTTAGGCCGGCTCGCAGTGGGCGGGGCCTGGGAGCCAACGCTATCCCACATAAATGTACTGGAGATGGTAGCAGTGCAGAGGGTGCTTCTGCACTTTGCCCCCAGCTTGAAGGGAGATCACGTGATGATCAGGTCGGACAACACAACAGTTGTGGCCTACCTGAACAGACAGGGAGGAACCAGGTCACCCCTCCTTCATCGGAGGGCAGCAGAGATCCTAATGTGAGCAGACACACACCTGGCCTCCCTAAGGGCACGGCATGTGCCCGGGACACTCAACGCAGGGGCAGACAGGATGTCCCGGGGTGGCCCTCTACACGACGAATGGAGCTTGGCGCCCAAGGTCGCACGACAGACTTGGCGTCGGTTCGGTCAGCCTGTGGCCGACCTGTTCACCAGTGCAGAGAACGCACAGTGCCCACTCTGGTTCTCCCAGACGACCCACCGCTAGGGGTGGACGCGCTTGCTCAAGAGTCATGGCCCATAGGCCTCCTCTATGCCTTCCCACCACTACGCCTCTTATCCCCTCTGCTTCAATGGGTGAGGTTGCAGGGCCCTCACATCCTGGTGGTGGCTCCGGACAGTCCGGGTGCCTGATGGTACCCGGACCTGGTGCAGATGGCGGTGACGGACCCGTGGCCTCTCCCCGACCAACCCGACACACTGCTGCAGGCCGGGGGTTCCCTTCAGTCCCAACCATTCCTGACCCGCAGGCTCCTAGTCTGGAGGTTGAAAGGGGAAAGCTTATGAATATAGGACTTCTCCCAGCAGTGGTGTCCACCATCCAGAGTGCTAGGGCACCTTCCACGGCCAGGGCATACGGCACCCGTTGGCGTCTCTTTGCCGCTTGGTGTGGTGACAGGACGTTGGACCCTGTAGCTGTCCAGTTAATGTAGTCCTGGAATTTCTACAGGGACTTCTGGATAGTGGTCGTGCCGCATCTACTCTGGCGGTGTTTGCGGCAGCCATCACGACGGGCCATGAGGGCTTTGGGGCGCTTCGGCTCGTAGTAACCCTTTGGTTGCGTTTTCTTCGGGGTGCACGCAGGGTGAGGCCCCCCTCTAGACAGATGGTGCCTCCCTGGGACCTTCAGACTGTTTTGGATGGTCTGTCTGGACCCCCTTTTGAGCCCTTGGAGCAGGCGGAAGTCCGGCTGCTCTCCTTCAAGACCGCCCTTCTGTTGGCACTATCCTCCGCCAAGAGGGCGGGGGACCTGTGCGCCTTGTCGGTTCATCCTTCGTGCATGTCGCTCAGTGAGGATGGAAGCCTAATTCACCTTTGGCCCAACCCAGCCTTTCAGCCGAAGGTTATCACCTCGTCCTTCCGGTCCAGGGTGATCAGGATTAGAGCTCTCTGCCCCTCCCCAGCCGGGACGACGGCAGATGCGCGGTTACTCATGCTGTGTCCGGTCAGGGCTTTGCGCTGCTATGTGGAGCGCACAGCGGGCTTTCGGACATCAGACCAGTTATTTGTGTGCTTCGCGGCCAAGGGGCGTGGGTCACCGCTGTCGCCCAACGCCTAGCACACTGGATCTGTGGGGTATTGAGCGGCCTACATGGCTCAAGGCCGACCTCCCCCAGCCTTGATCAGGGCACACTCTACCCGAGGGGTTGCCACGTCGGTGGCCCTGTGTAGAGGTGTCTCTGCGGAAGATATATGCTTGGCGGCATCTTGGTCCTCTGTGTCCACGTTTGTGCGGTCCTATCTCATGGACTTGTCTGCGAGCTCTGTCACTCATTCAGTGTTGAATAGAGGCCAGAACCTCGTCACCTAGGCTGGCGCACACTGCAGGTGTTACTGTTATTGCGGCTGAGAACATTTATACCGCAGCTTGGCGGTTCCTTTTTGGATGTGTTTGTCTGTGCAGCTGTGTGAGGGCCCGTGTGCTCTTGGGAGAGGCGGTCACGGGCTCGGCGGGCAGGATGGATGCTTTTGGGAGAGGCGGTCCATCCCCCGACCACGGACACTGAAGTTGGGAGTTTGAACAGGATGCCAGAATGCTCTTGGGAGAGGCGGTCCTGGGCACAGCTTGATTAGGCTCACATAGGACGGCGACAGATGCTCTTGGGAGAGGCAGTTTGGACGCCGTGACCTGTAGTGGGGCGTGCTTGGCTGCTCTTGGGAGAGGCGGGCCCGCATTGCTCCTGACGTTGTTTGTTCCCGCGCCAATCGTTGTGAACCGGTCCAGCTGGGAGTACATTTATCCCCTACGACCTTCGCCTTGGTAGGTAACCACTAGCGAAGCCCGTAGGTGGGCGGAGCACACACGAAGTAGAACTGTAGTTACATCAGGTAACTATAATTTCCTTTTGATTCACATGCATCTGTATTAACTCCTGGAATTGGTCGAATTGTGGGCACTCTTTTAGAATTGTAACATGTAATGCAATCTTTCCTTGTGACTTGTCTAGCTGAGAACTTCATCACAAATTGTTCAAAACAAATTGTTGCCATATTGAGCAATTCTTGTCATCTCTTCATTTTGATGTGATGGTTTAACCTCTCTTTTCTCCCTATGCTCCAATTTAGCTGTTATTAGTTCCCTAGCTTTCTCTTTGTTTATGTTGAACCCTTTCTTTACCTCAATGCACTGATCCTGTGTACATTCTATTTCTAAGGTGAGAGCTCCCTCTCTGCCCTGCTCACAGTCTTTTCCTGCTTGTCTCTTAGTCTCTGAGAACGTCTTCTTATCACTGGCTTTTCAGTATTTATCTGATCTTTGCTGTGCTCCTCAGGGGCCTGTGCCCTTTCCTTCAAAAAAGTTTTAATTGTCTGTACCTGATTTTACGCTGTCATGCTGTTCTCCATCTAAAGGTGTAATCATTTTGGTGGCCGGGTTGACTGTATTACAGCGTTGTATTATTAATTCAGGGGCTGACAGAATTACTTCATACCCCGTTTTTCTAGCCTGTGTCAACACAAATTTAGGACTAGTCAACAATGCGTGCAACTGATGCGTGGTGTACATAGTAATTGGAAAACCCCTTGTTATCACCGAAGCCTTTTTGAATGCAGTCACAGCTGATGCTAATGATCTGTAACACGGTGCTAAACCTTCTTCGATACTATCTAATTTTGAGCTGTAATAAGCTATAGGCTGTTTGCCAACCGCACTGTTTTGCATCAGTACTGCTGATGAATAGCCATCTCTCTCTGCTACATATAGATGAAACATTTTTTTATAATCAGGATTTCCAAGTGCTGGAGCTTTTTGCATGCTGTCTTTTAATGCAGAGAATGCTCTGTCAGCTTCTTCAGTCCAGTTAGGATACAACCTAAATATTCCACCTCAGGTTGACAAAATTGTAATTTTAACTTTGTGTCCTCCATGTGCTAAGGTTTGTAACACAGTGATAGAATCTTTTTCACACTGTTCCCGATTAGGGCTACATATTAGCAGATCGTATATTAATCGAGAATTTTGATGGACACTCTGTGTCATTTAATTTTTCTGACTCAAGCTTAGATGGGTCTAATCGTTCTGGGAATATCTGACGGAGCTCTGCCCATATTCTGGCTCTGTGTCCGTTGAAGCCTATGTGGTCGGCTTGATTCCCTTGTATAACCAGTGGCAACTCAGCTGCTGTGAACAATTCTTCAGTTATATGCTTCCCTGCCAGATACATGATCAATGCTTTAATGTCCCCAAGAGCCAGACGAGCCCCCAGTTTTTCCTCTAAATCAAAATGCATTTTGTGATAGATCAGGAAGTCCATTAGCCAAACCAACCATATCTGTAAATGACCAAGGAATATACTGTGGCTCATTGCGGCCTTTTGTCAGTATGGGAAACATTCCTCTTCCTAAGTCTTCATTCTCAGGAGGGGGAGGGGTTGTTAACTGCCGGCTGCGAAGTCTCATCCCCTATTTCCCAGTATCATATTTTACTTCCTCCATCTCTGCTAGTGTTTTTTCAAGCAGATTTATTCTCTTTTTGGCTCGTCTCTGCAGCTCGTCTGCAGCCTCTTCCCCTGCTTATTTGATGGTTTTAGATTTTACGACAGGTGATTTAACGCTTAAGGCTGAAAATTCTTCAGATAAGCTTGCCTTCAGTCTCTCTCTTAAACTCTGTTCTTTCTTGGATAATTTTTTAATTCCATAATCTTCTCCTTTTCCTTTGAGTATTCTTCTATAATCCTCGGGACTTGTGAAGTCTGGTTTGATTCATAAAATGAAACTTTTGTCTTAAAGAATGTCTATCTTCAGAGGAACTCTCCTCCTCACCCTTTTTTTTTTTTTGGTTTAGAAATCTCTGCAACACTGTTAGTTGCTTGCAGTCATGTCTATCTTGTCGGGACTGACTTCCCTTTTGTTCATTTAATTTTTCATATTCCTTTCTTTTAATTATCTTTAGTGTCACGGGTGTCTCTTGGCTTTTTACAATGTGAGCGCGCTTTCACATATTCTCCCTCCTCATCACTCTGATCGGAGGTGCTGTCTCCTGAATGAGAAGCGCTGTCGGAGTCGCTGTCATGGCCTCTGCCTAGAGTTCCCTGTCTTGGTTTAGTTAAAGCTGGTTTAAATTTACCAGTTATTTCAACGTCCATTTTCTCAGATATTTCTTTTGTTGGGTATTGCCCAGCAATTTCGGCATAAAGTGGAGGAGCTGTAGGCTCGGTACAAGGCTTAACAACAATTTTAGACCCTGTTTCAGCTGTTTGTGTGGACCTTTCCTGAAGTATTTTTTTCTTTGCCTCTATTCTAAACCATGCCAATGTTTCTCGCTCTTTAGTTCGTTTTCCTTCTCGTTTATCACTATCATCCTTTGCCTTGTAATGTCTTATGTTACTTTCCATTTCATTACAGCACGTTAGATCAAAACTTCCCGTAAGGGGCCACTGTAAAGTGTTCTGATTTAGATTTAAAGCACAGCTCTAACTAATTTAATTCTGATTTGTTGTTGGCTATTTTTACTCCAATTTATTATTAGTGTTTAAGACTCTAACCTTTTTCCTTGTTCTTATAATTTTATTTCCTCCTTTTGGTGAATTTATTCAATTTTAATTAACTACTTCCTATTAATTTTTCTCAGCGCTCTATTGTTAACTTCCTATTTTTATTATTACTCTTAATTTCTTCTTCACCTCTTTTAATTCTCCTTTTAACAATATTATTTCAATTGTTTAACCTATTTTCCTTCACTTTTAAAGCTCTAAGTCTTATTAACGTCTGTATTTACTTCACCTAGGGATTCTGTGCACACACACTCTCTCACACACACTCTGACTGGTCCACACGCCGCTGCACCTCAGTTCAGCCTCTTTTTCCAGAGCCTTGGTCTGAACTCATTAGCGGGTTTGTGTCACTCAGTCGTACGTCTTATATCTCAATTCCAGCGCCAAGCTGAACTTTTAAGATAGAAAAGGGACGCTAACTATTTTTCCTTCCCACTACGTTTCTGGCGGTCAACAGCGCTATATTTAATCCAGTCGACTTGGACAGCGTGTTACCCCTTATTAAAGCAGGCCTTTAAACTAAATTTTTCTCCTTTTTATATTGGGTATTTCGTCTGTTACTCCTTTTTTTGAATTTTCTTCAACTATACTTAAACTCAGCTGGAAAATCGCATGAATTTAGGTGCTTACTCTTATGGAGACCTCTGTCTCCTCTCAGGCCTCGTTCCCTTGACACCCCTGCACGCTTTGCCAGGTTCTGCTTACTTTAGACGTCTCTGTATTCTTTTGAGCAAAGAATTTAGACCGTCTCTTAAAAATTTCTTCTCCGGGATATAAAGCGGCGTTTAACGCATATAATCTGTGGATAGAATTAGCCTCACAATTTTTCCGCTTGCATGCCAACTTCCTACTCAGAGTTATCTATACGTACACCTTATTTAGATTATACCCAAAGATAGAAATACTCCCTTTAATCGATTTCTTCCCGTACAGACTACATCCTATTTAGATTATGCTTCATGGATAAAATATCTCTAAATTCTTCCTGAAGACACAACCGGTGTTGTTCTTAGCCTGCATTCAATGGACAGAAATGATTTATAAATAATCCCTAATAAAGTCCCCTATGCCCCTACTCTAGGTTTTTGAGGTGAGGTTTTTAGAGTGGTCTCTTTCCTCCTCGGGCTCTGGTCCTTCCTGTGTGCGTGTGTCTGACATTAGGTTTTGTCTTTTATATTAATATGTTTAAATGAATAACTAACTGGGTCTACATAGTTTAAAACACATAACATATAACATATTACACCACACCTGCTTCAGTGCTCAGACGGATGCCATTTGTGACTTTGATAAGTGCAGTCTCAGTGCTGTGATGGGGTCTGAATCCTGACTGAAAGGGATAAAATCAGTTGTTAAGTAATAGAAAGTCATTAAGTTGCTGATATACAATCTTTTTGATGACTTTACCTAAAAATGGCAGGTTTGATATGGGCCGATAGTTGCTGAGCACTGTAGCAACAAGACTGCTCTTCTTCAGACACACTCAAGACACACTCACACAGCTACAACCAGTGTGAGTGTGTACCTACAGTTACAACCAGTGTGAGTGTGTACCTACAGCTGCAACCAGTGTGAGTGTGTACCTACAGCTGCAACCAGGGTGAGTGTGTTCCTACAGATGTAACCAGTGTGAGTGTGTACTTACAGTTAAAACCAGTGTGAGTGTGTACCTAGTTCAGAACCCTTTATGGTGATGAAAAAATCAAGGCCCATGGCGCCGCCCGGTATGGCGCAACCGGGGCCCCACCCTGGAGCCAGGCCTGGGGTTGGGGCTTGCATGTGAGCGTCTGGTGGCCGGGTCTTTCCCCACGGGGCCCCACCCTGGAGCCAGGCCTGGGGTTGGGGCTTGCATGTGAGCGTCTGGTGGCCGGGTCTTTCCCCATGGGGCCCGGCCGGGCTTAGCCCGAAGGAGCGACGTGGGGCCGACCTCCCGTGGGCCCACCACCTGCGGGAGGAACCGTAAGGGGCTGGTGCAAAGTGGATTGGGTGGCAGTTGAAGGCGGAGGCCTCGACGACCCAATCCCCGGACACGGAATCTGGCGCTAGGGACATGGAATGTCACCTCGCTAGCGGGGAAGGAGCATGAGCTTGTGCGGGAGGTTGAGAGATACCGACTAGAGATAGTCGGGCTCACAGCTTGGGCTCTGGAACCCAAATCCTTGAGAGAGGCTGGACTCTCCACTACTCTGGAGTTGCCTGCGGTGAGAGGCGGCGGGCTGGTGTGGGCTTGCTCATAGGCCCCCAGCTTAGCCGCCATGTGTTGGAGTTCACCCCAGTGAACGAGAGGGTCGCTTCCCTGCGCCTTCGGGTCGGGGATAGGTCTCTCACTGTTGTTTGTGTTTACGGGCCAAATGGCAGTGCAGAGTACCCGGCCTTCTTGGAGTCTCTGGGAGGGGTGCTGGAAAGTGCTCCGACCGGGGACTCAGTCGTTCTACTGGGGGACTTCAGCGTTCACGTGGGCAGCGACTGTGACACCTGGAGGGGCGTGATTGGGAGGAACGGCCCCCCCGGATCTGAACCCGAGTGGTGTTCTGTTATTGGACTTCTGTGCTAGCAACAGTTTGTCCATAACGAACACCATGTTCAAGCATAAATGTCCATCAGTGCACGTGGCACCAGGACACCCTAGGCCGGAGATCGGTGATCGACTTTGTAGTTGTTTCATCTGACCTCCGGCCGTATGTCTTGGACACATGGGTGAAGAGAGGGGCGGAGCTGTGAACTGATCACCACCTGGTGGTGAGTTGGATCCGATGGCGGGGGAGAAAGCTGGACAGACTCGGCAGGCCCAAACGTACTGTAAGGGTCTGTTGGGAACGTTTGGCAGAGCCCCCTGTCAGAAAGACCTTTAACTCCCACCTCCGGCAGAGCTTCGACCAGATCCCGAGGGAGGTTGGAGACATTGAGTCCGACTGGACCATGTTCTCCACCTCCATTGTTAATGCGGCCACTCAAAGCTGTGGCCGTAAAGTCTCCAGTGCCTGTCGTGGCGGCAACCCCCGAACCCGGTGGTGGACACCAGAAGTAAGGGATGCCATCAAGCTGAAGAAGGGGACCTACCGAGCCTGGTTGGCCCATGGGACTCCTGAGGCAGCTGATAGGTACTGGCAGGCCAAGCGGACTGCAGCCCGGGTGGTCGTGGAGGCTAAAACTCGGGTCTGGGAGGAGTTCGGTGAGACCATGGAGAAAGACTAACGGTCGGCCTCAAAGAAATTCTGGCAAACCGTCCGGCGCCTCAGGAGGGGGAAGCAGTGCCCTGCCAACACTGTTTACAGTGGAGGTGGGAACCTGCTGACTTCAACTGGGGATATTGTTGGACGGTGGAAGGAATACTTCGAGGATCTCCTCAACCCCACCGACACATCTTCCGCTGAGGAAGCAGGGGGTGAGGGCTCGGAGGTGGACTCGTCCATCACCCAGGCCGAAGTCACTGAGGTAGTTGGGAAGCTCCTCGGTGGCAAGGCGCCGGGGGTGGATGAGATACGCCCTGAGTACCTCAAGTCTCTAGATGTTGTAGGGCTGTCTTGGTTGACACGTCTCTACAACATTGCGTGGCGGTCGGGGACAGTGCCTCTGGACTGGCAGACCGGGGTGGTGGTCCCTGTTTTCAAGAAGGGGGACCGGAGGGTGTGTTCAAACTACAGAGGGATCACACTCCTCAGCCTCCCCGGGAAAGTCTATGCCAGGGTACTGGAGAGGAGAATGCGGCCGATAGTTGAACCTCGGATTCAGGAGGAACAATGCGGTTTTCGTCCCGGTCGTGGAACACTGGGTGCTGGAGGGTTTATGGGAGTTTGCCCAACCAGTCCACATGTGTTTTGTTTGTTGGAGTTACAACTAGTGTGAGTTTGTACCTACAGCTACAACCAGTGTGAGTGTGTACCTACAGCTGCAACCAGTGTGAGTGTGTACCTACAGCTACAACCAGTGTGAGTGTGTACCTACAGCTACAACCAGTGTGAGTGTGTACCTATGATCAATCAGTCTCCATACATTTTGTGAAATAAGTATGTTTTGAGTTTGCTTTTGAAAGCTTCGACAGTCAGCTCGCCGCACTTCCGCCGGGAGCCCATTCCATTGAAATGGGGCTCTATAAGAAAAGGCTCTGTAGCCAGCAGACTTCGTCTTTACTCGAGTTGAAGGAGGCCAGCGTCCTGAGAGCGAAGGGTACGAGCTGGAGTTTACCGGGTGATGAGGTCAGATAGGTAACAGGGCGCGCGTCCACAAAGGATTTCATATGTTAACAGGAGAACTTTGAAATCAGCTCTAACATGAATAGGAAGCCAGGACAGGAGTAATGTGATCGAACCTCCTGGTCTTTGTTAAACGTCTGGTGGCTGTAAAAAAAAAAAGTCCAGAAAATAACGCATTGCAATAGTCCAGCCTGGATGTGACAAATGCATAAATGAGAAATTCAGCATCAGCTAAAGAGAGGCAATAGCAAATTTTTGAGATATTCCTCAAGTGAAAAAAGCCCAGTTTAGTGATCTCACTAATGTGCTGCTGCAGAGATAGTGTGGGGTTAAAAATGACATCAAGGTTTCTCACAGTGGTGCCATGCTCCAACACACAGTTGTTGATCGTGACGGTAAGACTGTTGAACTTGTGCCGATGACTTTCAGGACCAATTTACAAGAGCTCTGTTTTATCCGAGTTCAGATGTAGGAAGTTTTGAGACATCCATGTTTTAATTGAAATGAGGCAGGCCTCTAGTTGCAGTAGTTTTATTTGGTAGATACAGCTGTGTATCATCGGCATAACAGTGGAAGTTTACTCCATAACTTCTGATGATTTGTCCCAATGGTGTAACATATAGTGAAATAAGTTAATAAAAGAGACAAAATAAGACCTATCACACAGATGGATTCTAACCAAGCAAGAGCAGAGCCAGAGATGCCAAAAACATATTTTAGTCTTAGCACTGCATGATCAATCGTATCAAATGCAGCGCTGAGATCTAGCAATAACAGTAGAGCTGATGAGTCCTCGTCCATCTGAAGGAGGAGATCATTAGTCACTTGAACTAAAGTTGTTTCAGTGGAATAAGAGGCCCTAAATGCAGACTGAAACGGTTCGAGGAGGTCATTTTCCGATAACTATACAGTAAGTTGTCTTAACACAACTTTTTCAAGGACTTTAGATAGAAAAGGTAAATTGGAGACAGGACGGAAATTATTTAGGCATCATGGATCCAGAGTAGGTATTTTGAGCAGGGGTTTGACCACAGCCTGTTTGAAGAGGGAAGGAACGGTGCCAGTAGACAGGGACAAGTTTATAATGTTTTACATAATTTGCCCTACATAGAGCCGCAGTTCTTTAAGCTGTTTTGCTGGCAGGATATCCAGGAGGCACGTAGTTGCTTTACATGAAGAAACCACCTTTGTCACTTATTGAGAGATACGGGATCGAAGACTGAGAGACAAGAGGTCAGTGGATCCAAGTAAACGGGACCTGGAGCTGAGGAAGAGAAAAAAAAAAAATTATCCCTGATATCTTTAATTTTATGATTAAATAAAGTAATAAAAAGTCTTGTGCACTAAAGGGAGAGGAGTCTTCAGTTATTTTTGGTTGGATTAGTTTACCAACTGTCCCAAAGAGAAACCTGGGGTCATGCAGGTTTTCTCTGAATAGAGATGAGAAATAGGCCGTCTTTGCAGTGCTGAGGGCGTGCTTATAGGTGTTTACACACAAACACCACTTTTGATAAATAACATTATTTTTATTATTTTTTATTTATAGCGCTTTTCCACCTACTGTAGTAGGCACTCAAAGCGCTTTACATAGATTAAGCTGCCCAATAACACAACGACAGTATGTGGGGGAGAGGGGGATGTTATGATGTTTTTGGGATGTTTTGAGGCCGCTCTACCCACTGAGCTACTGCCACCCTAATACGTTCAAAACTCCTGCAGGCCTGTTTCAAAGCCCGGGTTTTCCTCATTATATCATGGCGTAGGCGTTTGGTTGGTCTGGGCTTTGTCCTGAGGGGTGTCAGTGATGGCTGAGAGGGTTGCACAGACCTCCTCTGTGTAGGCTGTACTGAGTTTCCAGGTGTAGTTAAATTAGGAAGGACATCTGTCAGCCGTGTGGCAAATATTTCCATTGCAGCTGCGCTGAAATCATGTGAAGACACTCATCTCATCTCAAATTCTATCAGTGAGTGATCTGAAACAGCAGATGAATGAGAGGAGACGAAGAGATGGGAAACATCTATTCCCCGAGCCAAAACAAGATCCAGATAGTTTCCACTAATGCGTGTGGGCTCATTAACAAACTGGTTGAAAGACAGGGTTGTAAGCAGTGATTGAAATGCTCTGGCCAGAGGATCACACTCCTTATTTAGACAGACTGCCCTGCACAGGGATGGGACCCAGGACCTTCTTGACCTCATGGACCGAGAGGGAAAGAGAAATACAGCTCTTAAGCTCCGTGTCAAAGTTGAATGACAGCACTTTATCTTACAGCTCGGTCTGTTGTGATAATCACAGAAAAAATCCAGAACCGAACCAGCTCTGGACAGAAGTCAGGATTAAAAGACTTGAGCTCAGAATTAAGTGAGGATGTCTAATAATGTGGTCAATTGTGCATCTGTCTGTTAACATCTTTATTCTGTTGTAAGTTAGGTACTTGACATGTTTGTCAACCTCATTTAAACTCACAAACGATGCCAGTAATTAGCTCACAGCCTTCACGTTCATTTGAACTAAACCTTTGTTAATATGGGTGATTAAAAATCTGAAAATGTGTGAAAAGAAGGGTTTGGAGATGAGATGACAAATACAATACATACAAGTCTATGTTGTTCACACATTTAGCTCAAAGAGTCTGGAATCCTAAATGCTGAACAGAAGTAATCATAAGCTTTTAATAAAATGGACCCCATACTGTGGGAAAAAACACAGGAAATTAATCTTTCGCTTGAATTGGTTTTGTATTTAAAATGTTCTCACACATTTATGAAGGCATAAAATGCATGTTAATAAACTGACCTGGTCCTGAGCCACATATTTTCTGTCAAAGTTTTACTTGATTTTAAATCAACTCTAGCCTCTTTTGATTTTGTAGCATTTTCTTTTCTTCTGTAGCTGTCAATCAGAAACATCCTCCTGACAGTGCTCAAGAGACTGTAGGTGTGGAAGACATGGGACTTTACGTGACATGGGGGTTTGGATTATTACGTCCGTTTATGCTATCTAAAAGTGTAGTTTTGAGAATAAATTTGGGTGTGGTTACCTTGGTTTGCATGTGTCAATCACCGAGCCGCGGACACGTCGTGTGGCTAGCTGGCTAACAAGTGGCTAGTTAGCTCGGAGCTAGGTGTGTCAGTGTGTCAGGCTTCTGTACTTGACCGTCGGCTGTTCTCTGAGTATTTGAGAAGAACGTTGTTGAAATGGCTTGCTGTGCTGTTGGCTGTACTAACAGACCCTTTCAAGAAGTGTGGTGTTCAGTTTTTTCGTAATACAATTTTCTTGGTTTTATGGATGGTTTTAAGAGCTCTTACGCGGCTGAATATATAGCATTACTCAGTTTCTTCAAAGTTTCAAATTTATTTTTACTGGCTTTGCTTTAAAAAATAGATCCAGATATACAATATATCATGTAATTTCTTGCTCAAATCCAAACACTATTTGCATTATGACATGGCTATTAAACATAGTTTAACAGCAAAACAATATATTTATTCATGCTAGCTGTAATATTTTTTAAGTGATCGAATTAAGGATTTTATGACTTTGACATATAACCTGCAAATGAGCGCATCTTGGTAAAACTGCATTATTCACCGGATACGCTACGCAATGACTGTAGAAATTACGGCAAGACTTTTGAAAATAACGTGCAATCATTATGTATGCGAGATAATGTAAGATTATCTCGCAAAAAATTACAAATGAACTTTTTCAATGAAATCGGAATTGCACAGAAGATTGTGCTAGCGTTATGTGTATTTCCTCCGTTTAGGACGTGTAGAGGGTGTCTCTGGGAGCTCTGTTGTGTTATAAAGTATGACAACTGTACCTAGTACCTTCAATGTAGTACCCTGGTAGTACCTAGTGCTGTTGACACTTTTCAGTTACATTCAATACACCTAAGGCATAAACTACTATTTTAATATTTATAAATCTGGGCTTAAAAAATTATTGTCAATGTAAACATGTATACATAGCTTATGCTAAAACATAATATTTTTCAAGTCACTTAGCCTAAGAGAAATTATTATGCTTATGACCATGATCTTTTGTTTATGTGAAGCCCTGTTGTTATGTACCCTAACCCTACCCTGCAGTTGTTATTGTAACACTATATGTACGGTACTAATTTGGTAACCTTTTAAGGTCATACTAACTACTAATGTGTTTTTGGATGTTTGTTTAAGTTTACTCTAGGTGATCCAGACAGACTGGACCAGTGGGTGTTGAAGATGAGGAGACAGAACTGGACTCCTACCTCTTCCAGTCGGTTGTCCAGTCAACACTTTGAGATGGATTGCTTCTGCACTGATTTGAGGGTACACAAAGCATTGTGTCATCTTTATTACAAGGACAGTACATTCTGACCAACAGTTCAACTGTATAATATGCCAGAATAACATTAGTCCACATGGGTTATTGTAGAACTGCACAGAGTCACTGAGCAGCAGCTTTATCATATCAGACACATCATTAATTACATGCAGGCCATTAGGGACACAAATAAAACACGCTGTCAAAATTAAAAAGGACAAATAGAAAACATGCGTTAGTTAAACTACAGACATCTTATTAAGCAAAGAGAAACAGAAGTTGTTAAAACAGCAGGGCACAGAGGGGTTTAATACTGACAAGTCGATCTGAAAAGCCACATTTTTAAAAGAGAGTGAAACTCGTTGATAGAGGAATGCTCTAAATAAAAAATATGTGATTCTACAATAAATCAATTAAATAAAGTAGCTACAATGCCATATAATGTATTTTCTTTATGTCTCTTTTAACAGTGAAGGTCTTGACTTGCTTGACAAGCACAGCTGTGCCCACCAATTTCTTTTTTTTTTAAAAGACAAACATCCAAAGCCTAGACGGCCACGGCAGGTATGTATTGCTGAAAAGGTGTCGATAACATTGAAGAGGTTGAGAATGTTAATAATGTGTCAAATGACAGTGTTGAGTGTCAAAGTGTAAATATTATGTATGTCATGTACATTTGTGTCCATGCAAACCTTAAATTGGAAATTAATTAACTTGATTAGACCATTTTCTATATGTCCTAGAGCCTGCATGAACGGGGCCCAAGTACATTTCAGAGAGCCTGTGTGTGCAATAGTTTACATCGTCGGTGGAATATGTCTGATAACAGGATTTGTTTTTAATAGAGTTGGCAGAATAATTTCCTCTGTTATGTTCCTCTGTGGGCATAAAAGTTCACCCTAGTTTATTGTATTTTTACATGTTCTTTATTGTCTTGTGCTATTATTTTTAATCCTTATGTCCTGTTTCTGGATGTGCATTTTATTTAACGGTTGTTGTCCCGTCCTATATGTTCCCACTCAAGGCCTGCACCATGTTGTGGTGAGTGGGCTTTCAACCAAGACAGGCCAACTTGAATTTGTTTTGTGAATTTTTTTTTTTTTGTCTGACTTTCCACAGGGTCCCGTCCTGCAGCAGTCATTTTAAACTCCTCATCACATCCTTGCCACGTCCACCTTCACCCTTACAACCTGATGGGACAAGGCTTTGTTTGTTGCTTCTCAAACCTTTTGGAACTGCATTACAAACATATGTGACACCTTTTACACACTTGAGCATTAAAAAAAACAGTTTACAATTTATTTTCACTTTTTTATTTTCAATGAAATGTATTGTATCATATGTTTTACAATTTTAAACAAACTTTCTTTCTGCTTTAAGTATGCGCTTGCCTTACTTATAATTTAATCTACCATCTAGTGGTATAAAATCGAAAACTACAAAAATGTAAAATCTGTTTACAACATTGTCTAAGATAAAAAAAAAAAAAGAATGCAGTGTTTTGAAAATCACAGTATTTTATTTTAAAAGTAATTGAACACAAATAGATAAAATAATATTTTGAACAAAAAAACTGCTGCAGATGTTTTAACAGATGTTTCCAGGTGCAGAAGCAGGGGAGCAGAAGGGAGGTCCATCGTGAAAACTACAAGAGAAAGAGTTATGTATAACGTGGCTATAACAATAAAATATAGTCTCCAAAGTAATGTGTAACTGCACTTACTTGTCTGGGCAGTGGGCTCTTGGGAGTGAGCAATTTGAACAGTGGCGTTTTCCATATTTTAAACTACAATAGAAAAAGTTAGATTAGCATGCTATATTATAGCTACATACCACAAGCCTTGTTAAATAAGCCTTGAAAAACTCCTCTTTGTGAAGGAGTCTGAAATGTCCGGGTGTAATCGCCATTTTTTTGCCCTGACTTTGAGGCTATTTCGGCGAATAGGGGACCAATGGGCGGATAACATCCATTTTTATTTACATTCTATGGAACGGACTCAGGTCTGTATACAATGGCCCGCCTCGGGCTCGTAACGTCTGGGTGGTCTCCTCGTACGGGCCATCCGAGGGGGCTGTGGCAACAAAGGTGGGGGTCGTGACGCTGGGAGTGATACAACTGGAGTGATGTCCGCAGGGGTAGAGCTATCACAAGGCAACAGCGGGGGGGTGTCCAAAGCCGTGTCATGGGGTCCACCAGCAGGAACATCAGGTGTGCCCGGGTCCGTATGGGCGGATCAGGGCACACAATACAGGGTCGCGGGCGGTGGAGGCAGCAGAGCAGCCGGCTGTCGCGCAAAAAAGCTGGCTGGCGCAAAGGCACGGGGAAACCGTCGATTACGCAAAGTCAGACGACCTGACCCGTCGACCCTAACACGATACTGATTGTGACCCAATGACTCCACTACCACCCCTGATCTGTCCCACTTGTGTGTGCTCGGGCCTTAAAGATTGTGGAGGAACACAGTCTCGCCAAATAATAACGGGCAAAGTTCAGCCTCAGAGACTCAGATGTACGGGATACCAGCCCATGCCTGGCGCCAGTGCGGTCGCACATGTGGGTTTGAGAATTTCTCCAGTCTGTTGATGAAAAAAAGAAAACAAGCCCCGAAGGGGGCGGCCACATATGATCTGCGCAGGCGAGAGGTTGCAATCGGGTTCGGGTGTGTTACGCAACTGCAACATAGCACGCAGGAAGCGGTCATGATCAAGGCTGCCCAGAGGCGGAATAGGCAAATGCTAAGGGCTCCGCCCACCCTTGGGGGCGCCCGAGCACCCAAATTCCCGAATCCCGATCCACCCGTCCAACTGAGTGACGCATCAATCTCCCCCGCCCCCGCCCTGCTGAAAAAAAAAAAAACATCCGTTACCTGTGTGTGATTGTCACTGACAGATGGCCGAATTCACTGACACTGATAAGTTGTCATTATGTCAAAAAGACCGAAGCCATCTGGTGCCCAGGAAGAAAAAAAGAAGAGAAGAGGAAGAAAACGCGAAAAAGACAGAGGTAGGTAATGATGATCAGTTTATCTATGTTGCATTAAGTTAGTTCAACAATGCCTGTAACGCTCGCTAATTTGAATTAGCTTATGACATAGTGAACTGCACGGTAGAGACAGACAGTGGTGATCCAAACGCAGGCTTTAATGAAGGATGATCCAGAAAACACAACGAGTACACAGGCAGAGGGACATATAAATCTTTATTTAAAATGAGTTCTGCATAAAATGTTGCTATATAAACGTAAATCTTTATTTAAAATGACTGAGTCCTACATAAAATGTTTTTATATATATATATATATATATATATATATATATATATATATATATATATATATATATATATATGTATTATATATATGGATTTAGCAACTTTAAAATTCAATTTAAATAAAGATTTACGTTTCTCCTCTGTTTCATGGTTATAACATCATAAAGTGTAGTTAGTAGGACATTGCTGCCATGCCAGATATACTGGAAAACAAACACTTTCAAAATTAATTTAGAAAATGTAACTACTGTATGCTAGACAAGTGCTCAATGAATAGAGTTTTGTGCATGAATACCAGATGTAATTATTCTTGCTGTTTGTGTGTTTAAGCTATAATGTGGTTTAGGTGCTGCCATATTTTTATAGTTTCACTATCATCAGCTTTTTAATAATAAAATGTAACACCCAATGGTCACATATAATCCTCCTCTTCTCTCTTCAGATGCACTTTTGAAATATCTGAACCCCGTCCCTGCAAATCCTGGGCCACCTGTTGCAGACATCTCCATCTCAGCACCGCCCAGCGATTCCGCATCAAGCACACCTCTTCCCTCCACTTCAGCACCGCCCAGCGATTCAGCATCAGTTTACAAATTCCAGGGGCACCAGGTGAAATCTTGCCTAGGGCAGCAAATTGGCCAGGGCCGGCCCTGAGGCTGCCAGTTGGTCTGGTGTTGGATATCAGGAGGCGCTTAGCAGTCTTCACAGCAACCTTAGCTCTCCCATTTGACTGTGGAAAACCATCTGAGGACACGCGATGTCTGACATGCCACAAGCAGATAAAACCCTCTGTGTGGCTCACAGTAAACTCTGAACCACCATTGCTCAATAGTTCATCTGGAACGCCAAAGGTAGCGAAGAACGTACGGAGATGTTAAACCAGGCCAGCCAAGCCCCCTAAGTCAGTGCCTGCTGTGGAGCACAGGACCTCTACCCAACCTGAGAGTCGGTCCCCGACAACTAAGTAGTGGCAGCCCCTGTAGTCAAAGCAAATATCACCCCTGTAGTCCCTGTAGTCAAAGCAAATATCACCTCAAAAGGGGTGGACAGAGGTGAAGATGGAAGGGGTGGTGTGGCCTCCTGTGACGGAGCATTCCGGTTACAGTCTGCACATCCAGTCCTGGTGGCTCGGATGTCCTTCGACATCCCGTGCCAGTAGACTATGGCACGGGCACGCTGCTCCATTGCCAAAACCCCTTGGTGAGCGGCATGAAGGTGACAAAGGACCCTTTCGCAGAGATAGAGGAACCACAACACGGTAACAATATAACAGGACGCCATCTTGCGCATAGATAGACTCACAGACTAGCGATTGGTCCACCAAGGTCGGGTAGTTAACGTCAATCCCACCTTCATGCTCAATGAAGTGTAAGAGCCTTGCCTAGCCTGTCTCTCGGGCGAGGAGGGACAATGAGATGGATCCAAGTTCATGTGCATCCTCGCGGATTGACGCCATAAGTGCCGACTCCACCATGTCAAATATGCTTTGCTGGTATGCTACATGGTTGCTTCTGCCAGGTAGGTGTAGGTGTCAAAGCGCCATGGGAGAGTACACTGTTTGAGCCTGAATAGGCGAGAATTTGTTATCTCATCTAGCGTACGGTCACCAAAGTTCTTCAACAGAGGCTTATGATCGGTCACCATGACACGTTTCTTGTCCTCGGCAAGGATGCGACAAGCACAAGAAACGCGAACCAGCTAGGGTGATCCTCCATCCACCTGAGCAACAGTCCAGGATCCCAGAGGTGCATCCACAATGCTGTTGGAGTAGGAAGTAACCAACGCCGCGCCTGGACCAGTCAGGGCGGAGGCAGGTAGGTCTCTGCATGTCATAGATCTCCACGCCCTCACGGATGGCCCTAATTATGGCCTGTTTGGACGTCTGGAAGGCTTCCTCTAGTTCGGGGGACCAGGAGAACTTGCAGCGCCGGCTAAGGAATGGCTTGAAAGGCGCCATCGTGTCGCGCAACTGGGCATAGTTGGAAACCTGGTTAACCAGGCCAAACCAGCTTCTTATATTCGTAGTGGAGTCCAGGATAGGGAAGTCTCGGATGGCCTCTAAGTCTTTCGGGAGTGGCTCGATGGTAGTGTCCAAAACCCTGAAGCCGGCAAAATTGACCTCCCTTTCTGCAAACTGTAACTTATTCGATTTCAGCACGATGCCTGACCGACCGACAAGTGCTAGGAAGTCAATGGTCCTCCACCAGTGTTTTTCTAAGTCATAGTGGATTGTGTCATCTACGCAACATTCCTTGCGCTCGTCGTCCAAGAGGACAGCATCAAAACGGCGATTGTAGCCATCACCTGATGATTGGAAGCCTTGTGGCGCCCTGGTGTAGCGCCAGCGGTCGAAGGGCGTGATAAAGGTGGTCAGAGGACGACCCGATACCCGCAGAGGCACACTGTGGTAGCCATTCCAGGCATCAGTGACAGTTTTGATGGCACGATGGCACCATGTACCATGTTCGCCGTGACGGGACACGCTCAATGACGCCGAGGGCCTCGTTTCGCAGAAGGTTGTCGAGACTCTCTGCTGCCAGTGCAGAGGCATGATAGCCGCGGTGTGGCATGCTCTTGGAGTGGCTGCTGGGTCCACGTGTATTTCGATGAGCGGCCTGTGCAAGCAAGGCAATGCCTGATGAGGACAGGTGTTGAATGTAGATGAGTATGTAGATGGGAACGGCAATGCAGTGGCGTGGAGGATTGACCATACGCTGGGGACACGAGCACTGGGCGTCATAGAGAATGTTTGGGCTTGTGTAGTGTGTCGAGAGTGATAGAACTATGTGCATCGCAGTGTCCTCTACTGCTGTGACTCGACGGAAAGTCACTAGGCAAGAGGTCGAGGTTGAGTAACGACTCATAGGACAGGTACATGGCACGGTTTTCCTGGGAGCTGTCTGAATCTTTGAAAATAATAGATTATGCTTGGGCTAAGGCGAGAAAAACAAAGTACTGGCTGGAGATTTGAGATGACTCAGGAATCGCTGCACCCCCCTGTTTAAAAAGGCAAAATGCAAATATAACTTGTCTAAAAGTACAAGGTTACAAGTTTCAAAGGATTCTGAGGAGTTTTCTAGACTTTTCTAGACTCTAGTCTTGGCTCTGGAGGGGCCTCCTCTAAAGGAAGGATCCTGGCAATTAGGAAATGGCATTTATTTCCCAAAGAAATGGCTACCTCTTCACAGACTCATTACGACCACAGCCACAAATGTATCAAAAAACAAATTGATAACTTTTTTTGCACACGTGTCTAGATGATACTCACCAAATTTGGAGCTGTTTAGATGAAAAGCCTTTAGACACAAGGGGTGCAATTTAGGTGGTCACGCATTCCACCCAACATAGTAGATTTTCTGTTGAGTTTACGGTATGGCTGTAATAAACTTTTCTGTTTGCCCTGAGGTGTCCTATGGATGTACCAAGTTTTGTATTTCTACATTGGAAAAATTTACTTTCATTTTCCATAGAACCAATGTATTTTGACTTTTCTAGGGGTCGCCACTGAGTCATTTTTCGTATATTTTTTCGGGAACTTCCAATACATAAATTTTTCGCTGGGTTTGAAGTCTGGGACCAATAAAATGACTTTTAGTTGTTGGTTTACTGGGTCAAATTTAGGATCATTTTGCAGAAAAATATGATAAAAAATATATACCGAATTATAATAAAAAAATATAACTCGAGCAAAAAAGTCTAGAAAAACGCTTGTCTATTTTACATACATGTGTTTAGCTCATTTTGCCCAAGTTTGGTGTCTGTGGAATGAAGCAGCTATTGTCTGTGTACTTTTAAAAAGAGGTGTATTTTAAGTCGGTTCACATTTTCAATTCAAAATGGCTGCCTTCCCGTGTGTGATAGGGTGTGGTCCCCATTGGCTTTTTTGTTCATAAGCCCATACCGGATGTGTGTACCAAGTTTCATTTGCCTACAACAAACTAAAAATTTCACTTTCCATTGACTTTTTCCACATTTTTGGGACGTTGCTATGGCAACACATTTATAGATAGGGGGTGGTTGTCATTGGCTTTTATGCTCGTCATGACATAAGAGATGTGTGTACCAAATTTTATGTCTTTATGACAAACTAAATTCTTGGGTCCCATTATAAGTTTGTAGGGGGCGCTGGAGAGCCATTTCTAAAGATAACCCTTTTATTTACATATCTTTGTGTTCAGGTCATGAATGTGCACAAACGTCTTTTTGGGTCCAACTCGATCCGAGAAGGCGTTTGAGAGTTAAGAGACGTTTTATTTTCATAAAAATGGCCACCTTGTTACAGGCTTGCCACACCCATACCCGATAAGATATCATAAACAAAGTCACAACTTTGATTGGCATACGTGTCTAGATGATACTCACCAAATTTGGGGCTATTTAGATTAAAACACAATGATTTGCATCTTTTGCGCAAGGGGTGCGATTTTAGTGGCCATGCGTTTCACCCCACATGGCGGACTTCCTGTTGAGTTTAGAGTGTGGCTATCATTGACTTTTCTGTTTGCCCTGAGGTGTGCTATAGATGTACCAAGTTTCATTTTTCTACATTGGAATAAAGTTACTTTCACTTTCCATAGGCCCGATGTATTTTGACTTTTCTAGGGTCGCCACTGAGTCATTTTTCGTATTTTTTTCGGGACTTCAAATACATAAATTGTTTGCTGGGCTTGAAATCTGGGACCAATAAAAATGACTTTTAGTTGTACGTTTACTGGGTTAAATTGAGGATCATTTTGCAGAAAAATATGATTAAAAAAATATACCGAATTATAATAAAAAAATATAACTCGAGCAAAAAAGTCTAGAAAAACGCTTGTCTATTTTACATACATATGTTTAGCTCATTTTGCCCAAGTTTGGTGTCTGTGGAATGAAGCAGCTATTGTCTGTGTACTTTTAAAAAAGAGGTGTATTTTAAGTCGGTTCACATTTTCAATTCAAAATGGCCGCCTTCCCGTGTGTGATAGGGTGTGGTCCCAATTGGATTTTTTGTTCATAAGCCCATGGTGGATGTGTGTACCAAGTTTCATTTGCCTACAACAAACTAAAATTTTCACTTCCCATTGACTTTTTCCACATTTTTGGGACGTTGCTATGGCAACACATTTATAGATAGGGGTTGTCATTGGCTTTTATGCTCGTCATGACATAAGAGATGTGTGTACCAAATTTTATGTCTCTATGACAAACTAAATTCTTAGGTCCCATTATAGGTTTGTAGGGGGCGCTGGAGAGCCATTTCTAAAGATAACCCTTTTATTTACATATTTTTGTGTTCAGGTCATGAATGTGCACAAACGCCTTTTGGGTCCAACTCGATCCGAGAAGGTGTTTGAGAGTTAAGAGACATTTTATTTTCACAAAAATGGCCACCTCGTTACAGGCTTGCCACACCCATACCCGATAAGATATCATAAACAAAGTCACAACTTTGGTTGGCACATGTGTCTAGATGATACTCACCAAATTTGGGGCCATTTAGATTAAAACACAATGATTTGCATCTTTCTGCGCAAGGGGTGCGATTTTAGTGGCGCGTTGCTTCACCCCACATGGCGGACTTCCTGTTGAGTTTAGGGTGTGACTGTCATTGACTTTTCTGTTTGCCCTGAGGTGTCCTATGGATGTACCAAGTTTAATTTTTCTACGTTGGAAAAAAGTTACTTTCACTTTCCATAGGCCCAATGTATTTTGATTTTGTAGGGTCGCCACTGAGTCATTTCTCGTATTTTTTTTGACTTTAAAACATACCATTTTCGCCGAGCTTGAAGTCTGGGACCAATAAAAATGACTTTTCGTGCATGTTCACTGGGTCAAATTTAGGATCATTTGGTCACAATAAATAAAAAATAAAAAATAAAATAAATTAAAGCCGCAAGCGGCGATAAAGGCCCTCGCCTCCCTTGAGACCGCGGGGACACATATACTCGGAGGACTGCATTTCGTGCTTTAAAGCGTAAACTTCACGGTAATGTCAAATAACTGGGCCTGTGCTACTGCTGGGGCCTACACCACCTTGTAATTTAGAGTTAAAGGTCTCCACAATCCCTGGTTTTCCTGGGAGCTGTCTGAACCTTTGAAAATAATAGATTATGCTTGGGCTAAGGCGAGAAAGACAAAGTACTTGCTGGAGATTTGAGATGACTCAGGAATCGCTGCACCCCCCTGTTTAAAAAGGCAAAATGTAAATATAACTTGTCTAAAAGTACAAGGTTACAAGTTCCAAAGGATTCTGAGGAGTTTTCTAAGACTCTAGCCTTGGCTCTGGAGGGGCCTCCTCTAAAGGAAGGATCCTGGCAATTGGGAAATGGCATTTATTTCCCAAAGGTTGCCTCTTCAAAGACTCATTACGACCACAGTCACAAATGTATCAAAAAACAAATTGATAACTTTTTTTTGCACATGTGTCTAGATGATACTCACCAAATTTGGAGCTGTTTAGATGAAAAGCCTTTAGCACAAGGGGTGCGATTTAGGTGGTCACGCATTCCACCCAACATAGTAGATTTCCTGTTGAAATTACGATATGGCTGTAATAAACTTTTCTGTTTGCCCTAAGGTGTCCTATGGATGTACCAAGTTTTGTATTTCTACATTGGAAAAATTTACTTTCATTTTCCATAGGCCCAATGTATTTTGACTTTTCTAGGGTCGCCACTGAGTCATTTTTCGTATTTTTTTCGGGACTTCAAATACATAATTTTTTGCCGAGCTTCAAGTCTGGGACCCATAAAAATGACTTTTAGTTCCACGTTTACTGGGTCAAATTGAGGATCATTTTGCAGGAAAATTATACTAAAAAAAAAAAAACAAATTATAATAAAAAAAAATAAAACTCGAGCAAAAATGTCAAGAAAAACACCTGTCTATTTTACATACATGTGTTTAGCTCATTTTGCCCAAGTTTGGTGTCTGTGGAATGAAGCAGCTATTGTCTGTGTTCTTTTAAAAAAGAGGTGTATTTTAAGTCGGTTCACATTTTCAATTCAAAATGACCGCCTTCCCGTGTGTGATAGGGTGTGGTCCCCATTGGCTTTTTTGTTCATAAGCCCATGGTGGATGTGTGTACCAAGTTTCATTTGCCTACGACAAACTAAAATTTTCACTTCCCCTTTTTCGACATATTTGGGACGTTGCTATGGCAACACATTTATAGATAGGGGGTGGTTGTCATTGGCTTTTATGCTCGTCATGACATAAGAGATGTGTGTACCAAATTTTATGTCTCTATGACAAACTAAATTCTTGGGTCCCATTATAAGTTTGTAGGGGGCGCTGGAGAGCCATTTCTAAAGATAACCCTTTTATTTACATATCTTTGTGTTCAGGTCATGAATGTGCACAAACGCCTTTTTGGGTCCAACTCGATCCGAGAAGGCGTTTGAGAGTTAAGAGACATTTTATTTTCACAAAAATGGCCACCTCGTTACAGCCTTGCCACACCCATACCCGATAAGATATCAACAACAAAGTCACAACTTTGGTTGGCACACGTGTCTAGATGATACTCACCAAATTTGGGGCCATTTAGATTAAAACACAATGATTTGCATCTTTCTGCGCAAGCAAGTGCGAATTTAGTGGCGCGCCTTTCACCCCACATTGCGGACTTCCTGTTAAGTTTAGGTGTGACTGTCATTGACTTTTCTGTTTGCCCTGAGGTGTCCTATGGATGTACCAAGTTTCATTTTTCTACGTTGGAAAAAGGTTACTTTCACTTTCCATAGGCCCAATGTATTTTGACTTTTCTAGGGCCGCCACTGAGTCATTTTTCGTATTTTTTTCGGGACTTCAAATACATAAATTTTTTGCCGGGCTTGAAGTCTGGGACCAATAAAAATGACTTTTAGTTGTTCGTTTACTGGGTTAAATTGAGGATCATTTTGCAGAAAAATATAATAAAAAATATATACCGAATTATAATAAAAATATAACTCGAAAAAGTCTAGAAAAACACTTGTCTCTTTTACATACATGTGTTTAGCTCATTTTGCCCAAGTTTGGTGTCTGTGGAATGAAGCAGCTATTTTCTGTGTTCTTTTAAAAAAGAGGTGTATTTTAAGTCGGTTCACATTTTCAATTCAAAATGGCCGCCTTCCCGTGTGTGATAGGGTGTGGTCCCCTTTGGCTTTTTTGTTCATAAACCCATGGTGGATGTGTGTATCAAGTTTCATTTGTCTACAACAAACTAAAAATTTCACTTCCCATTGACTTTTTCCACATATTTGGGACGTTGCTATGGCAACACATTTATAGATGGGGGTGGTTGTCATTGGCTTTTATGCTCGTCATGACATAAGAGATGTGTGTACCAAATTTTATGTCTCTATGACAAACTATATTCTTGGGTCCCATTATAAGTTTGTAGGGGGCGCTGGAGAGCCATTTCTAAAGATAACCCTTTTATTTACATATTTTTGTGTTCAGGTCATGAATGTGCACAAACGCCTTTTTGGGTCCAACTCGATCCGAGAAGGCGTTTGAGAGTTAAGAGACGTTTTATTTTCACAAAAATGGCCACCTCGTTACAGGCTTGCCACACCCATACCCGATAAGATATCAACAACAAAGTCACAACTTTGGTTGGCACATGTGTCTAGATGATACTCACCAAATTTGGGGCCATTTAGATTAAAACACAATGATTTGCATCTTTCTGCGCAAGGTGCGAATTTAGTGGAGCGCCTTTCACCCTACATGGCGGACTTCCTGTTAAGTTTAGGTGTGACTGTCATTGACTTTTCTGTTTGTTCTGAGGTGTCCTATGGATATACCAAGTTTCATTTTTCTACGTTGGAAAAAAGTTACTTTCACTTTCCATAGGCCCAATGTATTTTGACTTTTCTAGGGGTCGCCACTGAGTCATTTTTTGTATTTTTTTTTCGGGGACTTCAAATACATAAATTTTTCGCTGGGCTTGAAATCTGGGACCAATAAAATGACTTTTAGTTGTACGTTTCCTGGGTTAAATTGAGGATCATTTTGCAGAAAAATATGATAAAAATATATACGAATTATAATTTAAAAAATATAACTCGAGCAAAAAAGTCTAGAAAAACGCTTGTCTCTTTTACATACATATGTTTAGCTCATTTTGCCCAAGTTTGGTGTCTGTGGAATGAAGCAGCTATTGTCTGTGTACTTTTAAAAAGAGGTGTATTTTAAGTCGGACCAAATTTTCAATTCAAAATGGCCGCCTTCCCGTGTGTGATAGGGTGTGGTCCCCATTGGCTTTTTTGTTCATAAGCATATGGTGGATATGTGTACCAAGTTTCATTTGCCTACAACAAACTAAAAATTTTACTTCCCATTGACTTTTTTCACATTTTTGGGACGTTGCTATGGCAACACATTTATAGATAGGGGGTGGTTGTCATTGGCTTTTATGCTCGTCATGACATAAGAGATGTGTGTACCAAATTTTATGTCTCTATGACAAACTAAATTCTTGGGTCCATTATAAGTTTGTAGGGGCGCTGGAGAGCCATTTCTAAAGATAACCCTTTTATTTACATATTTTTTGTTCAGGTCATGAATGTGCACAAACGCCTTTTGGGTCCAACTCGATCCGAGAAGGCGTTTGAGAGTTAAGAGACGTTTTATTTTCACAAAAATGGCCACCTCGTTACAGGCTTGCCACACCCATACCCGATAAGATATCAAAACAAAGTCAGAACTTTGGTTGGCACACGTGTCTAGATGATACTCACCAAATTTGGGGCCATTTAGATTAAAACACAATGATTTGCATCTTTCTGCGCAAGGGGTGCGATTTTAGTGGCCGCGCGTTTCACCCCACATGGCGGACTTCCTGTTAAGTTTAGGGTGTGACTGTCATTGACTTTTCTGTTTGCCCTGAGGTGTCCTATGGATATACCAAGTTTCATTTTTCTACGTTGGAAAAAGTTACTTTCACTTTCCATAGGCCCAATGTATTTTGATTTTGTAGGGTCGCCACTGAGTCATTTTTCGTATTATTTTTCGGCGACTTCAAATACATCAATTTTCGCCGAGCTTGAAGTCTGGGACCAATAAAATGACTTTTCGTGCATGTTCACTGGGTCAAATTTAGGATCATCGGGTCGGAAGAAAAATAAAAAAAAAAAAAAAAAAATCCGAGCAAAAACAATAGGCCCTCCCGGTCATCACCGGCTCGGGCCTAATTAAAGCCGCATAGCGCGATAAAGGCCCTCGCCTCCCTTGAGACCTGGGGACACATATATTCGGAGGATTGCATGTCGTGCTTTAAAGCAAATTTGGAGCTGTTTAGATGAAAAGCCTTTAGCACAAAGTGTACGATTTAGGTGGTCATGTATTCCACCCAACATAGTAGATTTTCTGTTGAGTTTACGGTATGGCTGTAATAAACTTTTCTGTTTGCCCTAAGGTGTCCTATGGATGTACCAAGTTTTGTATTTCTACATTGGAAAAATTTACTTTCATTTTCCATAGAACCAATTATTTTGACTTTTCTAGGGTCGCCACTGAGTCATTTTTCATATTTTTTTCGGGACTTCAAATACATACATTTTTGCCGAGCTTGAAGTCTGGGACCAATAAAAATTACTTTTAGTTGCACGTTTACTGGGTCAAATTGAGGATCATTTTGCAGAAAAATTATAATAAAAAATATATACCAAATTATAATAAAATAAAATATAACTCGAGCAAAAAGTCTAGAAAAACGCTTGTCTATTTTACATACATGTGTTTAGCTCATTTTGCCCAAGTTTGGTGTCTGTGGAATGAAGCAGCTATTTTCTGAGTTCTTTTAAAAAGAGGTGTATTTTAAGTCGGTTCACATTTTCAATTCAAAATGGCCGCCTTCCCGTGTGTGATAGGGTGTGGTCCCCATTGGCTTTTTGTTCATAAGCCCATGCTGGATGTGTGTACCAAGTTTCATTTGCCTACGACAAACTAAAATTTTCACTTCCCATTGACTTTTTCCAAATATTTGGGACGTTGCTATGGCAACACATTTATAGATAGGGGTGGTTGTCATTGGCTTTTATGCTCGTCATGACATAAGAGATGTGTGTACCAAATTTTATGTCTCTATGACAAACTAAATTCTTGGGTCCCATTATAAGTTTGTAGGGGCGCTGGAGAGCCATTTCTAAAGATAACCCTTTTATTTACATATTTTTGTGTTCAGGTCATGAATGTGCACAAACGCCTTTTGGGTCCTACTCGATCCGAGAAGCCGCTTGAGAGTTAAGAGACGTTTTATTTTCACAAAATGGCCACCTCGTTACAGGCTTGCCACACCCATACCCGATAAGATATCAACAACAAAGTCACAACTTTGGTTGGCACACGTGTCTAGATGATACTCACCAAATTTGGGGCCATTTAGATTAAAACACAATGATTTGCATCTTTCTGCGCAAGGGGTGCGAATTTAGTGGCCGCGCCTTTCACCCCACATGGCGGACTTCCTGTTAAGTTTAGGGTGTGACTGTCATTGACTTTTCTGTTTGCCCTGAGGTGTCCTATGGATATACCAAGTTTCATTTTTCTACGTTGGAAAAAGTTACTTTCACTTTCCATAGGCCCAATGTATTTTGACTTTTGTAGGGTCGCCACTGAGTCATTTTTCGTATTTTTTTCCGACTTCAAATACATACATTTTTGCCAGGCTTGAAGTCTGGGACCAATAAAAATGACTTTTAGTTGTTCGTTTACTGGGTTAAATTGAGGATCATTTTACAGAAAAATGATAATAAAAAAATATATACCGAATTATAATAAAAAAAAATATAACTCGAGCAAAAAAGTCTAGAAAAACACTTGTCTCATTTACATACATGTGTTTAGCTCATTTTGCCCAAGTTTGGTGTCTGTGGAATGAAGCAGCTTTTTTCTGTGTACTTTTAAAAAAGAGGTGTATTTTAAGTCGGTTCACATTTTCAATTCAAAATGGCCGCCTTCCTGTGTGTGATAGGGTGTGGTCCCCATTGGCTTTTTTGTTCATAAGCCCATGGTGGATGTGTGTACCAAGTTTTATTTGCCTACAACAAACTAAAAATTTCACTTCCCATTGACTTTTTCACATTTTTGGGACGTTATGGCAACACATTTATAGATAGGGGTGGTTGTCATTGGCTTTTATGCTCGTCATGACATAAGAGATGTGTGTACAAAATTTTATGTCTCTATGACAAACTAAATTCTTGGGTCCATTATAAGTTTGTAGGGGCGCTGGAGAGCCATTTCTAAAGATAACCCTTTTATTTACATATTTTTGTGTTCAGGTCATGAATGTGCACAAACGCCTTTTTGGGTCCAACTCGATCCGAGAAGGCGTTTGAGAGTTAAGAGACGTTTTATTTTCACAAAAATGGCCACCTCGTTACAGGCTTGCCACACCCATACCCGATAAGATATCAACAACAAAGTCACAACTTTGGTTGGCACACGTGTCTAGATGATACTCACCAAATTTGGGGCCATTTAGATTAAAACACAATGATTTGCATCTTTCTGCGCAAGGTGCGATTTTAGTGGTCAGCGCTTTCACCCCACATGGCGGACTTCCTGTTAAGTTTAGGGTGTGACTGTCATTGACTTTTCTGTTTGCCCTGAGGTGTCCTATGGATATACCAAGTTTCATTTTTCTACGTTGGAAAAAGTTACTTTCACTTTCCATAGGCCCAATGTATTTTGACTTTTGTAGGGTCGCCACTGAGTCATTTTTCGTATTTTTTTCAGCGACTTCAAATACATAAATTTTTGCCAGGCTTGAAGTGTGGGACCAATAAAAATGACTTTTAGTTGTTCGTTTACTGGGTTAAATTGAGGATCATTTTACAGAAAAATGATAATAAAAATATATACCGAATTATAATAAAAATATATAACTCGAGCAAAAAGTCTAGAAAAACACTTGTCTCATTTACATACATGTGTTTAGCTCATTTTGCCCAAGTTTGGTGTCTGTGGAATGAAGCAGCTTTTTCTGTGTACTTTTAAAAAGAGGTGTATTTTAAGTCGGTTCACATTTTCAATTCAAAATGGCCGCCTTCCTGTGTGTGATAGGGTGTGGTCCCCATTGGCTTTTTGTTCATAAGCCCATGGTGGATGTGTGTACCAAGTTTTATTTGCCTACAACAAACTAAAAATTTCACTTCCCATTGACTTTTTCACATTTTTGGGACGTTGCTATGGCAACACATTTATAGATAGGGGTGGTTGTCATTGGCTTTTATGCTCGTCATGACATAAGAGATGTGTGTACAAAATTTTATGTCTCTATGACAAACTAAATTCTTGGGTCCATTATAAGTTTGTAGGGGCGCTGGAGAGCCATTTCTAAAGATAACCCTTTTATTTACATATTTTTGTGTTCAGGTCATGAATGTGCACAAACGCCTTTTTGGGTCCAACTCGATCCGAGAAGGCGTTTGAGAGTTAAGAGACGTTTTATTTTCACAAAAATGGCCACCTCGTTACAGGCTTGCCACACCCATACCCGATAAGATATCAACAACAAAGTCACAACTTTGGTTGGCACAACGTGTCTAGATGATACTCACCAAATTTGGGGCCTTTAGATTAAAACACAATGATTTGCATCTTTCTGCAAGTGCGATTTTAGTGGCCGCGTTTTCACCCCACATGGCGGACTTCCTGTTAAGTTTAGGGTGTGACTGTCATTGACTTTTCTGTTTGCCCTGAGGTGTCCTATGGATATACCAAGTTTCATTTTTCTACGTTGGAAAAAGTTACTTTCACTTTCCATAGGCCCAATGTATTTTGATTTTGTAGGGTCGCCACTGAGTCATTTTTCGTATTTTTTTCAAGGCGTCTTCAAATACATACCATTTTTGCCGAGCTTGAAGTCTGGGACCAATATAATGACTTTTTGTGCATGTTCACTGGGTCAAATTTAGGATCATTTGGTCACAATAAAGATAAAAAAAAAAAAAAAAATCCGAGCAAAAACAATAGGCCCTCCCGGCCATCACCGGCTCGGGCCTAATTAAAGCCGCAAGCGGCGATAAAGGCCCTCGCCTCCCTTGAGACCGCGGGGACACATGCACTCGGAGGATTTCATTTTGTGCTTTAAAGCGTAAACTTCACGGTAATGTCAAATAACCGGGCCTGTGCTACTGCTTGGGCCTGCTACACCACCTTGTAACCTAAATTTAGAGTTACAGGTCTCCACAATCCCTGGTTTTCCTGGGAGCTGTCTGAACCTTTGGAAATAATAGATTATGCTTGGGCTAAGGCGAGAAAAACAAAGTACTGGCTGGAGATTTGAGATGACTCAGGAATCGCTGCACCCCCCTGTTTAAAAAGACAAAATGTAAATATAACTTGTCTAAAAGTACAAGGTTACAAGTTCCAAATGATTCTGAGGAGTTTTCTAAGACTCTAGCCTTGGCTCTGGAGGGGCCTCCTCTAAAGGAAGGATCCTGGCAATTGGGAAATGGCATTTATTTCCCAAAGAAATGGCTGCCTCTTCACAGACTCATTACGACCACAGCCACAAATCTATCAAAAACAAATTGATAATTTTTTTGGCACACGTGTCTAGATGATACTCACCAAATTTGGAGCTGTTTAGATGAAAAGCCTTTAGACACAAGGGGTGCAATTTAGGTGGTCACGCATACACCCAACATAGTAGATTTCCTGTTGAGTTTACGATATGGCTGTAATACATTTTTCTGTTCGCCCTGAGGTGTCCTATGGATGTACCAAGTTTCATTTTTCTACGTTGGAAAAAGTTACTTTCACTTTCCATAGGCCCAATGTATTTTGACTTTTGTAGGGTCGCCACTGAGTCATTTTTCATATTTTTTTCGACTTCAAATACATAAATTTTTCACCGAGCTTGAAGTCTGGGACCAATAAAATGACTTTTAGTTGCACGTTTACTGGGTCAAATTGAGGATCATTTTGCAGAAAAATTAGAATAAAAAAATATACCAAATTATAATAAAATAAAATATAACTCGAGCAAAAAGTCTAGAAAAACGCTTGTCTATTTTACATACATGTGTTTAGCTCATTTTGCCCAAGTTTGGTGTCTGTGGAATGAAGCAGCTATTTTCTGAGTTCTTTTAAAAGAGGTGTATTTTAAGTCGGTTCACATTTTCAATTCAAAATGGCCGCCTTCCGTGTGTGATAGGATGTGGTCCCCATTGGCTTTTTGTTCATAAGCCCATGCTGGATGTGTGTACCAAGTTTCATTTGCCTACAAACTAAAATTTTCACTTCCCATTGACTTTTTCCAAATATTTGGGACGTTGCTATGGCAACACATTTATAGATAGGGGTGGTTGTCATTGGCTTTTATGCTCGTCATGACATAAGAGATGTGTGTACCAAATTTTATGTCTCTATGACAAACTAAATTCTTGGGTCCCATTATAAGTTTGTAGGGGCGCTGGAGAGCCATTTCTAAAGATAACCCTTTTATTTACATATTTTTGTGTTCAGGTCATGAATGTGCACAAACGCCTTTTTGGGTCCAACTCGATCCGAGAAGCCGTTTGAGAGTTAAGAGACGTTTTATTTTCACAAAAATGGCCACCTCGTTACAGGCTTGCCACACCCATACCCGATAAGATATCAACAACAAAGTCACAACTTTGGTTGGCACATGTGTCTAGATGATACTCACCAAATTTGGGGCCATTTAGATTAAAACACAATGATTTGCATCTTTCTGCATAAGTGCGAATTTAGTGGCCGCGCCTTTCACCCCACATGGCGGACTTCCTGTTAAGTTTAGGGTGTGACTGTCATTGACTTTTCAGTTTGCCTTGAGGTGTTCTATGGATGTACCAAGTTTCATTTTTCTACGTTGGAAAAAAGTTACTTTCACTTTCCATAGGCCCAATGTATTTTGACTTTTCTAGGGGCCACTGAGTCATTTTTCGTATTTTTTTCGGGACTTCAAATACATAAATTTTTCGCCGAGCTTGAAGTCTGGGACCAATAAAAATGACTTTTAGTTGTTCGTTTACTGGGTTAAATTGAGGATCATTTTGCAGAAAAATTAGAATAAAAAATATATACCAATTATAAAAAAATATAACTCGAGCAAAAAGTCTAGAAAAACACTTGTCTCTTTTACATACATGTGTTTAGCTCATTTTGCCCAAGTTTGGTGTCTGTGGAATGAAGCAGCTTTTTCTGTGTACTTTCAAAAAGAGGTGTATTTTAAGTCGGTTCACATTTTCAATTCAAAATGGCCGCCTTCCTGTGTGTGATAGGTGTGGTCCCCATTTTTTTTTGTTCATAAGCCCATGGTGGATGTGTGTACCAAGTTTTATTTGCCTACAACAAACTAAAAATTTCACTTCCCATTGACTTTTTTCACATTTTTGGGACGCTATGGCAACACATTTATAGATAGGGGTGGTTGTCATTGGCTTTTATGCTCCATGACATAAGAGATGTGTGTACAAAATTTTATGTCTCTATGACAAACTAAATTCTTGGGTCCATTATAAGTTTGTAGGGGGCGCTGAAGAGCCATTTCTAAAGATAACCCTTTTATTTACATATTTTTTTGTTCAGGTCATGAATGTGCACAAACGCCTTTTTGGGTCCAACTCGATCCGAGAAGGCGTTTGAGAGTTAAGAGACGTTTTATTTTCACAAAAATGGCCACCTTGTTACAGGCTTGCCACACCCATACCCGATAAGATATCAAAAACAAAGTCACAACTTTGGTTGGCACACGTGTCTAGATGATACTCACCAAATTTGGGGCCATTTAGATTAAAACACAATGATTTGCATCTTTCTGCGCAAGGGGTGCGATTTTAGTGGTCGCGCTTTCACCCCACATGGCGGACTTCCTGTTAAGTTTAGGTGTGACTGTCATTGACTTTTCTGTTTGCTGAGGTGTCCTATGGATGTACCAAGTTTCATTTTTCTACGTTGGAAAAAGTTACTTTCACTTTCCATAGGCCCAATGTATTTTGATTTTGTAGGGTCGCCACTGAGTCATTTTTCGTATTTTTTTCCGACTTCAAATACATAAATTTTTCGCCGAGCTTGAAGTCTGGGACCAATAAAATGACTTTTCGTGCATGTTCACTGGGTCAAATTTAGGATCATTGGGTCGGAAGAAAAAAAAAAAAAAAAAAAATCCGAGCAAAAACAATAGGCCCTCCCGGCCATCACCGGCTCGGGCCTAATTAAAGCCGCACGCGGCGATAAAGGCCCTCGCCTCCCTTGAGACCGCGGGACACATGCACTCGGAGGATTTCATTTTGTGCTTTAAAGCGTAAACTTCACGGTAATGTCGGCCTGTGCTACTGCTTGGGCCTGCTACACCACCTTGTAACCTAAATTTAGAGTTACAGGTCTCCACAATCCCTGGTTTTCCTGGGAGCTGTCTGAACCTTTGGAAATAATAGATTATGCTTGGGCTAAGGCGAAAAAACAAAGTACTGGCTGGAGATTTGAGATGACTCAGGAATCGCTGCACCCCTGTTTAAAAAGACAAAATGTAAATATAACTTGTCTAAAAGTACAAGGTTACAAGTTCCAAATGATTCTGAGGAGTTTTCTAAGACTCTAGCCTTGGCTCTGGAGGGGCCTCCTCTAAAGGAAGGATCCTGGCAATTGGGAAATGGCATTTATTTCCCAAAGAAATGGCTGCCTCTTCACAGACTCATTACGACCACAGCCACAAATCTATCAAAAACAAATTGATAATTTTTTTGGCACACGTGTCTAGATGATACTCACCAAATTTGGAGCTGTTTAGATGAAAAGCCTTTAGACACAAGGGGTGCAATTTAGGTGGTCACGCATACACCCAACATAGTAGATTTCCTGTTGAGTTTACGATATGGCTGTAATACATTTTTCTGTTCGCCCTGAGGTGTCCTATGGATGTACCAAGTTTCATTTTTCTACGTTGGAAAAAGTTACTTTCACTTTCCATAGGCCCAATGTATTTTGACTTTTGTAGGGTCGCCACTGAGTCATTTTTCATATTTTTTTCGACTTCAAATACATAAATTTTTCACCGAGCTTGAAGTCTGGGACCAATAAAAATGACTTTTAGTTGCACGCTTTACTGGGTCAAATTGAGGATCATTTTGCAGAAAAATTAGAATAAAAAAATATACCAAATTATAATAAAATAAAATATAACTCGAGCAAAAAGTCTAGAAAAACGCTTGTCTATTTTACATACATGTGTTTAGCTCATTTTGCCCAAGTTTGGTGTCTGTGGAATGAAGCAGCTATTTTCTGAGTTCTTTTAAAAAGAGGTGTATTTTAAGTCGGTTCACATTTTCAATTCAAAATGGCCGCCTTCCCGTGTGTGATAGGATGTGGTCCCCATTGGCTTTTTTGTTCATAAGCCCATGCTGGATGTGTGTACTAAGTTTCATTTGCCTACGACAAACTAAAATTTTCACTTCCCATTGACTTTTTCCAAATATTTGGGACGTTGCTATGGCAACACATTTATAGATAGGGGGTGGTTGTCATTGGCTTTTATGCTCGTCATGACATAAGAGATGTGTGTACCAAATTTTATGTCTCTATGACAAACTAAATTCTTGGGTCCCATTATAAGTTTGTAGGGGGCGCTGGAGAGCCATTTCTAAAGATAACCCTTTTATTTACATATTTTTGTGTTCAGGTCATGAATGTGCACAAACGCCTTTTTGGGTCCAACTCGATCCGAGAAGCCGCTTTGAGAGTTAAGAGACGCTTTATTTTCACAAAAATGGCCACCTCGTTACAGGCTTGCCACACCCATACCCGATAAGATATCAACAACAAAGTCACAACTTTGGTTGGCACATGTGTCTAGATGATACTCACCAAATTTGGGGCCATTTAGATTAAAACACAATGATTTGCATCTTTCTGCGCAAGGGGTGCGAATTTAGTGGCCGCGCTTTCACCCCCACATGGCGGACTTCCTGTTAAGTTTAGGGTGTGACTGTCATTGACTTTTCAGTTTGCCTTGAGGTGTTCTATGGATGTACCAAGTTTCATTTTTCTACGTTGGAAAAAAGTTACTTTCACTTTCCATAGGCCCAATGTATTTTGACTTTTCTAGGGCGCCACTGAGTCATTTTTCGTATTTTTTTCGGGACTTCAAATACATAAATTTTTCGCCGAGCTTGAAGTCTGGGACCAATAAAAATGACTTTTAGTTGTTCGTTTACTGGGTTAAATTGAGGATCATTTTGCAGAAAAATTAGAATAAAAAAATATATACCGAATTATAAAAAAATATAACTCGAGCAAAAAGTCTAGAAAAACACTTGTCTCTTTTACATACATGTGTTTAGCTCATTTTGCCCAAGTTTGGTGTCTGTGGAATGAAGCAGCTTTTTCTGTGTACTTTCAAAAAGAGGTGTATTTTAAGTCGGTTCACATTTTCAATTCAAAATGGCCGCCTTCCTGTGTGTGATAGGGTGTGGTCCCCATTGGCTTTTTTGTTCATAAGCCCATGGTGGATGTGTGTACCAAGTTTTATTTGCCTACAACAAACTAAAAATTTCACTTCCCATTGACTTTTTTCACATTTTTTGGGACGTTGCTATGGCAACACATTTATAGATAGGGGGTGGTTGTCATTGGCTTTTATGCTCGTCATGACATAAGAGATGTGTGTACAAAATTTTATGTCTCTATGACAAACTAAATTCTTGGGTCCATTATAAGTTTGTAGGGGGCGCTGAAGAGCCATTTCTAAAGATAACCCTTTTATTTACATATTTTTTTGTTCAGGTCATGAATGTGCACAAACGCCTTTTTGGGTCCAACTCGATCCGAGAAGGCGTTTGAGAGTTAAGAGACGTTTTATTTTCACAAAAATGGCCACCTTGTTACAGGCTTGCCACACCCATACCCGATAAGATATCAAAAACAAAGTCACAACTTTGGTTGGCACACGTGTCTAGATGATACTCACCAAATTTGGGGCCATTTAGATTAAAACACAATGATTTGCATCTTTCTGCGCAAGGGGTGCGATTTTAGTGGCCGCTCGTTTCACCCCACATGGCGGACTTCCTGTTAAGTTTAGGGTGTGACTGTCATTGACTTTTCTGTTTGCCCTGAGGTGTCCTATGGATGTACCAAGTTTCATTTTTCTACGTTGGAAAAAGTTACTTTCACTTTCCATAGGCCCAATGTATTTTGATTTTGTAGGGTCGCCACTGAGTCATTTTTCGTATTTTTTTCGGCGACTTCAAATACATAAATTTTTCACGAGCTTGAAGTCTGGGACCAATAAAATGACTTTTCGCATGTTCACTGGGTCAAATTTAGGATCATTGGGTCGGAAGAAAAAAAAAAAAAAAAAAAAAATCCGAGCAAAACAATAGGCCCTCCGCCATCACCGCTCGGGCCTAATTAAAGCCGCAAGCGGCGATAAAGGCCCTCGCCTCCCTTGAGACCGCGGGGACACATATATTCGGAGGATTGCATGTCGTGCTTTAAAGCAAATTTGGAGCTGTTTAGATGAAAACCCTTTAGCACAAAGTGTACGATTTAGGTGGTCATGTATTCCACCCAACATTTTCTGTTGAGAAGGATCCTGGCAATTGGGAAATGGCATTTATTTCCCAATAGTTGCCTCTTCACAGACTCATTACGACCACAGCCACAAATCTATCAAAAACAAATTGATAACTTTTTTTGCACACATGTCTAGATGATACTCACCAAATTTGGAGCTGTTTAGATGAAAAGCCTTTAGACACAAGGGGTGCAATTTAGGTGGTCACGCATACACCCAACATAGTAGATTTCCTGTTGAGTTTACGATATGGCTGTAATACATTTTTCTGTTCGCCTGAGGTGTCCTATGGATGTACCAAGTTTCATTTTTCTACGTTGGAAAAAGTTACTTTCACTTTCCATAGGCCCAATGTATTTTGACTTTTGTAGGGTCGCCACTGAGTCATTTTTCATATTTTTTTCGCGACTTCAAATACATAAATTTTTCGCCGAGCTTGAAGTCTGGGACCAATAAAAATGACTTTTAGTTGCACGTTTACTGGGTCAAATTGAGGATCATTTTGCAGAAAAATTATAATAAAAAAAAATATACCAAATTATAATAAAATAAAATATAACTCGAGCAAAAAAGTCTAGAAAAACGCTTGTCTATTTTACATACATGTGTTTAGCTCATTTTGCCCAAGTTTGGTGTCTGTGGAATGAAGCAGCTATTTTCTGAGTTCTTTTAAAAGAGGTGTATTTTAAGTCGGTTTACATTTTCAATTCAAAATGGCCGCCTTCCCGTGTGTGATAGGTGTGGTCCCCATTGGCTTTTTGTTCATAAGCCCATGCTGGATGTGTGTACCAAGTTTCATTTGCCTACAACAAACTAAAAATTTCACTTCCCATTGACTTTTTTCACATTTTTTGGGACGTTGCTATGGCAACACATTTATAGATAGGGGGTGGTTGTCATTGGCTTTTATGCTCCATGACATAAGAGATGTGTGTAGCAAATTTCATGTCTCTATGACAAACTAAATTCTTGGGTCCCATTATAAGTTTGTAGGGGTGCTGGAGAGCCATTTCTAAAGATAACCCTTTTATTTACATATTTTTGTGTTCAGGTCATGAATGTGCACAAACGCCTTTTTGGGTCCAACTCGATCCGAGAAGGCGTTTGAGAGTTAAGAGACGCTTTTATTTTCACAAAAATGGCCACCTGGTTACAGGCTTGCCACACCCATACCCGATAAGATATCAACAACAAAGTCACAACTTTGGTTGGCACACGTGTCTAGATGATACTCACCAAATTTGGGGCCATTTAGATTAAAACACAATGATTTGCATTTTTCTGCGCAAGGGGTGCGATTTTAGTGGCGCTGCTTTCACCCCACATGGCGGACTTCCTGTTAAGTTTAGGGTTTGACTGTCATTGACTTTTCTGTTTGCCTGAGGTGTCCTATGGATGTACCAAGTTTCATTTTTCTACGTTGGAAAAAGTTACTTTCACTTTCCATAGGCCCAATGTATTTTGATTTTGTAGGGTCGCCACTGAGTCATTTTTCGTATTTTTTTCAGCGACTTCAAATACATAAATTTTTCGCCGGGCTTAAAGGCTGGGACCAATAAAAATGACTTTTCGTTTATGTTCACTGGGTCAAATTTAGGATCATAGGTGAAAAAGAAAAATAAAAAAAATCCGAGCAAAAACAATAGGCCCTCCCGGTCATCACCGGCTCGGGCCTAAAAAAAAAAAAACAATAGGCCCTCCCGGTCATCACCGGCTCGGGCCTAATAAAAAAATAAATCCGAGCAAAAACAATAGGCCCTCCCGGTCATCACCGGCTCGGGCCTAAAAATTATTATAACACTATCTGAAGCCCTATAAATAGGCCATCTGACTGATTACAAGATTGTACACACCTGTGATGCTAATTAGTGCACACACCTTGAATTAACGTGTCCATTTGGTCACATTATTTACAGTCTTTTCTAGGGGTACCATCAATTTTGTCTAGGCCTGTTCCATGAGTTTATTTTTTAAAATAATTCCGTTGAAGCATGTTTGAAAAGCAATGTCTGACTTTTATTGGTTAACATTCATAGAATTTTTATTTATTATTACTTTTGTCAGAATAAAGTTTTTTCTGTGACCATTGTGAGTTTTTCTTTCATTGACCGAAGGATACCAACAATTTTGTCCACGTGTGTATGTGCCTTCCACTTTTTGTCTGCAGTTAAAGCACATCTTGTTTGTTACATAACAAATCCATTGTGGTGGTTTATAGAGCCAAAAAGATTAGAATTGTGTCGATCTCCCAATATTTATGGACCTGACTGTATCTTTACAATGACCTCAAACTCACTTTCCATCTGGTCCACACTGGAGAGAGAATATTTTAAACAAAATTAAGCAGCTTCTAAAAAACTATTTTTAAAATTTTTCATCATTTGTCATTTAATTTAATGCAAAATCATGGGTTACATACCGTGGTTGTTTTTATTTTTTTCTTTGCAGCTATCTGAACATGAAGGACAAAGGCGGAGTTTGTGAAATGTCCTAACTAATGCTTTCTGTGACTTTAACACATGTTTTTTTCTGTTTTCCAGTCTATGATAAACATGACAACCCTCTCACTTCTGAGGAGGAGGAGCAGCGTGCCATCGCCAAGATCAAGATTCTTGGCAACATTAAATTCATCAGGGAACTAGGCAAACCCGACCTCATCCACAAATCTATCCTTCATAAGTGAATCAAAACAATAAGTGGCCCACACACAAACGTGTGGCCTGTTCTTTCTGTGCTCAGCTTCTGGAAAAGCAGAAGAGAGTCCAGCTCAAATGGGGGAGGATCTGGAGTGCCTCTGTCAGATAATGAGAACTGTGGGGCCGAGACTCGACCATGAGAAAGCTAAGGTAAGTCATTTGTAAAGGGAAATAATCCAGGGACTCAGTAAAACTTGTCTTGTGGGCAGGAGAGGCAGTATGTGTACTTCCTGCTTCTGAAGAGTGCAGTCGCACCTCTGCTTGCTCATGCCTGCTTCACTTTTCTTTTTTAGTTATCTCTACATTTAGCCAATGACTTTATGATTAACTTTTTTACATTACTTTTTACTTTCTTTTAATTGGATTTTGCTTTTATGTTTTTACTTGGGTTTTTTTTTACCTTTTAAACAACACGTTGGACCCGCCGAGCGACTGGAGCCTTCGTATCTATTTTTTTCAACATGTCTGGGGTAAAAACTACTACAAACTCTTTCTGCCAAAATTGCTGGAAATATCAACAGGAAATCAGTGTGCTACAAACAAAGATTTTTGCTTTGGAATCTGAAAGAGGACTTCAGGAGACAATACCGATCACACAATGTGGTAAGACTGTGAATTTAAACTTGGATGATACAGTGTCATTCCCAAAACTGAGCAAAGTAAAGGGATTTAAACAAAATGATACCACCTGGCATAAACTTGGTGCCCAGCCAAAGCAGCACTGGATTAGAAAAAATATTGCTGGCATCACAAGAGCATATGTAGCATCACCAGACATCCAGCTAAAAAACAGATTCCAACCACTGACTGAGCTAAAGATTAATGAACCAGAAAACTCTGCTGTAAATGAAAATCATGGAGTAAATCAAGCTTATTCTATGGAGAACAGGAGAATCTGTGGAAAAGCACCAGGCAAACAGTGACAGAGAATCTATGCCAAAAGTGAAGGTCAGAGATATCTTGCTGCTTGGAGACGGTGCAGGAGGCTAACGGATAATCTCCTGCACTCCCTGAGACACCTAAATGGTTCTGGGCGCCCTCTTGAACAGAGAAAGGGTGTACCACCATCAACACCTCCACCACTGAAATGGACTCCCCCAATAGGACCATGGACCCCCCCAGTAACATCAACACCTTCTGCGGACCTCACCATCCCTGTCCCATCTCTGGATTCACCAATGGGATTTCCAGATCACCTGGAAATTTTAGTTAAATCTGGAATTAAGATGATACCCCTTACACCTAACTTGGCCTGGTCACGGGTTCTATCATCATCACTAAAAACATCACCCCCAATACCACCCAGGGGTACCCTGTCAGACCCCCCCCACCACCTCCCAGACCAGCTCCAAAAGCTACTATCGGTGATTAGGACACTGAGGGCCTCTGCTGTTCCAGGACTTTTCGTTATAATAAACCACTTATCAACCTGAGGCCCTGGGAGAGAACACTCCCTCCTAGCTCCATAACTACAGTCAGAAGTCGCAGATTGAAGAAGAGAATAACAGTTAGATTGTCTAATCAGACAAATCTGATTAAAATCCCCTGCAAACAGATAAAGTCAGGTCCTGCTCAAACGGACTTAAAACTTGCAGTGTTCAATGTCAGGTCTTTGGGAAACAAATCTTTTTAATTAATGATTTTATAACTTCAAACAAGCTTGATTTTATGTTTTTAACAGAAACATGGTTAGACAGCAGAACTGGAAATGCGGTCCTTATTGAATCCACCCCATCGAATTTCACATTTTTATCCAAAATACGGAAAACAAAAGGGTGGTGGTGTATGTGCCTTTCTTAGGGATAATATTCTTATCCAGAAACTTTCACTTGGAGAGTTTTCATCATTTGAGTATTTGTCATTTAAAATGGAGTTGAGGTTTTCTCCATCTGTATTATACGTAGTTCTTTACAAACCACCCCAACAATGTCATGATTTTATTAATGAGTTTACTGAAATGCTTTCGGTTATTTGCACAGAATTTGAACAAAGTCATATCTGGTGATTTTAATGTGCATGTGGATAATGTTTGTGACAGAAATGCCAAAGAACTTTCTACTATTCTTGATACTTTTGGTCTTTGTCAGCATGTTAATGAGCCCATAACAGAGGTCACACTCTGGACCTGGTCATTACTAAAGGTGTTCATATTTCAGATGTCACTGTGATCGATGTTGCTCTATCTGATCATTCATGTGTCTTTTTTCATCTGTCCATAATTCCAAAAGTTGCTGTTGGGCCTACTGTTGTAAAAAAAAGATACATTAACGATAACACCAGGACACAGTTTATGGAGGCAATCAGGTTTGAAAATGCCTCATCAGGTCAGGTTGATGATTTGTTAAATCGTTATACTTCAGGTGTTTTAAATGTTATGGACACCATTGCTCCTGTTAAGGTTAAAGTGATCAGGACGAGGCAGAAGGCTTCATGGAGCAATGCTCACTCTGTCAGGGCACAGAAAAGGAAATGCCGAAAAGCCGAAAGAAAATGGCGTAAATCGAAACTCTTAATTCATTATGAGGTATACAAAGAAAATTTGCATGTTTTCAATCAAACTTTACAAAAAGAAAGAGAAATATTCTTCTCAGAGATCATCAACAACAATAGTAACAACCTGCGTGTCCTGTTTGCTACAGTGAACAGATTAACAAACCCTCCAGCTCCATTTCCACCAGAATTAGTTTCCACCACTAAATGCAATGAGTTTGCATTGTTTTTCAACGACAAGGTTCAAGGCATTAAACATGCGATACAGTCCAAAGGACATGAAACAACACTGCAGCCACCTAGGAGACACTTGGTTGGTTTAACACATTTTACACAAATTAATGACAGAACAGTTGAAAAACTGTCTCCAGCCTGAGTTCATCCACCTGCTGCCTCGATGTTTTACCCACTAGATTTCTAAAATCAGTACTAAGCAGTTTGTTACCACAACTCACTGATATAGTCAATAATTCCTTACAGTCTGGAACATTTCCAAGGGCCTTAAAAACTGCTGTCATTAAGCCTCCTAAAGAAGAGCAGTCTTGATGCTACAGTGCTCAACAACTATCGGCCCATATCAATCCTGCCATTTTTAGGGAAAGTCATCGAAAAAGTTGTATATCAACAACTTAATGACTTTCTATTACTTAACAACTTAACAACAAATGGTTTCAGTCCTATCTTGAAGACAGGAAGTAGTTTGTTTCGGTTGGTAACTGTATATCAGACCAAATGGCCCTGACATGTGGGGTTCCACAGGGTCTATCTTGGGACCTCTATTATTCAATCTCTACATGCTTCCTTTAGGCCAGTTAATACGCAGCTGTGACGTATCCTACCATAATTATGCAGATGACACTCGGATTTACATTTCACTCACAGCAGATGAAAATGGACCAATCCATTCACTGTGTCACTGCATCGAACAGATTGACACGTGGATGCAAAATAATTTTCTCCAACTGAACAGAAACAAGACTGCACTAATCATCTTTGGGCCACAGAAACAAAGAGAAAGTGTCAGCAGTCACCTCGCGTCTCTTTCTCTAAAATCTAAAAACCAGGTTAGAAATCTAGGGGTCATCATGGACTCAGACTTGAATTTCCACAGGATGATGTCAAAGGGATGATGTCTCAACCAGACTTAGAGAAACTTATCCATGCTTTTATTTCCAGCAGGTTAGATTACTGTAATGGCCTGCTCACTGGTCTCTCAAAACGAGGGTTAAGACAGCTTCAGCTTATTCAGAACGCGGCTGCTCGGGTTCTTACCAAAACCAGGAAGTACAACCACATTACGCCAGTTTTAAAATCTCTGCACTGGCTTCCTGTTGCTCAGCGAATAGACTTTAAAACAGCACTGCTGGTTTACAAGTCTCTAAATGGTTTAGCACCAGAATATATCTCTTACATGCTAGTTGCTTATGAACCTCCTCGGACTCTGAGAACATCTGGGACAGGCCTTCTGCTTGTGCCCAGAGTTAGAACTAAACAAGGTGAAGCAGCGTTTAAGTTTCATGCAGCAAAAACCTGGAACAGCCTCCCAGATGAAGTAAAACAAGCCTCAACTTTAACAATGTTCAAGGGGAGGTTAAAAACCTTCCTCTTTAGCTCCGCCTACACCGCAACCTAAAGTGTTTTTTTTCTTTTATCTGCACTCTTCTTTTTAAAATGTTTTTAATTTTTTCTTATGTTTCTTAATCTTGTAAATTGTCTTTTATTCCTGTAAAGCACTTTGAGTTACCCAGTGTATGAATTGTGCTATATAAATAAAATTGCCTTGCCTTGCCTTGCCTTTTTTAATCAAACTTGAAGCAACTGTATACAATTGTCCTTTCTGCGAGAAGGGTGTCCTGGATATTAAACCATAAAGAGGCGACATGTACCTGGGAGCATCTTTTGCATGTTGACCTTGCTCTGCATGAACAGGTTCGTAAGCTACTCCTTGTCCTTGAGTGTGGCCGTTTGCTGAAGGCAGAGCAGGAACGGGGAAGTGTGTGCCGTTCTCCAGGGGGTGGGCCAGCTCAGCCACGCTCACCAGCACCGCAATAACGGCCCTCTCCGCGAACTGTGCCAGGTACGACTTCACCTGCGGCATGTTCAGCTCGATCTTCGGGCACTGGTCCAGCACGTTCAGGAAATTCTATGGAGGGCACAGACAAAAAGGTCAAATTTAGTAATTTAGACATTTAGTCAAGTGTTAAGAATCGGATAAAAAACACAGATAAAAGGATGCCCTCATGCGTGATTTTTTGGTAAAATAAGAGTTAAATAGCTGTATATTCACTTTAAGTACCACCTCAGTTACATACACAGGGCTATTTAACGTCATTTTAATGAATATACTATTTTGATCATTACAGAAAACGGCTACAAGTCTATATTCATCACAGATGCATCTTGTGAGTCCTTGTAAGGCCCTTTGCAATGTTTTATCTATCTCTCCAATACATTTAGTAGGTGGTTTTTTGGAGACATTTCTCATTAATCAGGGACAAAAGACACTAAAATATTGTAAAAATGTGTAATGGGGAAGAATGACTCAAAGCTAACCATTTTAACAGGGCCACAACACTGTCTCTTGCCATGTTGGCTCTTTTGAAACTGAATCTATTAAATGAACTTGAAGGCATTAAAGTTTTCAGGAATTGGCCTAAATCTATTGCTCTCATGCGATTACATTTCCTAATAAAACACTTGTCTTTTGTTGTCACCTTTGTATCCTCCTCAGGGGCTGAACAGAAAATAGAAGTAAAACAAAGAATTTATAGTATACAGTATATTAAAGTTTAAATGAAAAGGACTACATTATGTTAATATACGTTTAAAAAGGGAATCCATTTTCTAGTATCCCATCCCCTTCTATCCAATGGTCAGCGAGAGCTCCTTAACTGGTCAAACAGCAGGTACAGAGCAGGACTCTACAGTAGCTCCGTAGGTTAGGTCGATAGTGAGTGGTTGTGTACCTAGCATTTGTCCAAACATGTCGGCTAAACCCCCGAGAATCTCCCAATCCAGCTTCACTCGGTTGGGCATAAAGGGGCTTTCCAGAAAGAAGTCCATCCTCATCCCCTGAGCCATGGGCGCTAGGATGAAAACGCCCAAATCCTGCTCAGAAACACAACAGACACAGTGTTAGGAGAGTCTCAGGAAACCAAACATGTTGAACTTAAATCAGATCAAGACCTCATTTCCTCTGAATGGTACAGTACAGTTCGGCTATGCTTGGTTGAGTTTCCCCTGAAGAGGCTTGTGTTTCCACCAGTGATGTAACATTACGTCGATAAAACCAACAACAAACTAATTACATTGATGCTAAATATAAACCCGATCAAATATTATATGCATTTACTGCTACACACCTAAACACACTTTTATTTTAAACCTGGAGCGTACGTTTACTTCCTGGTGTGCAGTGACTTTACAGTGTGTGAGCAAATAGTATTAAAGTAGTTAGAAAATTCCATCTAAAACCAGTTCAAATCCGTCTAAAATCAGTTCAAACTCATCTAAAACCTGATCAAATCTGGCTAGAACCGGTTCAAAACCATCTAAACCTGTTAAAATCTATTTGATCTATCAGAGTGTAAACAAATAGAACAGTTTTAAAGTGTCTTGAATGATGTTTTTTTTCTATGTTTTCAGGCGGATATCAGGCTGACTGTTCGCTGTGTGTGAGATCTGAACTATTTTAGGATGAAACACTTTAGGATAAGAAACTTCAAACCTGACAAAATAGTGATAGAGCAGTAATATATTAAATCAGTTGGACTTGACTGCTTCTGCATTAATTCACTCACGAAGCATGTAGGCCTCAACAAAACTTCTCAACAACGTAAAAGACAGGACATTAGAGATCACTGAGGCTCATGTATGAGGCGAGGAATTTGGTGGGAAGAAGCAGGACTTAAAGACTCATGAGTGCTTGTGTGGATCCAAATAGGAGTAAACTAAAACCCTAAATTATAATAAATAGGAATAGTAAGTAAGGAATGTTCTTGAGAGCTTTTTTTTTTTAGTTAGTCTTGTTTGCAATCTCAATTTCAGTCTTTCTGTAATTCTACCTATTATTAGCTCCATAACCTAATAATATGAATTTCTTGAACAGTAAAAAGGTAAAGGGACAAAGTATGTTGCTGCACAAGCTCAGAGTATTCCATGAGCGTTACAAATGTACTTCTTTTAGCCCTGACATGTTAGAAAATCTTGTGTGCTGGAGCTCACTTTCACTGCGTCCTGGCGGATTTGGTTGATTGTCTTTGGTACGTTGTCAATGAAAGCCTTGCGGGGGACATACGCATACGGCCAAAGTACTGATCCATTAAAGACTGCGGACACAGAGGAAATGAGTGAGATGTAATGGTGAACAATGGCGTCGTTATCAAAGGCTTAATGACTCCTTAAAATGCTATATTGAGGCCTATTATAAGGACTAATGTGAAGAAAGAGTGTGAGTAAAGGGGCAGAGAGTTAGAGCTGGACAGTTTTGACAGAAAAAAGAGAAAAACACTATCTCAGCTATGTTTGTATTGTAGATTTATGCGCATTATGTGAGAAATTATTTTACCCATACAGTGAACTTACATTATAAAAGTAAAGTGTAAAATTGTTTAATTTAAAAAGGTTAAAAAGGAGCCACATAGGCAAGGCAAGGCAAGGCAAGGCAAGGCAAGGCAATTTTATTTATATAGCACAATTCATACACTGGGTAACTCAAAGTGCTTTACAGGAATAAAAGTTGTAGTGTAGGCGGAGCTAAAGAGTAAGGTTTTTAACCTCCCCTTGAACATTGTTAAAGTTGAGGCTTGTTTTACTTCATCTGGGAGGCTGTTCCAGGTTTTTGCTGCATGAAACTTAAACGCTGCTTCACCCTGTTTAGTTCTAACTCTGGGCACGAGCAGAAGGCCTGTCCCAGATGTTCTCAGAGTCCGAGGAGGTTCATAAGTAACTAGCATGTCAGAGATATATTCTGGTGCTAAACCATTTAGAGACTTGTAAACCAGCAGTGCTGTTTTGAAGTCTATTCTCTGAGCAACAGGAAGCCAGTGCAGAGATTTTAAAACTGGCGTGATGTGGTTGTACTTCCTGGTTTTGGTTAGAACCCGAGCAGCCGCGTTCTGAATAAGCTGCAGCTGTCTTAACCCTCGTTTTGAGAGACCAGTGAGCAGGCCGTTACAGTAATCTAACTTGCTGGAGATGTCGCCGCCCCTCGGCTCCTGGTTCTTTTCTATCACCAAAGATGTACCACAAAGAAACACAAGTGGGGCTAAGTTTACAATTAAAAGTCAAATTTATTAAAAACAAACGCAAGGTAAAAAACAGGATTCTATATAAAGAATCTAACAAAAAGGCTCTCAAAGCTAATAGAGCAGTATGTGAGTAGAGTCCGGGGGTTTGTGAGAGCAAACAGTCTTCGAAAGGAATATTGTTAGTTGTGGTCCCCGCCCTCCAGTCCGTGCCGCAGGGCCGGCCAGTCCGAGTGTTGCTGCCTTTCCAGCGGTCCTAGTGGACTTCGAAGCCCCAGTACGTCGCCGCAGAAACTAATTATAAAACACAATAATGTCGGATCAAACGACCACACTATAAAACACAATAAAGCCACACAGCATGCAGGTTAATCGGGACACGTCCCTTCACTTAGCGTTTTATGGCGATGTACAGGTTCCTTTTCTTAGTCCCCTCTTGGTCCGCGAAGATACGGCCGGTCGCTCCTCAGTTCCTGGCTCGGTCTCTCCCCTGAAGTGGGAGACGGTGCTGTGAACAGGGGAAAGGCGGTCTCAGTCACACAACTAAACAATTCGGGTAGGTATATCCTCCACACAGTTATGGACACTTCCCTCTACTTAGCTGGGTTAGAAGCGTTGTATGTGATGGTCTTCGAGGTATCTGTGGCTTCCCTTTGCCGTTCACTTGTCCGTCACTCCGTGCTGTTCAATCCGATTCCTTCCTTTTCCTTTACTTTCTCCGTCTCTCTCTCTCTGCCTCCAGACTGTCTTTCTATTGGCCCTTTTAAACTAAACGTGATTATGCAGGTGTGATGGGCGTTCCCCAACATGAGTCTGTCCGTGTGTCACAAAACTTAAAGGGGCAGCGCACTCACACAGAACACAAGAAAAACAACACAAAGGAGAAACAAGGTACACCGTGACAGAGATAAAAGCATGGATAAGTTTCTCTAAGTCTGGTTGAGACATCATCCCTTTGACTCTGGAAATGTTTTTAAGGTGATAAAATGCAGATGATGTAATTGACTTAATGTGACTGTGGAAATTCAAGTCTGAGTCCATGATGACCCCTAGATTTCTAACCTGGTTTTTAGATTTTAGAGAAAGAGACGCGAGGTGACTGCTGACACTTTCTCTTTGTTTCTGTGGCCCAAAGATGATTAGTGCAGTCTTGTTTCTGTTCAGTTGGAGAAAATTATTTTGCATCCACGTGTCAATCTGTTCGATGCAGTGACACAGTGAATGGATTGGTCCATTTTCATCTGCTGTGAGTGAAATGTAAATCCGAGTGTCATCTGCATAATTATGGTAGGATACGTCACAGCTGCGTATTAACTGGCCTAAAGGAAGCATGTAGAGATTGAATAATAGAGGTCCCAAGATAGACCCCTGTGGAACCCCACATGTCAGGGCCATTTGGTCTGATATACAGTTACCAACCGAAACAAACTACTTCCTGTCTTCAAGATAGGACTGAAACCATTTGTTGTTAAGTTGTTAAGTAATAGAAAGTCATTAAGTTGTTGATATACAACTTTTTCGATGACTTTCCCTAAAAATGGCAGGATTGATATGGGCCGATAGTTGTTGAGCACTGTAGCATCAAGACTGCTCTTCTTTAGGAGAGGCTTAATGACAGCAGTTTTTAAGGCCCTTGGAAATGTTCCAGACTGTAAGGAATTATTGACTATATCAGTGAGTTGTGGTAACAAACTGCTTAGTACTGATTTTAGAAATCTAGTGGGTAAAACATCGAGGCAGCAGGTGGATGAACTCAGGCTGGAGACAGTTTTTTCAACTGTTCTGTCATTAATTTGTGTAAAATGTGTTAAACCAACCAAGTGTCTCCTAGGTGGCTGCAGTGTTGTTTCATGTCCTTTGGACTGTATCGCATGTTTAATGCCTTGAACCTTGTCGTTGAAAAACAATGCAAACTCATTGCATTTAGTGGTGGAAACTAATTCTGGTGGAAATGGAGCTGGAGGGTTTGTTAATCTGTTCACTGTAGCAAACAGGACACGCAGGTTGTTACTATTGTTGTTGATGATCTCTGAGAAGAATATTTCTCTTTCTTTTTGTAAAGTTTGATTGAAAACATGCAAATTTTCTTTGTATACCTCATAATGAATTAAGAGTTTGATTTACGCCATTTTCTTTCGGCTTTTCGGCATTTCCTTTTCTGTGCCCTGACAGAGTGAGCATTGCTCCATGAAGCCTTCTGCCTCGTCCTGATCACTTTAACCTTAACAGGAGCAATGGTGTCCATAACATTTAAAACACCTGAAGTATAACGATTTAACAAATCATCAACCTGACCTGATGAGGCATTTTCAAACCTGATTGCCTCCATAAACTGTGTCCTGGTGTTATCGTTAATGTATCTTTTTTTTACAACAGTAGGCCCAACAGCAACTTTTGGAATTATGGACAGATGAAAAAAGACACATGAATGATCAGATAGAGCAACATCGATCACAGTGACATCTGAAATATGAACACCTTTAGTAATGACCAGGTCCAGAGTGTGACCTCTGTTATGGGTCGGCTCATTAACATGCTGACAAAGACCAAAAGTATCAAGAATAGTAGAAAGTTCTTTGGCATTTCTGTCACAAACATTATCCACATGCACATTAAAATCACCAGATATGACTTTGTTCAAATTCTGTGCAAATAACCGAAAGCATTTCAGTAAACTCATTAATAAAATCATGACATTGTTGGGGTGGTTTGTAAAGAACTACGTATAATACAGATGGAGAAAACCTCAACTCCATTTTAAATGACAAATACTCAAATGATGAAAACTCTCCAAGTGAAAGTTTCTGGATAAGAATATTATCCCTAAGAAAGGCACATACACCACCACCCTTTTTGTTTTCCCGTATTTTGGATAAAAATGTGAAATTCGATGGGGTGGATTCAATAAGGACCGCATTTCCAGTTCTGCTGTCTAACCATGTTTCTGTTAAAAACATAAAATCAAGCTTGTTTGAAGATATAAAATCATTAATTAAAAAAGATTTGTTTCCCAAAGACCTGACATTGAACACTGCAAGTTTTAAGTCCGTTTGAGCAGGACCTGACTTTATCTGTTTGCAGGGGATTTTAATCAGATTTGTCTGATTAGACAATCTAACTGTTATTCTCTTCTTCAATCTGCGACTTCTGACTGTAGTTATGGAGCTAGGAGGGAGTGTTCTCTCCCAGGGCCTCAGGTTGATAAGTGGTTTATTATAACGAAAAGTCCTGGAACAGCAGAGGCCCTCAGTGTCCTAATCACCGATAGTAGCTTTTGGAGCTGGTCTGGGAGGTGGTGGGGGGGGTCTGACAGCGGTGCATTGGACTCTAGGTAGTGGCCGAGGTGAAGCAGTGGTACCCCTGGGTGGTATTGGGGGTGATGTTTTTAGTGATGATGATAGAACCCGTGACCAGGCCAAGTTAGGTGTAAGGGGTATCATCTTAATTCCAGATTTAACTAAAATTTCCAGGTGATCTGGAAATCCCATTGGTGAATCCGGAGATGGGACAGGGATGGAGAGATCCGCAGAAGGTGTTGATGTTACTGGGGGGGTCCATGGTCCTATTGGGGGAGTCCATTTCAGTGGTGGAGGTGTTGATGGTGGTAGAGTCAGAGGAGGATCCTTGGCTGGTGAGGCAGGAGTGCTTTTTTCATTCAGTGGCTGAGGACCCTTTCTCTGTTCAAGAGGGCGCCCAGAACCATTTAGGTGTCTCAGGGAGTGCAGGAGATTATCCGTTAGCCTCCTGACCCCTCCCCTGTTTAGATGTGGGCCTTTTCCTTTGAACAGGTTGTCACGTGGCCAAAACAAGTTAAAGTTATCAATAAAGTGTACTCCTCTTGTCTCACAGGCCTTGGACAGCCATGTATTCAATGCAAGCAGCCGACTGAATTTATTGATCCTTCTGTCGATGTTTGGGAGTGGTCCACTGATAAAGGATTGCACTTCCAGGTTTTCAAGTTTGTCTAAAAGCCTGGAGAAATCCTTTTTTAAAACTTCTGATTCCCCCTTCCTCGTGTCAAATGCACCCACGTGTAACATCAGCTGTTTAATCCCTGTGTGTTTGGAAATTACTTGGGGGAGGAGTGCTGTTATATCAGTGACTGTAGCACTTGGAAAGCTGCATGTAGCAAATCTACCCTTGTTTTTGTCTCTGACAGCACCGTCTCCAAGCAGCAAGATATCTCTGACCTTCACTTTTGACATAGATTCTCTGTCTCTGTTTGCCTGGTGCTTTTCCACAGATTCATGTCTCCTGTTCTCCATAGAATTGATAGCTTGATTTACTCCATGTATTTAATTTACAGCAGTTTTCTGGTTCATTCACCTTTAGCTCAGTCAGTGGTTGGAATCTGTTTTTTAGCTGGATGTCTGGTGATGCTACATATGCTCTTGTGATGCCAGCATTATTTTTTCTAATCCAGTGCTGCTTTGGCTGGGCACCAAGTTTATGCCAGGTGGTATAATTTAGTTTAAATCCCTTTGCTTTGCTCAGTTTTGGGAATGCCACTGTATCATCCAAGTTTAAATTCACAGCCTTACCACATTGTGTGATCGGGATCGTCTCCTGAAGTCCTCTTTCAGATTCCAAAGCAAAAATCTTTGTTTGTAGCACACTGATTTCCTGTTGATATTTCCAGCAATTTTGGCAGAAAGAGTTTGTAGTAGTTGTTTTTACCCCAGACAATAGTTGAAAAATAGATACCAAGGCTCCAGTCGCTCGGCGAGTCCAACGTATTGTTTAAAAAGTAAAAAAAACAAGTAAAAACATAAAAGCAAAATCCAGTTAAAAGAAAGTAAAAAGTAATGTAAAAAAGTTAATCATAAAATCATTGGCTAAATGTAGAGATAACTAAAAAAGAAAAGTAAAGCAGGCTTGAGCAAGCAGAGGTGCAACTGCACTCTTCAGAAGCAGGAAGTAAAAAACATTATTACATTCAAATAGATTACTTTATTCTTAGTAATTTGGTGTTCTATTATGGTTTACTGAGATTGTCACTGTAAATGGAGTCACCGTTTTTTTTTATCAGAAATCGACCAGAACAAGGACCGCATGCTGGAGATCTTGGAGGGGAAGGGCCTGAGCTTCCTGTTCCCGCTGCTGAAGCTGGAGAAGGAACTGCTCTAACAGATCACGGCAGACCCCTCCCCTCAGTCCATCTACAAGTGGATGAAGGACAACATCTCGCCCAAATTGCACACCAACAAGGGCTTTGTCACCATCCTCATGACCAGGTAAACTACAGCGCATCCATTATCATCATCCTCATGACCAGTGAACACAACACTTCTCCAAATATTCATAATGCCAAGATTTTAAATTTTAAGTCAAAATCTTGGAAGGAAAGTTTAGTTTGGCCTTTGCCAGTTTTGAACAGATTTAGGTCCCATTGGCCTTTTTTCACTTTGAAGCATCCATTTTGATGAGTTCTACAGCTTGAATAGGACTGCATAATTCAGTGAACCAGTTACAGCTACAATGTGGGTTCTCTGAGTTGCTCTGTACCAAATAAACAAGGTTACACCTCTATCTATTTCCTGTCTCTGTCTCTCTCAAATAAAAGGGGAAAAAAAGCCTGTCCACCCAGTTTCATCCAGTACCAAGAAAATATTAATAAATCAGGATTGACAAAAGACCAAGATCATTGTAAAAAGAGCATCTGGATGATAAAATGATGTTTTAATTCAAACAAGAATAATGTAGACAAATAAACTGGCCTTGATTTAAACTCCGAAGTCTAGTTCGTAGATTCAAGTGTGACACTAGATCAAGTTTAAAAACTCTTCTTTGCTAAGACTAACATTATCACTGTTCCCCAGTATCCCCAGTTTCTGTTAAAATAATTATCAGGTTTGGATCACAAACGAAACAACGGAGACCGTACATGGTAAATTTAGGAAAAAATTTAATTCTTGTAAGAATGAAACAAATCAGACAACATGCAACAATGGTACATGGTGATTTGCTTAACATGTTTACAACACATGAAGCTTTTATAGGTGTACATTATGCCCGCCTCTCAGCTCCAGGGTCGTGGATAAGATGTGATGTCTTTGTCTTGGAGATGCTTGGAGATACAGCTAAAGACAGGAAGTCATACTTGTATGTGGATAAGTATTTAAACTGGAGCAGGAGTGAGAACATAATATATAATATACAATTTCTATGACATCTTCCTCCTCTTTATGCTGATAAAACATTAGCATAAAACAAAATAGTAGCTTGGGTGTGAATTGTATATTATGGCAGGAGTGAAAACCCAGCAAGGCAGCTGACCTAGACTAAGTACATTTGACCATGAGGTACATGACCTATTGCTGGGGAAAACTCTCCTGCCCACCCCATCTGCCGCGGCAATGTGTCAGTTCACTTTTGAGGGGGTTTGACCATAAAATTAATGACAATAAATACATCAATGTATAACAGGGTTACTATTTTAGCAGAGTAACCAGACCTCAGAACTCCTTCCTGACCCTGCCTATCCATCTCTGTACCTAAAACGAAAAGAAACAAAACATGGAGTGAGACATATGCACATTCAGAATAATCAATTACCGTATTTTCCGGACTATAAGTCACACTTTTTTTCATAGTTTGGCTGGTCCTGCGACTTATAGTCAGGTGCGACTTATTTATCAATTTATTTGACATGAACCGAGAAAAATGAACTAAGAGAAATGAACCAAGAGAAATGAACCAATAGAAAACATTACCATCTACAGCCACGAGAGGGCGCTCTATGCTGCTCAGTGCTCCTGTAGCCTACCACTGAAAACTGAAATATTAACTTCAAGACAAATGAGAAAGACTGAATGCAAACAAAATGCCACCAAAAAGAAAATCCTATTCTGCAGATTACAAACTGCAGATAGTAAAATATGCAGCCGAAAACGGTAATCGAGCAGCAGAAAGAAAGTTTGGAGTGAGTGAGAAACTTGTGAGGGACTGGCGTAAAACAGAGGTTACTCTAACTCAAATGAAGAAAACAAAAAAAGCTAACCGCGGGCTGAAAGCAAGATGGCCAGAGCTGGAGGAACGAGTCCACAGATGGGTGCTTGAACAACGCGCTGCCGGGAGAGGCTTGTCAACGGTGCAGTTGCGTCTCCACGCCATGGTAGTAGCCAAGGAGATGAATATAAATGATTTTGCTGGCGGGCCTTCTTGGTGTTACCGCTTCATGCAACGCAACCGCCTCTCTTTCAGAGCACGCACAACATTGTGTCAGAAACTGCCAGCAGACTTCCAAGCTAAGGTCGACAGTTTCCGTGAGTTCGTTGAAAAGCAGGTTAATGAATACAACGTGTCACCGGACCATATTATCAACATGGACGAGGTCCCCCTTACGAACTTGTTTAGTGTTACCGGTAACTGTTGGACTCGCTGGCTTGTTATGCTAATTTAAGCCTATTCAGCCTTCCAGGTATGTTTTTATGCTATTATGTAGCTAACTGTTAATGTGTTATGTTAACATACATATTCAGCCTGTTGTTCTGTGTACTATTGTGTACCATTAGCTGAATAACTTGCCTTGCCAGACTTGCCAGATTACCAATATCTGTTCTTGGTCTTGGATTTTAAATAAATGAAGTTAATATTTCAGTTAACAGTTTTCAGTTGTTTTCAGTGGTAGACTACAGGAGCACTGAGCAGCATATAGCGCCCTCTCGCGGCTGTAGACGGTAATGTTTTCTCTTGGTTCTTGGTTCTAAATGAATGCGACTTATAGTCCGGTGCGACTTATATATGGTTTTTTCCTCGTCATGATGTATTTTTGGACTAATGCGACTTATACTCAGGTGCGACTTATAGTCCGAAAAATACGGTATCTTAAAAAGGTAACTAAACCCCTAGTCAGAGCCTAACTCACAAAATTTGAAAAATGCTGGAAAAGTGGGCAGAGCCCAGCAATGACAGAGGGGAAGAACCGAGGGCGGAGCTCAGCGGGGGCGTGAACCTGAGACCCGCAGTGACAGATTGATTGACAGCAGCTGTCAGACTCGCAAAGATGTAGACTTGAAGGAAGCGAGCAGCTTTGCTACGGAGCGGTCCTTCTAAGTGGAGGACATTTCTGTGCACACAGGGCTAGAGCCTTATCAGTTTGTGCCGCTGGCTCAAACCGCGGTCTCAACAACTCCCAAAGTTAAAGAGCGAAGTCTTGCAGCACAAGAGAGAATGGGGCCAGTGATAAAACGTTAGTATTGTCTAATTTAGGCTAATGCCTAGCAAATGCTAACAAAGTTTCAGAAATTGCAAACCTATGCATTTAGTTTGATTTTGGTAATTAGTGTTAATTACACACAAAACAGAGATTTTAATTCTCCCTCTACAACTGTTAAAAAACTCTCGTCTTGCAGCTCACTGGTCCTGGGAGAGAATGTGTTATAGAGATACTCAAGGTATTGCTATGAAATAAGATCAGTGTCAAGTCCAGTTAATTTAATAAGTAATATGCAAAAAAGACACAACTCTAACCAAATAATATTTACATCCCAACAAAGTAGTAATAGACATTGTTTCTCATGTTGTAGGTAATGCACAGGTGTGACAGGTTGGTGAGTTGGCTGCATAACAGCCCATCCAGACTTTGAGGCAGTAGCACTAGGCAGTAGCAGTGTTACAGGCTCTAGCACTTGTAATGTAGTGTTACACTTATCTTCAGCTTTTTGGTGAGACGTGGTTAAACAGGGTAGTTCCAGGAAGAAGAGAGCAATGTTTTTATAAATAAGTAAATTTAATGTTTTACCCTCCACTTACACATACTGTACATGTGCAGCAGCTCTTTCAGCGGTTATAGACACTTGTCTGCTGCAGTGTGGTCAGGTGGTGCTGGGGATACCTGGGCCAGCAGGTACAGGTCATGCCTCCTTGTGCTGTCCTTACAGAGGATTCCAATACTGAATTTATGAATATAGTTGGTATATAAAAAATTTAAATATGAAGAAACAGTTATACCTGATGTTACACACAAAACAATTGTTTAAAAACATGCATTATAAAATTAGCTATACAACTCAAAATGAACATGAATCAGCATAAACATTTACAAAAGAATGTCTAAATGACACCCTTTTTTCAAACTGCCTTTACATAATTTTTATTCTTTAGAGATTGTTCTTACAGTAAGCATTTTATATTGATATAATATTTTATATATACACATTTAATTTAAATATAAAATAAATGTCATAGTAAATTCTCATACATCATTTCAAGGCAGGTCCAAACTTTGTAAATCCTGCACAGTCAGGACAGAGGCTTTTTACTTTGTGTTTGAAAGTCACTGTCAGTTGCACTTATTGGAGCGAAGATGGTGAAATGCAAGAGCCAGTGTTACACAGGCTGATCAAAACTTCCTGAGCTGTTCCAAAATATTAAAGAATCTTGAGTGTGTTCAACAGTGTATTAGTGTTTACATTAGTCTAAATGTAGTCAGCAAAGTAAAGCCAAGTCTCAGAAACTATAGAGCTAATTGCAGTTTTCAGAGTCTGAATCCAAGATGATAGACAGCAGCAAAGTTGGAGGATGAAGTATCTTCAACAGTGAAGTGACGCAGGAACAATCAGCAGGTCCTGAAAATAAAATAAACATATAAACATGATCTTATTTCTTAAATTAGACCATTTTAATGGCAATAAAATGATAGATTATCACACACCTCATGTGTTCTTGTTAGAGTATTTAAAACAAGTAATTGCACTTTAACAGTAAAACAAACTAAAGAATGGGAATAAATGCATTACCTTCAGCAGAGGACACCTCACACCGTTTCCTCATTATTGGTGCAGAGGTAGTCCTGGGACACTCTGGCAGCTCCATCAGTGTCTGTGTCACATGACACACTCCTATTAGGCGTTGTGGCCTGGGTGGCTGCAAAAAAGAGTCGTACAAATGATTTGTTATCTTGATTATATGATGAGACCCAAATATCTGGGTCCACAACTCACAAAAACTCCACAATCCCTAAAAGATGCTCTGCCTTTGCACAATCAGCCTTTTCATTTCAAACCATCAAACAATGGAATCAGATCCTAGACAGTCTGAAATTCTAAATCTGGTACAAAGCATATCTTTTCTTGTGAGATTATTGTTTTGGTACATGGTGCCTGAGAAATAAAGAATAAACAAAAATTAAACATTCAAAAGCTTCACATTATTCAAACTCACCTTTGCTTCACCTGCAGATCTACAGCAACTAGTTCAGGCTGGCACCCAGTTTCTCTGGTCATCTCAGGCAAAACAAAAGATTTGTGTTATTGTTTACAATTACAGTATTATGAATTCATATTAAATGTTTATAAAGGATATTAATAACACAAATATTCTCATTACTATTACTGTATATCCTCTGTGAAAGCACTAGTCTTTTAATCCGTGTGTACTTTCACTGGGTCGGTCTGGTTGGCTGCAGCCAATACGATACACTGTCTCCTCTGCAGCTCCAGCTCTGCTCGGTTTACCCCGAGGAGCAGCGATAAACAACATACACTGATGGTGCGCGCTTTCGCGTTCAATCTAATTAGCAAAGTTGACACAAAACGCACAAGTTTTTGAGTTTGTGTTGAGTCAAAACTCACGGTGTTACACGAGTCATGAGATGTTCATGTTCAGTCAAGTCCAGAGTCATGAGCCAGTGACAGGTCTTTAGTGCCAAGGGCTGCATCTCTGCTACAAGTCCAGCAGAGTGCTGCCCATGTACGAGAAATACGCAGTATCAACACGCAGCAGCCCTTATTAGCGCGTTAGCCCGGTATCAGGAGTAGCTGAAGCTAACGTTTAGCATACTTTACCTAACTAGCAACATGACAAAAATGATTAATTAACTTTAGCTTTACTGGGTAGAAACATAAATTGTGTTTCAAAATGTATGTTCACTCACCTCAAGACGCCGCTGTGGTGGTGGGAATCTATGCAGGAGCAGAGTTAGGCGCTGTGTTGCTTTTCAGCGGGAGATGTTTTGAGAAGCTCATTTCCACCTCCATTGCGTTGGAGAAGCAGTCCCGCTTAAAATGCCCGCTGCAGACTCCAGCTCTCAGCAGGAACTCACGGTGTTCCAGGCCAAGTGCACACTGGCGTCTAATTTCCAACTCAACTGGAAGGCAATGCAGTCCAGCAGTGCTGTTGCAACCAGCAACACTACAGGCACATGCTAATATAGCTAGCCTGATGTTTTTTTCAACATCCGCTACTTGGTAAGATGTTTTTATACCAGGGGCGTGAGCCAATGCCAAGGGTGTGGTGGGGTCGTGCCAGGGGCGTGAGTGGTGAGCCGTTAGCAAGCCTCTCCCATGGAACCTCTAAAATGGTCCTCGTGTAAGGGCGCCGCCATACGGTTATTTTACAGCGAAATTCAGCGATATACCTCCATCCACCAGAGGGCAGGCTCCAAAAGCGGAAATATAAGGAGAAACCCAATGGCGACTTTACAAGTGTAGAAATCATGTTTACAGCCTGGTACAAAAGATGGCTCCGGTCTCTAGAGCTAAGTTTTTACTACATGACAACTCTGGGAATTTTTGATTAATATGTTTGTTTATGCTATCTAAAAACTATTGATATACAATGGAAAAAGCCCGGATGTAACGGCCATTTTATTGCCCATTTGTAATGACAATATTGGTGAATAGGGGACCAATGGGCGGATATTATCCATATTTATACTATCTATGGCCGTTAGTCGAGCCAGTATACGTCACACTAGGAAAGAATCTTAAATCTAAAAATTCAACTGCAGTAACTATCGTTCAACCTGAGGAGGGCAGCACTTAGACAGTTTTACACCATAAAATGTAAAATTAATATACTTTATACTCAAATGTCAAAACTTTTACTCAGATCAGTGAACAGCACTAATAAGGCCCCATTCTTACAGATCATTGACTAAAAAAGTTGGTTTAGGGTTTAGTTACTCTTTAAGCATAATAAATTCTGTGAACCATACACCCGTTTACATTTACATTTAGTCATTTAGCAGACGCTTTTATCCAAAGCGACTTACATTCACCAGTGTTACATTTACAGATGGCACTTTCATTTAAAGCAACTTACATTAAGGTTCCATTCACCAGTGTCACAACTGAAACACCACTGGAGGCAAGGTGGGTTAAGTGTCTTGCCCAAGGACACAACAACAGTATGAACTGTGGGGAGAGCGGGATTCGAACCGCCTACCTTCCGGTTAAAGGACGACCGCTCTACCACGAAAGAAAATTTTTCGTCTGATTCCTGAGCTCATGACAATTCGATTGCACCATATGACGTCATTTTTCGTCATGAAAATTTTCCCGCCATATTTAATTTTTAAAGAGTAACTAAACCCTAAACCAACTTTTTTTAGTTAATGATCTGTAAGAATGGGGCCTTATTAGTGCTGTTCACTGATTTGAGTAAAAGTTTTGACATTTGAGTATAAAGTATATTAATTTTACATTTTATGGTGTAAAACCGTCTAAGTGCTGCCCTCCGCAGGTTGAACGGTAGTTACTGCAGTTGAATTTTTAGACTGAAGATTCTTTCCTAGTGTGACGTATACTGGCTCGACTAACGGCTCTCTACCCACGCCCCTGGCACGACCCCACCACCCCCTTGGCATTGGCTCACGCCCCTGGTATAAAAACATCTTCCCAAGTAGCGGGTGTTCAAAACATCAGGCTGGCTATATTAGCATTAGTGATGGGAAGTTCAGTTCATTTTACTGACTCAGTTCTTTAAGTCTCGTTCAGCAAAATGAACGAATCTTTTTTCAAGTCATTTCGTTCATTTCAGCAGAATCTAATTAAAATGTTGAATATTACAATTTTTAATACATTTAGTACTTTTGGAATAAAAACTATAATAACTATAAGCTAATGCATTTATGGCCAAACTTTGAAAAATAAATTATAAATTAATTGCAGCTTACTTCAGGCAGAGAGTTCAACTCACCTCTTAATCCGAATAGTTGTTTTCATTTGTCACTTTATATTTAGCTTAGCATTAATTCCGTCAACATGTCTGGTCTGGGCCGTGACAGCCTTATGTAGCTGTAGCTAATACATCCGTCCGTCCGGAAACAGAAAGGACTCATTCATCTCCCGAGTCGTTCGTTTCGTTCGTTCGTTCGTTCACCAAGTCCCAGTCCCATAGAGAAAGAGTATGCAGTTACCGGAAACAGAAAGGAACTGTTCATCTCCCGAGTCGTTCGTTCGTTCGTTCACCGGAAACAGAAAGGAACGAACGAACGAACGACTCGGGAGATGAACAGTTCCTTTCTGTTTCCTGTATGAGATGTGGTGCAATGCGCATGCGCGGGTCTACACAAAAATGAACGACTCGCTCTCTGAGATGACTAGTCGTTCCCGAGTCATATTAAAGACTCGTTCAAAAAGAACGAATCGTTCATGAACGACTCATCACTAATTAGCATGTAGCTACTTGTAGTGTTGCTGGTTGCAACAGCACTGCTGGACTGCATTGCTTTCCAGTTGAGTTGGAAATTAGACGCCAGTGTGCACTTGGCCTGGAACACCGTGAGTTCCTGCTGAGAGCTGGAGTTTGCAGCGGGCATTTTAAGAGGGATTGCTTCTCCAATGCAATGGAGGTGGAAATGTGCTTCTCAAAACAGCTCCCGCTGAAAAGCAACACAGCGCCTAATGCTGCTCCTGCATGGATTCTCACCACCGCAGCAGCGTCTTGAGGTGAGTGAACATATATTTTGAAACACAATTTATGTTTCTTCCCAGTAAAGCTAAAGTTAACTAATCAATTTTGTCATGTTGCTAGTTAGGTAAAGTATGCTAAACGTTAGCTTCAGCTGCTCCTGATACCGGGCTAACGCGCTAATGAGGGCTGCTGCGTGTTGATACTGTGGCCCAGTACACACAGACATCTAGCTTTACTCTTTTACTCAATATTCCGTTAGTTATTTCTCGTAAATGTGCAGCACTCTGTTGGACTTGTAGCAGAGATGCAGCCCTTGGCACTAAAGACCTGTCACTGGCTCATGACTCTGGACTTGACTGAACATGAACATCTCATGACTCGTGTAACACCGTGAGTTTTGACTCAACACAAACTCAAAAACTTGTGCGTTTCGTGTCAACTTTGCTAATTAGATTGAACGCGAAAGCGCCACCGTCAGTGTACGTTGTTTATAGCTGCTCCTCGGGGTAAACCGAGCAGAGCTGGCGCTGCTGAGGAGACAGGCTGCAGCCAAACAGACCGATCCAGTGACAGTACACATGGATTAAAAGACTAGTGCTTTCACGGAGGATATACAGTAATAGTAATGAGAATATTTGTGTTATTAATATCCTTTATAAACATTTTAAAATGAATTAATATAATACTGTAATTGTAAACAATAACACAAATCTTTTGTTTTGCCTAAGATGACCAGAGAAACTGGGTGCCAGTCTGAACTAGTTGCTGCAGATCTGCAGGTGAAGCAAAGGTGAGTTTGAATACTGTGAAGCTTTTGTATGTTTAATTTTTGTTTATTCTTTATTTCTCACGCACCATGTACAAAAGCAATAATCTCACAAGAAAAGATATGCTTTGTACCAGATTTAGAATTTCAGACTGTCTAGGATCTGATTCCATTGTTTGATGGTTTGAAATGAAAAGGCTGATTGTGCAAAGGCAGAGCATCTTTTAGGGATTGTGCAGTTTTTGTGAGTTGTGGACCCAGATGTTTGGGTCTCATCATATACTCAAGATAACAAATCATTTGTGAAACTCTTTTTTTGCAGCCACGCAGGCCAGAACGCCTAATAGGAGTGTGTCATGTGACACTGACACTGATGGAGCTGCCAGAGTGTCCCAGGACTAGCTCTACTCCAATAATGAGGAAACGGTGTGAGGTGTCACTGCTGAAGGTAATGCATTTATTCCCATTCTTTAGTTTGTTTTTTTTGTTTTACTGTTATAGTGCAATTACTTGTTTTAAATACTCTAACAAGAACACATGAAGTGTGTGATAATCTGTCATTTTATTGTAATTAAAATGGTCTAATTTAAGAAATAAAATCATGTTTATATGTTTATTTTATTTTCAGGACCTGGTAACTGTTCCTGCGTCACTTCACTGTTGAAGATACTTCATCCTTTAACTTTGCTGCTGTCTATCATCTTGGATTCAGACTCTGAAAACTGCAATTAGCGCTATAGTTTCTAAGACTACATTTAGACTAATGTAAACACTAATACACTGTTGAACACACTCAAGATTCTTAAAGATTTTGGAACAGCTCATGAAGTTATGATCAGCCTGTTTAAGTCTGGCTCTTGCATTTCACCATCTTCGCTCCAATAAGTGCAACTGACAGTGACTTTCAAACACAAAGTAAAAAGCCTCTGTCCTGACTGCAGGATTTACAAAGTTTGGACCTGCCTTGAAATGATGTATGAGAATTTACTATGACATTTATTTTTTATTTAAATTAACTGTGTATATATAAAATATTATATCAATATAAAATGCTTACTGTAAGAACAATCTCTAAAGAATATAAGAATTCTGTAAAGGCAGTTTGAGAAAAGGGTGTCATTTAGACATTCTTTTGTAAATGTTTACAGGGCTTAAAGTATTCCGGCACTGTGCCGGATCTCCGGCGTGTGGCCGTGAGGGAAAAAAAAAAATTATATTTGAGAGCCTGCACATGCGGTTTAATATTTTCGAGCCAATTTATTTCACCTACCAATCATATGAGAGGAACGCAGATTTAACTAACGTTATAAGCCTATCAGAAGCAGAGAAGGACGGGTCCTTGTAACTCAGTATGGTTGACACCCATACGTCAATGTCACGTTAGCGTTGTCGGAGAAAAAAAGCGCAAGTTTATGAAGCCTGGGGATAATGTCCTAGCAGTAGATAAAGGACTCAAAAATAAATGGCGCTGGGCGTGGATTGAAGAAAGTAGAGATGGCGAGCCTTTTGGCAGTTGGTGCAAGAAACTGAGAGAGCCCGGGGCTTGTTTCTGCACGATTTGCTTGAGGAAGCTACTGTATGCCAGCAGCGGTAAGAAAGTGCTTGCTCGTCATGATTTAGACCCCGGTCATAGAGCCGCTGCCCGTGCACTTAAAGCGTACCACGGCGTCCAAATGTCTTAAAAGAAAGAGTTTGCAGGACTTACAACCCAGAAAAAAAGAAAAAAAAATTAGTGATAATGGCCTTGATTTCAATTCAAATTTTTAGTTTAGCAGTTCAGTTCTTTAGCACTTTGAGCACTTGTTATTTAAGCACTTTAAGAACTTATTGTTGAGAAGAAAACACTTTATTTGACCGTACTTTTAAATAAATGGTGCAATGCTTAATCATTGAAGAGAGTCATGTCTCAGTCTCAGTTTACCAGTTTTTTAAGCACTTTAAGCTCTTGTTACTGTATTTTTGTTATTATCGTCAATATTTGAAGTAAGTCCGTCTGTGCAGTTTCTCTCCAACCCCAGTTCAGGCTCAGGATTTTTTTCCACTTTAACCCCTGTGTTTATGTTGATTCATGTTCATTTTGAGTTTTATAGCTGATTTTATAATGCATGTTTTTAAACAATTGTTTTGTGTGTAACATCAGATATAACTGTTTCTTCATATTTCAATTTTTTTTATATACCAACTATATTTATAAATTCAGTATTGGAATCGTCTGTAAGGGCAGCACAAGGAAGTATGACCTGTACCTGCTGGCCCAGGTATCCCCAGCTCCACCTGACCACACTGCAGCAGACAGGTGTCTATAACCGCTGAAAGAGCTGGTGCACATGTACAGTATGTGTAAGTGGAGGGTAAAACATTAAATTTACTTATTTATAAAAACATTGCTCTCTTCTTCCTGGAACTACCCTGTTTAACCACGTCTCACCAAAAAGCTGAAGATAAGTGTAACACTACAATACAAGTGTTAGTGCCTGTAACACAGGGGTTTAGTGCTACTGCCTCAAAGTCTGGATGGGCTGTTATGCAGCCAACTCACCAACCTGTCACACCTGTGCATTACCTACAACATGAGAAACAATGTTTATCACTACTTTGTTTTGGATGTAACTATTATATTTGGTTAGAGTTGTGTCTTTTTTGCATAATACTTATTAAATTAACTGGACTTGACACTGGTCTTATTTCATAGCTATACCTTGAGTATCTCTATAACACATTCTCTCCCAGGACCAGTGAGCTGCAAGACAAGAGTTTTTTTTAACAGTTGTAGAGGGAGACTTGAAATCTCTGTTTTGTGTGTAATTAACACTAATTACCAAAATCAAACTAAATCAGGGGTGTCCAAACTACGGCCCGCGGGCCGCCAATTTTTATTGGCCCGCAGCAAATTATGAAAATATAATTGAATATGGCCCGCACATGGCGCTTGAGCTCAACTCTGTTGCACTTCTCAGTTTCAACACTAGATTGAGCCAGACAGAGAAAAGGTGCTTCTCCACTAAACAAAATTAAGCAAAGAAAAATATTTACCACGAGTCACCAGAAATGGCAGCACCAAAGAAACGCAAGATAGCAAGAGAGTGTAGAAGATTTCAAACACGGTGGGAAAATGAATATTTCTTTAAAGAAATCAACGGAAAGTGTGTCTGTTTGATTTGCAATGAAGATGTTGCCGTGATGAAAGAGTATAATGTCCGTCGGCACTATGAGACCAAGCATCAGAGCTACGCATCGTACACAGGTGCCGAACGAGCACAGAAATTAAAGCAAATGGCAGCTAGCCTGCAAGCTCAACAACAGTTTTTTTTTCGTGCTAACAAAATACAGGAAAACGCCACAGCAGCAAGCTATGAAGTCGCACAACTTATTGCCCAGCATGGCAAACCGTTCTCAGACGGTGATTTCATAAAGCAGTGCCTCATCAAAGTCACTGAATTAATGTGCCCGGAAAAAGTGCAGGATTTCAACAACGTGAGCTTATCCAGAAATACAGTGGTGCGGAGAATTGAGGACTTGTCAGCTAACCTGAAACTTCAGCTCAGAGAGAAAGCTTGTGCTTTTGATTTTTACTCGATAGCATGCGATGAGAGCACAGACGCCACAGACACCGCACAGCTTTTAATTTTTTTGCGGGGAGTCGATGATCATTTTTGCTGTACGGAGGAGCTGCTTGATATGATGAGCCTAAAAGGCACAACGACGGGTGCAAATATTTTTGACGCTGTGTCAGAGGCAGTTGAAAAGATGGGGCTTAAATGGGACAAGCTCTGTGGAGTAACAACGGATGGAGCTCCGGCCATGACAGGTGAGCGCAAAGGAATGGCATCCATGGTGTGCGTCAAGGTAAAAGAGAGCGGAGGTGAGGCTGTTAGGATGCACTGTATAATCCACCAAGAAGCACTGTGTGCCAAGACTGTCCAGCTGGGCGATGTGATGAACACTGTTGTAAAAACTATCAACATAATTCGAGCTAGAGGACTGTACCACAGGGAATTTCAAGCTTTCTTATCTGACGTGGATGCTGAATACGGGGATGTACTCTACCACTCTGATGTGCGCTGGCTCAGCCGCGGCTCTATGCTGCAGCGGTTTTATTCGCTGAGATCAGAAATTGACAAGTTTTTGAAAGAGAAGGGCCGACCTCTTCAGAAACTGAGTGACCCTCTGTGGCTGGCAGACCTGGCATTTTTAGTTGATCTCACTCATCATCTGAATACACTGAACAAGAACCTACAAGGCAAAGAACAGCTGGTGTCACACCTGTATGCGCACATGAAAGCCTTCTGTGTAAAGCTCCGCCTCTTTGAGACACAACTACGAAGCTTTAATGCTGCACACTTCCCTGCGCTGTCTGAAATCAAGTCTGCTTTTCCAAAGGCAGACCTTTCTGCTAAAAAGGAGACATAAACTTCTGTAATTACATCTCTCGTGACAGAATTCAACCAGCGTTTTCAAGATTTTTCTGTCATTGAAAAACAAATCAAGCTGTTCTCGACCCCCTTCCTGGTGGATGCAGAAGAAGTGGAGGAGAGTCTGCAGTTAGAACTGATTGAAATGCAATGTGATGATTCTCTGAACAGTCAACATCAGCTTCTCTCCCTCCCTGACTTCTATCAGAGTTTGGATCATGCCAAGTTTCCTCTGATGAGACGCCACGCAAAAAGAATTTGGCCCTCACCAAAAAAACTTTGGACACCCCTGAACTAAATGCATAGGTTTGCAATTTCTGAAACTTTGTTAGCATTTGCTAAGCATTAGCCTAAATTAGACAATGCTAACGTTTTATCACTGGCCCCATTCTCTCTTGTGCTGCAAGACTTCGCTCTTTAACTTTGGGAGTTGTTGAGACCGCAGTTTGAGCCAGTGGCACAAACGGATAAGGCTCTAGCCCTGTGTGCACAGAAATGTCCTCCACTTAGAAGGACCGCTCCGTAGAAAAGCTACTAGCTTCCTTCAAGTCTCCATCTTTGCGAGTCTGACAGCTGCTGTCAATCAATCTGTCACTGCGGGTCTCAGGTTCACGCCCCCGCTGAGCTCCGCCCTCGGTTTGTCCCCTCTGTCTCTGCTGGGCTCTGCCCACTTTTCCAGCATTTTTCAAATTTTGTGAGTGGGTGGAGTTACGATTTGACCAGGGGTTTAGTTACCCTTTAATTTCAAACTTACTTTTGCAAACTCCTCCTAGGCCATAGCCCCAATTTTCATGAAAATTGAACCAGATCATCTTCAGACTGTGCTGACAAAACAATATTAGAATCAAGATAATTAGTCAAACTGTTTTCGAATAACACATCAATGAAATCGACTTAATGCCCACAAAAATGAAAGTTAGGCTATATCTCTGCAATGCACATATTTAACATATTCTAACCAAATTTAGTTTGTGTTATGGCAACCATGACTTGAGGCTGCTTGCAGAGTTTTGGCACAGTGCCACCTAGTGGTCCAGAGATACAAAAATGTGACATTTTTAATTATTACTTCAGAATTCTTAATGGTTTATCACTTTTGACCAATAGGTGGAGGAGTTACGAAGTTAATGTTGTGTTGTCAGAGTGAGGTGACAATGACACAGGAAAAGTTTGGTGTTATTATGTCGAAGATTTGCAGAAATGCAGCTTCAAGACTCATTTTAACATCATGCCTCAACTTTGTCGCTGCGGTATATAAAGACGATTTTGTTTGATGACAAAAAATTAATAACTTTTTGCTGTCATGGTCTGAAGATGTTATAATTCAAATTTGGTGAAAATCAGCAAATAATCTGAGAGGAGTACAAAAAAAGGTTTGTAAAGGAAATAAAAATGGTAAACAGGAAGTTTGGCCGAATATGATAAAATTGGTATCTATGTTCTTGGCATGACCTAATCAATCTATTATATCAGTTTTATGACAATAGACAAATTTAATAAGTTATTAGCATTATTTGAAAATTCATTATAACTTTTGTACTGTATGTGGCGCTGCTTTGAAACTTTTTGAGTTGAGTCAATCGACCTGGGAAGTTTGAAGTCTAGCAATAGCAATCTAATCACTCTTCGGCAACGGCCAAAATCGCACAGTGTGACCAGGAAATCTTCTTCTGGCTCCAAAAACACGTGACCTTTATTTTTCCTAGCCTCACTATTGCTTGCATATAATGACATCAATATTCCATGGTTCCAGTTCATTAAAAAGCGTTTTCACAAAGTTTAAAAAAAAAATTGTCACTGCAGTTTCCGAGTCGCCACACACATTTGGCTCTACTTGCTTTGCCTCCTGAATGGTGTTCGGGCTTTTGGATCTGTTACGCCTACTTTCACTAATGAAACTGGCCAAACAGCTTTAAGGCAGTGTTTGGCCTTGTTCACCATTCTGAATCCAGCGTCTACAGTAAACAAACTACTGTCTGTAACAATCCACTGTGACTTATCAGAGGCTAATAAAAGGACTGAATTCACTTTTTGGGAGACCTCACTCTCCAGCATCTCTATCAGATCATTAGATTAGATTAGAAGAACTTCATTGATCTCCAAGGGGTAATTCATGTGGATCATAGACATGTATACATAAAGGACAAGATTACAAACCACACCATGCAGCCCGAAGTTATTACATTCAGGCGCAATGATCTTCACGAAAATGAAATATAGTAATTACAGACATAACAAACAAGTAGTTTTAACTACAGTAGCAGTTACAACATAAACAACAGTAGCCGTTAGTAGTCGGGGGGTGTGATCATAATCAATCAGTTCTCAGCATCAAGTGCGTGCGTCCATTTCGTGGAGTAACCTTGATTTCCTGTTTCATGGTCAGATCAGTAACACCACGTAGCAGCTCACCGGTCTGTTTCTCGGTGTTGTCCACTCTTTTCTGAATGTCCTCAGTCCGTGCTGAGAGTTTGCGAGTCAGCTCCTCGGACTATGCATCACTTTGTTGTAATCCCTTCAGTCTTTCACCCACATCACAGAAGCACAGTTAAATTTCAGCAGACGGCGGCTGGGTAGATTTAAAGGCAGCTGTCGTACAAATTTTGCGATAGTTTAAGGCAGTCCCCAGACCACTATCATAAATCCAAAAAGATATACATCCTCAACGGACAGAGCTTCAAAACACAGAACTCGCCAGTTCTTCCAGGCGTTCTGTGAGTAGCCTGCCACAAAGGTCCCGCCAGGGCAAATGGGTTCCCCCGGTGCACCACTCTTTTGTGAGAAAATAGAGTCAATTGCGCTCAGAGACCAGGTAATCAGATCCATTTCAGTTCTTAGGAGTCCAGCCAGCAGTAGAGTCAGAGAAATAAAAGAAAATAAGTATGACAAGACGAGACAGAGAAGCATACACTGATAGCAGAGAGCAGGAGGAGCAGAGGGAAACGTCCGCCAGCTCCGAGAACAGGAAGTGAAGTGATGTTTGCAGTGACATGTAATGACCAGCTGGGGGAGCACGCAAACAGAAACAATCTCTAAAATACCCTCACCTAAAGGATTATTAGGAACACCTATTCAATTTCTCATTAATGCAAGAATCTAACCAATCACATGGCAGTTGCTTCAGTGCATTTAGGGGTGTGAACTCTAAACTGAATGTCAGAATGGGAAAGAAAGGTGATTTAAGCAATTTTGAGCGTGGCATGGTTGTTGGTGCCAGATGGGCCGGTCTGAGTATTTCACTCAGTTACTGGGATTTTCACGCACAACCATTTCTAGGGTTTACAAAGAAATGTGTGAAAATGGAAAAAAAATGATGTTTTCTTGACACACTTTAGGCCCCTTAGTGTCAATTGGACATCGTTTAAATGCCACGGCCTACCTGAGCATTGTTTCTGACAATGTCAATCCCTTTATGATCACCATGTACCCATCCTCTGAAGGCTACTTCCAGCAGGATAATGCACCATGTCACAAAGCTCGAATCATTTCAAATTGGTTTCTTGAACATGACAATGAGTTCACTGTACTTAAATAGCCCCCACAGTCACCAGACTGGGATGGGATGTCGTGGAACGAGAGCTTCATGCCCTGGATGTGCATCCCACAAATCTCCATCAACTGCAAGAATGCTTTCAGCACCTTCTTGAATCAATGCCACGTAGAATTAAGGCAGTTCTGAAGGCGAAAGGGGGTCAAACACAGTATTAGTATGGTGTTCCTAATAATCCTTTAGGTGAGTGTAATTGATAAACAACTGAAACGACAAATGAGCTCACCTTAGGTCGCCCTGGACCTGGACTTCAGAAAACACAAGATTAAGTCTCAAAGGTTGAATGATTATGTCTCTCTGTAGTTACATTTACATTTAGTCATTTAGCTGACATTAAGGTTCCATTCACCAGTGTTACAGCTGATTTTAACGTTAGCTTTAGACATTAGCCACTGGAGCTGAAAACGACTGAGACAAACGTGTGTGACTAGCGTGTGTGTGTGTGTGTGTTTATGTGAGAGAGTGTAAAGTGGGTTCTTAGTTCCTACCTGACTGACTGACATCCCTTGTTGGCCAAATACTTTAGCTAGTTTTTTAAATTCACATAGCAATCACTCTGAACTGAGTTTGGCATCAACAACATGACTTTGAAAGTTTGAATACCGTATTCTAGACCAAAATTTACATTTAAACAAATGGTATAGGCATTAAAGGGATAGTTCACTTTAAAATGAAAATTCTGTCATCATATACTCACCCACAAGTTGTTGCAAACCTGTATGAATTTCTTTCTTCTGCTGAACACAAAGGAAGGTATTTTGAAGAATGTCAGTAACCAAATAGTATTTTTTTTCCTACTATGAAAGTCAATGGGTCCAGTCAACTGTTTGTGTTTGGTTACTGACATTCTTAAAAAAAATTCTTCCTTTGTGTTCAGCTGAAGAAAGAAATTCAGTATATGATGACATAATTTTCATTTTGAAGTGAACTATCCCTTTAACATGCCTGTACTTCTAACATGTTTGTTGGTAAAATAAATATGTTGTAAATTCAAATCAGAGTGTCTGGAATGGATGTATTCTTGAGTCTAAAAGGTAACAATAATATAATAAGAAAACCTTGTTTGAAATGGGTTTGGCTAAAAGAAAATTTTGGTCTATACTACTAGGTACTTACACTATATTGACTGGGTTAAATAGAATTGCATTACCAGAAAGAGGCTAAAATACAATTTTCATTGACTAAAACTTGACTAAAAATGTCATCAGTTTCGTCGACTAAAACTAGACGAAAATAGTCATGGATAATTCTGACTAAAATAAGACTAAAATGCTCAGACTTTTAGTCGACTAAAACTAGACTAGACTAAAAAGAGTATGAACGTGACTAAAACTAATAAAAACTAAAATGACAGCTTGACACAAAGACTAGACTAAAACTAAAATTAAAACAGGCTGCCAAAAACAACACTACAAGCCACGCACACATTCACATCTGGACCCGGCACACCTACATGACAAGGGAAGATACTTCATTCATCCACGGATCAATCGCTGTCAGCCAAGTAAGCTCCTTGAATAAGGTATAAGGTACAACAACAGAATATGAGCTAAAGTGCAGTCATCCTTATAAAATACAACAACTACGCCGTGGACCGCAGCCACGCAGTAAGGAATCAAGCCCATTCCAAAGGTTTATGCAAGGCTAATGATTTTGTTGTGGCTTTTATTCATTCATGTTCAAAGTGTCTATATTTAACAGCTCATTGTGTGAATGTGAATCAAAGTGATTTGTCCATGCGTAAATGCCAAGTAAAGCACAACGCAGCCCGCTATTGTTGTGTAGTTACAGTTAAAAATGTCTGATAAAAATATTGATAACCCTGAAATGGAGCATACTGGCATACAAGGCGAGAAAAGACAGAAAACTATCGATAAAGGGTATGGCTTTAGTTACAGTTAAACACACAGTTACAGTTTAATACATTGTGTAAAAATGCATCATCTCTACACACGTCATTGTTAAGGGATTTTAATTTGCCTGTGGACAAAAACCAAACACAAGAGGCCTGGTTTTATGTAAAAAAGGGCCGCAAATGACACATTCCACATGACACTTAACCCACCTTGCCTCGTATGAATGTGTTAGAATGTTGATGGTGTTGGTCGGAGAGTCCGTAGGCGCAGAATGGCTGCCACGTCTCTGTCAGTCTGCCCCAGGGCAGCTGTGGCTACAAATGTAGCTTACTACCACCAGTGTGTGACTGTGGAGTGAATAATAATTGATATGTAAAGCGTCCTTGAGCTCTGGAAAGGCGCTATATAAATATAACTATAAATAAATAAATAAATAAACATTCATGCGTAAAGTGCGTCCCTAGTTAAACGAAAATGGGGTGTTGGATAAAGATGCACAAACTACTGTAAATGAAAAGGAACGCAATGACAATGTCAGTGTGCAAACAGACGAACATAATTAGGTTGCTGATTGTGTGAATCCCGAAGACAGCGCATCCAATGTATCCAAGCGCTCAAAGGACAGCCACACATTAGGGTCGAGCACAGCCTCTGCTTGCAGGCTGGCAAAGGCCGATCAAGCGGCTCTAATGGAGAAAGCTGCAGCTTTAATAAGAAAACACAAGTTAGAGGAGCAAGAGCAAAGACACAGACTGGAAGCTGAAAGAATAAGAAAACTAAAGGAACAAAAGGAACTCGGGCATTGAGGAGCCCGTAAATATTAGCAGAGTACAACATTTTCTATCAGTTTAGTTCTAGCAAGGCAACAATCTCTAAGACCGGTCTGTAACTATTTCTCCCGTTTTAGTCTCACTCGTTGTTACAAACAGATCTTAACTTAAACACATACTACTTTCTCTCATCCCCAGGACAGTATCTTATTGTTTGGTCTCACTGCAATAAGTTTCATATACTCCCAGTATTAAACTACACAGAAATTAATAAATATATGTAGATATTGTGTAACCCAATATAAATAATATATTAAAATATAAATAATTTAACAGCTGTTTTACCTGAATTGAAAGCCAATGGTCCCTTTCTGCAGTCAGGCCGGTTTCTCCTCTCTGTCCAGATCCTGTCACTGCTCCTCTCCTGTCACAGAGTGGAAAGTCTGGCCCGTTCTGCTTTTAACAGCGCAGCTTTGGGACTTATAGGAAATGCTTTCTTTGTGTATTTCCCCATGCACATCATGTCCACTCTCCAACGGCGAGACAGGGGTTATTGGGATCCGGGTCACGGCACCAAATGTTAAAATTATTTTTTTTAGATAAATGAGAGAGACAATGGGGGCAGCATATAATTTAGAATGAATGGTCAGCTTTTAATTCTTGCAAGAATGAAGCAAATCACACACATGTACAGTATGTTAGTGTTTTATATTAAGAAACTTTGTTATATGTTATTTCCTCACTTTGCACGTTACACTGCACCCTAGATTAGGACACTAAATACAGTATTGTTCAAAAATAATAGCAGTACAATGTGACTAACCAGAATAATTCAGGTTTTTAGTATATTATTTATTGCTAAATTGCAAACAAGTTACCAGTAGGTGCAGTAGATTATCAGACAAACAAGACCCAGCATTCATGATATGCACGCTCTTAAGGCTGTGCAATTGGTAAATTAGTTGAAAAGGGTGTGTTAAAAAAATAGCAGTGTCTGCCATTGACTGTACAAACTCAAAACTTTTGTACAAACACTTTTGTTTCTAGGATTTAGCAATCCTGTTAATAACTAAACTAATATTTAGTTTTATGACCACAGTTTATTTTAAACTGCTTCACATCTGTGGAGTCAACTAACTTGTGGCACCTCTCAGCTGTTATTCCACTCCATGATTCTTTAACAACATTCCACAATTCATTTACATTTCTTGGTTTTGCTTTAAAAACAGCTTCTCAATTGGATTAAGGTCCGGGGATTGGGCAACTAATTGCCCAATTGCACAGCCTTAAGAGCGTGCATATCATGAATGAGGGGTCTTGTTTGTTTTCTGAGAATCTACTGCACCTACTGGTAACTTGTTTGCCATTTAGCAATAAAAATTATACTAAAAACCTGGATTATTCCGGTTAGTTACATTGTACTGCTTTTATTTTGAACAATACTGTACCTCATCTGTTGAGGTACAGTAAGGTTGGTAAGGTTGACCAGGAACACAACTCGTTGGCTGACCTTATGTTAACTTTGTGTTGTGTACCAGCGCTGTACTTGTACCTTTTTCTGAGTGGATCCACCTGCTGCCTCGATGTTTTACCCACTAGATTTCTAAAATCAGTACTAAGCAGTTTGTTACCACAACTCACTGATATAGTCAATAATTCCTTACAGTCTGGAACATTTCCAAGGGCCTTAAAAACTGCTGTCATTAAGTCTCTCCTAAAGAAGAGCAGTCTTGATGCTACAGTGCTCAACAACTATTGGCCCATTTCAAACCTGCCATTTTTAGGTAAAATCATCAAAAAAGTTGTATATCAGCAACTTAATGACTTTCTATTACTTAACTGCTTTAATCCTTTTCAGTCAGGATTCAGACCCCATCACAGCACTGAGACTGCACTTATCAAAGTCACAAATGACATTCGTCTGAACACTGACGCGGGTAAAGTCTCTGTCTTAGTTCTATTGAGTTTGAGTGCTGCGTTTGATACAGTGGACCATTAAATCCGGTCAGAGGAATTAATAGGTATCACTGGAACTGCCCTTAAATGGTTTCAGTCCTATCTTGAAGACAGGAAGTACTTTGTTTCGGTTGGTAACTGTGTATCAGATCAAATGGCCCAATATTTCAATCTTTACATGCTTCCTTTAGGCCAATTAATAAGCAGCTGTGGTGTATCATACCATAATTATGCAGATGACATTACATTTCACTCACAGCAGGTGCAAATGGACCAATCCATTCACTGTGTCACTGCATCAAACAGATTGACGTGTGCATGCAAACAAATTTTTTCCAACTGAACAGATCCAAGACTGAACTAATCATCTTTGGGCCACAAAAACAAAGAGAAAGTTTCAGCAGTCAAGTCTCTTTCTCTAAAATCTAAAAATCAGGTTAGATATCTAGGGGTCATCATGGACTCAGACCTGAATTTCCACAGTCACATTAAGTCAATTACATCTGCATATTATCACCGGAAAAACATTTCCAAAGTCAAAGGGATAATGTCTCAACCAGATTTAGAGAATCCATGCAGGATTTATCTCCAGCAGGTTAGAATACTGTAACGGCCTGCTCACTAGTCTCTCAAAACGAGGGTTAAGACAGCTGCAGCTTATTCAGAACGCTGCTGCTCGGGTTCAAACCAAAACCAGGAAGTACGACCACATCACGCCAGTTTTAAAATATCTGCACTGGCTTCCTGTTGCTCAGAGAATAGACTTTAAAACAGCACTGCTGGTTTACAAGTCTCTTAATGGTTTAGCACCAGAATATATTTCTGACATGCTAGTTGCTTATGAACCTCCTCGGACTCTGAGAACATCTGGGACAGGCCTTCTGCTCGTGCTCAGAGTTAGGACTAAACAGTGTTTAAGTTTCATGCAGCAAAAATCTGGAACAGCCTCTCAGATGAAGTGAAACAAGCGTAAAAACCTTCCTCTTTAGCTCCGCCTACATTTCAACAGTGTTTTTTATCTGCACTCTTCTTTGACTGCTGACACTTTCTCTGTGTTTCTGTGGTCCAAAAATGATTAGTTTAGTCTCTGTTCAATTGAAGAAAATTATTTTGTATCCAATAAAACACTAATGAGTCAACAGACTCTCCTGAAAGTCTCCTGAAAGAAGATTTATCTACCTGCCTATATATTTGTCCTTTTCATAATCCTTTGCTTGTGTGTTATGTTATGTTATGTTATGTTTTTTTCCTGTAATTTCTATAAAGACTACACAAAGATTATAGAAAGCTAGTTTAAGGCTCATACAAAGTGTTTGATTATAGGTACAGAAATACGATTGCATTTTCTTATCGTACCTTTTTGTCTAAAACATGAAAACATCCCCAACGTTTAACCAAAAAGTTACGGAGCAAGTTGAGGGCAAAGGAAAAAAAAGTGTTACTCACAACATAAATTGTGTAATAGAAGCAAAGTTTTGAGTTAAAAGTTTTCTAATACTCTACATACCATCTTTTTACCCTGAGGTCATGACCACATGAAGACGGGCTTGAGCGTATCCGCAAAGTTTTTTTATCTTATGGGCATTTTATCCACAAGGATCCAGTGTTTCTGCCCATGTCCCATGTGTATTTCTCTGTTTTGGTGTGTTTCTGTGGTAGCGGTATACAGTGTTGTGCAAGTTACTTCCAAACTGTAATACATTATAGATTACTTGTTACTGTTATTTAAATGTAATACTTTACCTTACAATATTACTGTCTCAGAATTGTAATACATTACTCCTGTATTACTTTTGAGTTACTTTCACGAAAATAACTACAAGGTAGAACGTAAAATTCTAAAATGACAAAATGTAATACAGAGCATTTTACATCCAGTAGAAGGCAATTTGATGTTCCATAATGACTGTGCCAATGCCTAATGCCATCGCGACATCGACAGTTCTTTCGGTTTTACACAAAGGTTGCATTTGACTATTACGTTCTTTTTGTCCTTATCTCTGACAAATTCAAAGTAATGAGCATACGTCCACCTCGTGAATGTACAGTCGTCTTCTGCCATCTTCATTAGCCGCTTTTCCACTGGCAAGCGCGACTCGCAAGCACAGCAGGGGCAGAAATCATGCCTCGCGCCACTCCTGTAAAACCCGCCTTCACTGGACTGTGTCACGCAATAACAAAGTTACACCAACAAGAAGGAGATTAATGAAATCTCGCTGTCTCGCAAAGATTAATTTTTTTTTGTAACGCAAGCTTTGCTGAAAATGTACCGAGTAAAATTACTTAAAAATTAATTAGTAATGCCTTACACTACTGCGTTACAGGAAAAAGTAATAAATTACTGTAATGCATTACTTTTGTAACGCGTTACTCCCAACACTAGCGGTATAGCACAACTACACAGGCCTGGCATTAAAACTACAGCGTTTTCAGTGGTGGACACACACATTTTCTGAAACGGTGCAGTGTTTACAGATGTTTCTGAACATGTAGACATTGCCTGAAGACATCAACATCAACCGTCTTTTTGCTCTGTATTTTCTTCTGTTCAAATGAAGACAGGAAGGGTTTTAGTGGGATCAAAGACAGGAAGGGTTTTAGTGGGACACATTATACTCCATACTGTTCTACAGATGATGTTTTAACTATATTTAGTGTATAAATGTGGCATTTTAATAATGCATAGTACTTATATAGTATAGTATATATTTCAAGATACATGCTCACACATTTATACACCAGTGCCACAGACACTGGAGGCAAGGAGGGTTGAGTGCCTTGCCCAAGGACACGACGACAGTATGAGAGTTGGGAGAGCAGGACTTGAACCACTGCCCCCCTCAAATTTAAATCCGAGTTGGGTGGCATTTTCCAGAGCTCTATAGAATTATACAGAGCACGTAACTCGGGCAAATAAATACTCTGATGTTTATATTCATTCATTCATTTTCTACCGCTTAGTCCCGTTAGGGGTCGCGGGTGACGTTTGTTTGTTTGACGTGATGTTTATATATTATTTACAAATATTTCAGAAACTGAATCACCATCAATAATGCACAACTGATTACACAGTTTTATTGAACAGAAATGATTATTGAATAGTCCCTCTATTCTGGGACTACCTCCCCGATCCACTTGAGGTATGGCGGGTTGCCCTGTTCGATTGGCAGACTGATCACCTCAGCAACCTCGTAGGGATGGTTGGAGCTAAAAGAAGAACACACAGGTCAGTATTCAGTTTACATCCTTCAGCACACGGTTAGAAAAGTTTTTTAGTTCTAAACAAGCGTCTTAAACAGTGATCTACAAAACTTTGCACATAATCATTCATACTAAGGACTGTTCATATGCTCTTCATGATTTCATTTAAAACAAATTTTGGGGTGAACCTCGGGGGGTTCACCTGTTGAAGTAGTAGTAGTAGTAGTAGTAGTAGCGTCCACCATGTTGAATGTGGACTAGCTGCGCGACCAGTGTTACTTGTGTATGATGTAGCTGGCAAACCACACCCTGCTGCAAACAAACGGCTTGTGGTAGGTCCGTCAGCAAAATTGCCTAGAGAAGGGAATTGCTCTGAGGAAAGGACCAGATCCTGCATTTGAAAAAAAGTAGGCAGGACTTGTATACCAGGCTAATCTTGGGGGACACTCACGCTGGCAATCCATACTTTGCCCAAACACATTTGGCAGGGCAACTTTTGTGTATGTTCAGGCACGGCCAGGGCTGGACTGGTAATCTGGCATACCGGGCAAATGCCCGGTGGGCCGACGCACTTGGGGGCCGGTCCATATAATATGATTTTTTTTTTTTAATTGGCCAATGACTGGCCCATAAAGCAGGGACAGCGGCCCATTGGTTTATTTTTCATACTGACACTGGACTGGCCCAATCATCTCTTAACAGGCTCCACCCCTCCTCCTCTGTTTCTTGTGTCAGATGCAGTTAGTGGCTCAGAGCCAGTAATCTGTGGATTTAGGATGGAGAAACAAAAGTGCAAGGGGGTGCGGAGAAGTTGGCCAAAAAAAAAATGCTTGAGGTTGATGCCTCAACATGTGCAAAAATAACAGACATGTTTAGTGCTGTAGCTTCAGTATCCAAGCCTACAGTACCTGACGACATTTTGCAGAAACATGGAGAGTGTAATTGAAACGGTAAGCATGTTAGCTACATGATTAACAGGGAGGGAGTGTTAATCAGGGCGGGTGCAGGAGGAAAGTGTGTGTGTGTGTGGGCCTGGTTGGGCCACAACGAAAATGATGATTTACCTAAATTAATGAATATTATATTAAGACAACTTAATCGTTGTTGCCATTATATAGTCTGTCAGATTGTCACCCACTGCACTAGCAGTGAGCTGTCAGCTAAAGTCACTAGCAGTGAGCAGTCAGCTAAAGTCAAATAACACAGCATAAGCTGTTTTGCATTGTTTTTGTTGATAAGTTAACTCTGCTAACCTATTCAACTGCAACTTTGGCTGACTATTCTAATGTTAACCCTTTAATACCCATAATGGCCGTACGGCCCTTCTCTAGAAAAACTTAAATGATGCCATTTGATTATTTTAATTATTACTCAGAATGGCTGCCTCAAAGCGCCCACGACGAGTAACGCAAGCTATTTGGGGATTAAAACCCGCCTTGCATTTTGAAAGCTGTATATTTTTGTTTAGCTGTATATTCAACAAATTAGATATTTGCTCATGTTTCTAATGAATTTCTAACATCATTAATATGCAATATTTACGGTGAGTGAATAATATGAATATCATATATTTTTAGGACGTTTTGTGTGAGTAATTAGGTAGTATAGGTTGGTTTTCTTTTTTTTTTTAAGGGGAGTATCTCAACAATGAGAGGTAAATCTTGTTTGGTGTCATATTAAAGAGGGGTTTGTGCTCTTTAAAACAAAGTAGCCTATACTTGCAATTGTAAACTAGTTTTTCTGCTGTCTGGTTCATTGGAAAAAAAAAACAAAAAACATTTCTTTTTAGAATTAGCAGTATTCTACATCCACATTATATTGGGTTCTAAAGGGTTAACTAGCTTTTATAACATGGAGCACTTTGTCCATCTAGAAATCCTGCTCTTCAAGAATACAGGACTATATGACCAGAATGGATCCTTACTAAGTGTACTTTTAATAACTCTTTCAAATAATTGTAATCCTCTCTCTCTCTGTCCTTGTGTATAGTCAAGCCAGGTTGAGTTAGCAGTGGAGGAGAGAGACAGGGAGGAACCTTTGATCACCAGGGAGTCTGTCAAGAGAGAGTGAGTACACTGGTCCACTTGCACTGGTACACTGGTCCATGGCACTTAGTTCTCACTTTGTAGGGTTTTTTGAAATGGAACAGTAGATATGCATATCTACAGGGACCGCAAGGATGGTGTACTAGTTGGTTGTGTCTGACCGATTGTGGTGGGCCGGTCTGAGCAAAAATGCTAGGGCCTTTTTTTTGTCCCAGTCCAGCCCTGGGCACGGCACATCTCCTGGCTTCAGCACAGTTAGGAGAGGTGGGGTAGGCATGGCACATTTGTGTCCACGCCATTCACATAGCATATAATGGATGCATCCGCTAAATGAATGACTTAATTGTTTTTTGCTGTAAAATACAGATATAACCAGATTGGCCTCATGAAGCAACTGAACAATGGGTGCACTTTTGTGGTAATTTTTCAATTACCTTTTCCCACATATCCTTAACAATTATTTTACATACTTTTCCCATGACTCAGAATACAGGAATGTCAGTGCAGCACTAGATAAAAGATGCAAGGTTCTGTCAGGAGCCCATATACTCACTGAACTTCTATGCGCACGTACACGCACAACTTGTGTGTATGTCATCAAGCCAAAATCACCAGGTTATGTAAACTTTTGATCAGGGTCATTAGGGTAGTTTCTGTCGTCATTATGATTTAAAAGGAGTAAACACAGTTGTTTGATAATGAATGGCTTCACCCAACCACTAACTATGAGTGAAAGAAAAGTTTTTGTGTTATCATTTACATTCTCTAAAAAATGGCCAATGGTGAAGTTTTAATTAATGTCCATTTATGCTATCTGAAAACGATTGTTTTACTATGCAATAAAAGCCGAATCCCGAATGTAACCGCCATTTTATTACCCGGCAGTAGGGGCGGCAGTAGCTCAGTGGCAGAGCAGTCGTCTTTCAACCGGAAGGTAGTGGGTTCGATTCCCGCTCTCCCCACAATTCATACTGTCGTTGTGTCCTTGGGCAAGACACTTAACCCACCTTGCCTCGTATGAATGTGTAAGAATGTTGAGTGAATGTATGTGGTGATGGTCGGAGAGGCCGTAGGCGCAAAATGGCTGCCACGTCTCTGTCAGTCTGCCCCAGGGCAACTGTGGCTACAGTTGTAGCTTACCATCACCAGTGTGTGACTGTGTATGAATGAATAATGGACAGACTGTAAGCGCTTTGAGTCCCTTGGTCCCTCGGGAGAAAAGCGCAATATAAATCCAATCCATTATTATTATTATTATTACCCTGTCATAATGACAATATCGGTGAATAGGGGACCAATGGGTGGATAACATCCATTTTATTTACAAACAATTATGGGGCATAATGACACACTGAGGTTTATCCTCTGGCTTTGTTTGTCTTAATTCTTATTACGATATTAGTTTGTTTATAGTTTACTGGTGTTTACAGGTATCCCCTCTGTCCCACTGGGAAAGTGTGTCTTCTCTAGACTCGTTTCCACTTTGGGGTATGGTACAGGTCAGAATGGGATGGTTTGGTGCATGTGAGTGATATATAACCCCTTTAGTAATTTTCCCCCTTCTCTTCCAGGTTGTTATTGTAAATAAGAACCGTCTTGGTTAAATAAATATCTGACTAAATGTACAGTTTAAAATGTGCAACTCTCCTGGCCATGTAAAACCCTTTGAGGGTTAATAAATATGTTATTGATAAAATGTCTCACATGTTTTCCTGTCTTACTGAACTAAGTTGTACCCGTCTACTGAAAATGCTGTCCAGGTATAATAACACTGCAAAGGAGACTCCAACCTTATTTCCTCAGAGAGCTACTTTTACAAAATGAAAATGGAAGAGAGCTCCTAATGTTTGTAATATTTATTCTCAGCTTATTTCAATGCAAACAAATTTTATTTTATTTTGGCAGAACATTAACGCTGAACTTTATTATTTACAAAATGTTGGTGTCCACATCTCACATTTTTCAATAAAACATAACAAAAAACATTTATTTACGTAAATGTATATGCATTTCTTTCCTGTGTATCTCACACTATAAAAGGAAAACATAAATGCTGTCAAAACTAAACAATGCAGTTCCAAATGCACAGACACTTGTGTATTCAGTCAGTCAGATGACTGGCACTAATGGAGTCAACGGGAGGGATGTAGCCTCAGGTTCTCTCTTATGGATGATTAAATGTTCATCTGTCAGTCTGCTTCTAAACGTACTTACACACGTGGACAAAATTGTTGGTACCCTTCGGTCAATGAAAAAAAAACTCACAATGGTCACAGAAAAAAATTTATTCTGACAAAAGTAATAATAAATAAAAAATCTATAAATGTTAACCAATGAAAGTCAGACATTGCTTTTCAACCATGCTTCAACGGAATTATTTAAAAAAATAAACTCATGGAACAGGCCTAGACAAAATTGTTGGCACCCCTAACTTAATATTTTGTTGCACAACCTTTTGAGGCTATCACTGCAATCAGATGATTCCTGTAACTGTCAATGAGACAGTTCTGCACCTCTCAGCAGGTATTTTGGCCCACTCCTCATGAGCAAACTGCTCCAGTTGTTTCCGGTTTGAAGGGTGTCTTTTCCAAACGGCATGTTTTAGCTCCTTACAAAGATGCTCAATAGGATTGAGGTCAGGGCTCATAGAAGGCCACTTTAGAATAGTCCAATGTTTTCCTCTTAACCATTCTTGGGTGTTTTAGCTGTGTGATTTGGGTCATTGTCCTGTTGCAAGACCCATGACCTTTGACTGAGACCAAGATGTCTGACACTGGTCAGCACATTTCTCTCTAGAATCCCTTGATAGTCTTCAGATTTCATTGTACCCTGCACAGATTCAAGACACCCTGTGCCAGATGCAGCAAAGCAGCCCCAGAACATAACAGAGCCTCCTCCATGTTTGACAGTAAGGACAGTGTTCTTTTCTTGATGGGCTTCATTTTTCCATCTGTGAACATAGAGCTGATGTGCCTTGGCAAAAAGTTCCATTTTTGTCTCATCTGTCCATAGGACATTCTCCCAGAAGCTTTGTGGCTTGTTAACATGTAGTTTGGCATATTCCAGTCTAGCTTTTTTATGATTTGTTTTCAACAATGGTGTCCTCCTTGGTCGTCTCCCATGTAGTCCACTTTGGCTCAAACGACGACGGATGGTGCGATCTGACACTGATGTTCCTTGAGCATGGAGTTCACCTTGGATCTCTTTAGAAGTCTTTCTGGGCTCTTTTGTTACCATTCGGCTTATCCGTCTCTTTGATTTGTCATCAATTTTCCTCCTGCGGCCACGTCCAGGGAGGTTGGTTACAGTCCCTCGGATCTTAAATTTCTGAATAATATGTGCAACAGCCTTTACCTTTATCATGCTTGTCTATAATTTTCTTTCTATTCTCCTGTGACAACTCTTTCCTTTGCTTCCTCTGGTCCATGTTGAGTGTGGTACACACAGTGTCACCAGACAACACAGTGACTACCCGAAGCCCTATAAATAGGCCCACTGACTGATTACAAGATTGTACACACCTGTGATGCTAATTAGTGCACACACCTTGAATTAACATGTCCATTTGGTCACATTATTTACAGTCTTTTCTAGGGGTACCATAAATTTTGTCTAGGCCTGTTCCATGAGTTTATTTTTTTAAATAATTCCGTTGAAGCATGGTTGAAAAGCAATGTCTGACTTTCATTGGTTAACATTCATAGAATTTTTATTTATTATTACTTTTGTTAGAATAAAGTTTTTTCTGTGACTATTGTGAGTTTTTCTTTCATTGACCGAAGGGTACCAACAATTTTGTCCACGCCGCCCCTCTCTGCTGGGTGGTATGATCCTTGTCTGTCCTCACATGATTGGTTACACATTATTAGGGATGTAACGATTGACTCCACTCACAGTTCAATTTAATTGACGATTCTGGCTCACAATTCGGTTTTGTCATGACTTTCTTTTATGAAATAAGTTGAAGAAAATTAGAAGTGAATAAGTGCCCTTTTATTTCACAAATCAAGGTTCCAGACTAGAGCTGCAACTAACAATTATTTTTTCTGTTGACTAATCTAACGATTATTTTTTGAAGCACATGCCACATACTCAGGAGACCTGGGTTCGATTCCAGCTGGAGTTGTTTGTCCAATGTTGTTCCCCTGTCTACACGGACTACTTAATAAAACCAAAATGTCCCAAAAAAAATCTTTAAACAAAACCTCTAATAATTTCATAAACATTTTAATCAATTTAGAAATAAATTCCACAATTTAATCAGCCACTGCAATACACAACTTTTTATAGAATATTTCCTCTAAAAATTTTCTGTATTCTTTTAACAGTCATATACTCTTCGTCAAAAACAAAACCTTACACCAAATCCAGACCTGGCCCTGTCTAAGCAGAGTCAGAGCCAGACTCGGCAGTGGTCATCCTCACTAGTGTCTTAGGGGCCTGCCGGAGCAGTGACACCAGTTGTTTTGGGAAGTGTGAATGTCAATATGTTTAATTATGACCATACTATACAATCAATGTATTTACTACACTAAGATCACAACCATTTCTTCAAACAGTCTTTGTAAATTTTTTTATGTGAAATATGACAATACATTTACTCTCTCTACGCAGGGGTACTCAATAGGCGGACCGCGGTCCGGATCCGGACCTCAAGAGGCTTTGATCTGGACCGCAAGACATTATTCATAATTACAAGCGCATTGTGTAAAACATATTTTTGAACCGGCACTTCTAGGACAGCCACGTCTACACGCGCGGGTCCTCAGGTTACTATGGTTACGGACAGAGCAGCGGAAAATTTTAACATGTTTAGCGTAGCCTGATAATGCGTTAGAAACGACTAAAATCTAAAAGCTGAGCCTTGGCAAAACATAACGAAGATTCACTGACGTTATGGCCGGAGAGGGAAAGTTTATTTTAGTTTATTCAGCTCCGTGTCAGTGTCAAAGCTGAACAACAGCCCTTTATCCTCTAGTCGCAGCTGCTTTGATAATCGGAGAATGAATCCAGAACTGAACCAGCACTGGACAGTTTTCATGTCAGGATAAAAAAGACTCGGCTCAGAGGAAAGTGAGGACGTCTAATAATGTGGCGAGTTGTACATTTCTCTGTCAACTTCTTTATTCTGTTGTAAGTTAGGTACTTGACTCGTTTGTCGCATATTTCACCTAATTTATAAACGTGAGTAATTTGCTCATGCTATTCACGTTCATTTGAACCTAACATGTGTTTATTTGGGTTATTAAAAACAGAAAAAGTGTGAAAGGAGGGTGTTGAAGCCACAGAGGGTTCAGAACTAATCGTAAGCATTTTAATTAAAATGTTACCTCACACGGGGAAAATACAGGAAATAAATCTTTCTATTCTAAATTTTGTTTTAAGATGATCCTGCAAATTAAACAGTAACAGTTAATTATTGGCAACAGCTAATGCTAAAGAAATGCTCAGTGCATTTTCCCTATTCCTGTTGTTTTCAGAGGAATGACAATAGAAAGAGATCAATTATGACAGGCATCTTTGTCATATTTGTTTAACAAATATGTTTTGGCTTGATTTGATGATTTTGTATTTAAAATGTTCTCATACATGTTTTAAAGGAGTATTAGGCATTATATGCAGGATTCCAGGCTGTTGTCAATAAACAACCAGGTCTTGAGCTTTAGCCTCTTTTGATTTTGTAGTTTTTTTACTTTTGTCTGTGAGCTGTGTTGGTGAAAGCTAAACACTCCTCATGGAAACAAAGGATAAAATACAGAAAACAGTGGATTATCTACATTCATCTCCATTTTGTTTAAAAGGCTGTAGGTGTGGAATAAATGAGACTTTACTTTAAAGAATTATATTCAAACACATATCCTTTTATTTAAAATTTCGGGACCCCTCACGGTGAGTAAAGTTACTAAGCGGACCTCGGCTGATTTTAATTGAGGACCCCCGCTCTATAGGCTCTGCTAAGCAGTAGGAACTAGTATGTCTTATGTAGTGAGATGGCTTTATCTTACCGAACAAACTCTGCCAGAGATGGAATCTTGGAGCTTCGCGTTTTAATCATCTAAAAAAAGGGAAATAGTAACTATTAAAAGTTATTGACTTGTGCAATACTGACATCTCTTGATTGGCTTCACATTGAATTTGGAATAACGTTCAAATCCCTCTCCTTGCTCTGAGTGTCCTATCTTAGGGTAGCCTGGCCAGCTGCGACTAACTCTTTTCCTATTCTATACAAAGAAGTGTTTCTGGTACCCCGTTGCTTGCATTTAGTTTCAAGGGCAGGGTTTACGAGCGTAATGTTAACCAATTAGAGAAACCTCAGACGTAACCAGTGTTGGAAGTAACGGCGTTAGAGTATAACGCAATAGAGTATAACGGCGTTACTAACGGGGTTAATTTTTCAGTAACGTAGTAAACTAATTAATTACTTTTCCCATTGTTGTAACGCCGTTATCGTTACTGAGAATTTTAAGTGTTGCGTTACTACAATTTGTTTGAATAAAGCGCGAGGTGTCATGCTTTGGCTACACATCAGCTGCTGCTGGAGAGAGCAGGGGTGGGGATGATGACACTGTTGCAAAAGCGATGATTGGCTGATGCGGTCTCACTGCATGCGCTGACTTCCACTAAACACAAGACAGCGTCAGCGGCAATGGCGAGGAGCCGGGGAAGTTCAAAGGTGGCGTTCTCAAACTGGAAGTACCGGCACTACTTCTCGTTAATTGAAATTAAAGACAAGAATGTTTCTGTAACATGCTATGTCCAGGAAAAAATACTTTATCCATGTCTGCATCAAGGAACTCAAATCTTATGAAGCACCTCACATCAACACATGCTAGCACGACACTTGTTGCTGCTGCTAACCCAACCCCAAAGGCAGCTAGCGTGAGTTCCAGTAAAGGAGACAGAGCCACTGTTAAAACAAGCAATGCTCAATTTTACGTGTCAGCAACAACCACTGGTTTAGTTGTTAGATGAGGAGTATTTTAGAATAGATTAATATATTATTCATCTTCTTTGAGAATGAACATGTTAATCTACAGAGAAAGTTGGATTGTGTTCTGTTTATTGTGCAATAATTTACAGGTACAGAGATTTGCACTTAATGGCCAGGTCCCCCTTTGTTTCTTTTTACACAGGTTTACATTTGTGTGACTTAATTTTGCCCTTGAATTTTATTTTCAATATCTATTTTTTATATGTTTTTATTTCTATGTATATCATATGGCAGACTGCAATCTATTGAGTTGAAATAAATACCAAATGTTCTAAAATACTATATATAGTGTTTTTATTCTTCAATCAGTTAATTTAAACATCTTTGATATTTAAGCTGTTATAGAACGTAATACCCTTATAGAACATAAAAAATAACTTCAGTTACATTGCTGAGTAACTGAGTTACTTTTACAATGTGGTAACTGAGTTACTAACTCAATTACTTTTTGGGAGAAGTAATTTGTAACTGTAACTAATTACTTTTTGAAGTAAGATGACCAACACTGGACGTAACACAAAAAAAGCCGACACCACTCAGCCGGTTTTCAACAAGAAAGCCAGTTAGTTATCATGGCCAGCAGTAGAGCTGACACCAGTGCGGTGTCATAATTTTTATACTTTGCTGGTAATCCAAAACTGCTGGCAAGAGCAGAAATAAACTGCTTCTCGGTAGTAGCATCCTCCATGTTGAATGTGAACTAGCTGCGCGAGCAGTGTTACTTGTGTATGATGTAGCTGGCACACCACACCCTGCTGCAAACAAACGGCTTGTGGTAGGTCCGTCAGCAAAATCGCATAGAGAAGTGATTTGCTCTGAGGAAAGGAAAGAGATCGTCCTGCATTTGAAAAAAAGTAGGCAGGACTGGTATACCAGGCTAATCTTGGGGGACACTCACGCTGGCAATCAATACTGTGCCCAAACACATTTGGCAGGGCAACTTTGATGTATGCTCAGGCACGGCACATCTCCTGGCTTCAGCACAGTTAGGAGAGGTGGGGTAGGCATGGCACATTTGTGTGCACGCCATTCAAATAGCATATATTGGATGCATCCGCTAAATGAATGACTTAATTTTTTTTTTGCTGTAAAATACAGATATAACCAGATTGGCCTCATGAAGCAACTAAACAATGGGTGCACTTTTGTGGTAATTTTTCAATTACCTTTTCCCACATATCCTTAACAATTATTTTGCTTTCCCATGACCCAGAATACAGGAATGTCAGTGCAGCACTAGATAAAAGATGCAAGGTTCTGTCAGGAGCCCATATACTCACTGACCTTTAACGCGCACTTACACGCACAACTTGTGTGCATGTCATCAAGCCAAAATCACCAGGTTATGTAAACTTTTGATCAGGGTCATTTGGGTAGTTTCTGTCGTCATTATGATTTAAAAGGAGTAAACACAGTTGTTTGATAATGAATGGCTTCACCCAACCACTAACTATGAGTGAAAGAAAAGTTTTTGTGTTATTATTTACATTCTCTAAAAAATGGCCAATGGTGAAGTTTTAATTAATGTCCGTTTATGCTATCTGAAAACTATAGTTTTACTATGCAATAAAAGCCGAAAAGCTTTAACCGCCATTTTATTGACCTGTCATAATGACAATATCGGTGAATAGGGGACCAATGGGTGGATAACATCCATTTTATTTACAAACAATTATGGGGCATAATGACACACTGAGGCTCATCCTCTGGCTCTGTTTGTCTTAATTCTTATTACGATATTAGTTTGTTTATAGTTTACTGGTGTTTACAGGTATCCCCTCTGTCCCACTGGGAAAGTGTGTCTTCTCTAGACTCGTTTCCACTTTGGGGTATGGTACAGGTCAGAATGGGATGGTTTGGTGCATGTGAGTGATATATAACCCCTTTAGTAATTTTCCCCCTTCTCTTCCAGGTTGTTATTGTAAATAAGAACCGTCTTGGTTAAATAAATATCTGACTAAATGTACAGTTTAAAATGTGCAACTCTCCTGGCCATTTAAAACCCTTTGAGGGTTAATAAATATGTTATTGATAAAATGTCTCACATGTTTTCCTGTCTTACTGAACTAAGTTGTACCCGTCTACTGAAAATGCTGTCCAACACTGCAAAGGAGACTCCAACCTCCAAGGTCTCCAACCTTATTTCCTCAGAGAGCTACTTTTACAAAATGAAAATGGAAGAGAGCTCCTAATGTTTGAAATATTTATTCTCAGCTTATTTCAATGCAAACAAATTAAATTTTATTTTGGCAGGACATTAACGCTGAACTTTATTATTTACAAAATGTTGGTGTCCACATCTCACATTTTTCAATAAAACATAACAAAAAACATTTATTTACGTAAATGTATATACATTTCTTTCCTGTGTATCTTACACTATAAAAAAGAAAACATAAATGCTGTCAAAACTAAACAATGCAGTTCCAAATGCACAGACACTTGTGTATTCAGTCAGATGACTGGCACTAATGGAGTCAACGGGAGTGGTGTAGCCTCAGGTTCTCTCTTATGGACTTATGGATTTAAATGTTCATCTGCCAGTCTGCTTGTAAACGTACTTATATGGTCCATTGCGGTCGTAGACATTTTTACAAGCGCACCACCGCCCCTCTCTGCTGTGTGGTATGATCCTTGTCTGTCCTCACATGATTGGTTACACATTATTAGGGATGTAACGATTGACTCCACTCACGATTCAATTTAATTGACAATTCTGGCTTACAATTCGGTTTTGTCATGACTTTCTTTTATGAAATAAGTTTAAGAAAATTAGAAGTGAATAAGTGCCCTTTTATTTCGCAAATCAAGGCTCCAGACTAGAGCTGCAACTAACGATTATTTTTTCTGTCGACTAATCTAACGATTATTTTTTCTGTCGACTAATCTAACGATTACTTTTTCGATTAGTCGACTAATCTAACAATTATTTTATCTTTATTATTTTTATTAATCTAGTGTTTTTTTTATAAACTGTATAAAAAGAACACTAGATTAATGTATTTTAAGAGGGTATTAAATATGCATATTTTTAAATGAACTGAATGTAATTATTACAATGTTTAATTTGATTACAATCTTAATTGTATTTCAGAGAGTGTAGTGAATTTGTCATTTTATTATAAAATAAAAAAGAAAGTATTTTAAACTATTTTTAACTAAGGAGATAATTTGTTATTAATCACGTACTTATGATTATGTTTTATGTAATTGGGTTGTCCCAAAACAAAAATGCATCTAATTTGCATACCATGGCATTATATATTGGTGGTTATGTAATTTACAGTACATACAGACTAATGAAGACATTAAAATAGTTTTTTTTTCTTTTTTTGTCTTTTTTCTGAAATTAATTTATTAATAACAGTAACTTGTAAAGCAACATGAGAAAAGTACAGTACAACTACAACTTCTAATATACCATAAATAGTAATATCTATAAAAATAGATCTGACAAATATACACATGTACTGTAGGTGTTTGGTTGCAGAAGCTTCATCTGTTCTTATCCAAATGGCATAGTTTTTTAGAGAGTGTGGGTTTTCTCATAAGGCACAGCCCACAGCCATCACTTTTATTACGATCGCTGCTTTGATTAGCGCATTCTCGCTGACTATGTTAACCCCTTGCCTCTCCCTCCTCGACTGGGTAAAGTGTCAGGATGAACACGTATTTCTTCCACACGGCTGTCTCTGGAAGCTGCATTATTCCCGACCCCCCTGTCACTACCACGGCGAGTACACCCACCCCGGCTTCTATCACCTGTGCTAAAGGTAAAGCAGCAGGTGATACGCGCACACGGCTTCCCTTCCTAACCTCCCCGTCACTACCGCGGCCAGAGTGACTAGTTTACTCCCCTTTCACTGATATTGTGCAAAGTGTGAGAAAAACGGAGTGTGCTTTATGTTCACTGAGGGAGGCACCAGCAACGCGCTCTCACTCTCGCTGATTCTCACTTTCACTCGGCTTAAAAGACTCTAAAGGTAGGTGTTCTCCCTCAGAAGCAGAGTCAGCCATTACTAATGCCAAAGCCTTATCACAAGTGTATTTTTTATTTGTCATTTTCGCGTTTACCAGCTAGCGTGTAGAGATTGAGGCTTCTACTGTGCCGGTCCTGACACGCCCACTGACGTGTTAACGCATTTTACGCACGTCAACGTATTTTCGTAGTTGACGTCGTCGTGCAGCACTACTCCAGACCAAGCCTCTCCCATGGAACTTCTAAAATGGTCCTCATGTAAGGGCGTCGCTACAGCAATTTTACAGCGAAATACAGCAATATACCGCCGTCCACCAGAGGACAGGCTCCAAAAGCGGAAATATAAGGAGAAACCCAATGGCGACTTTACAAGTATAAAACTCATGTTTACAGCCTGGTACAAAAGATGGCTCCGTTCTCTAGAGCTAAGTTTTTACTACGTGACAACTCTGCGTTTATGCCATCTAAAAAGTATTGTTTTACTATGGAGTAAAAGCCAAAAAGCCCAGATGTAACTGCCATCTTATTGCCCATTCGTAATGACAATATTGGTGAATAGGGGACCAATGGGCGGATAACATCCATATTTATTTACAATCTATGCTCCAGACTAACTTTTTTCATCACCGTCCCGAAAGCCTATCCAACAGTCCCTAAGTAAATGTCAAATGTTCCCATATTTATTTAAAATATAGGCTAATCTTTGTCTATTTGTAAGTTTATAAATAAACTAGGGTCCTAGCTCTCAAAGGGCTGTATGAGCCCTATGAGAAGCTAAATGAGCAAAATGAAAAGCCAAATTCAGGATGGACTGTGCAGCAACATGATGAACATGACACATCCCTCAAGCTTGCTTCAGAAGACCGGGCCAGTGTGGTAAGTTTGTTTTGTGTATTTTAGTTTTCTGGTGTGTCAATTTGTTTCTGTGTATATTTTCTTTTCCTTTGATAAAAAATTACTTAATTCTGAAAAGAAAAAATGTAATAAATAAAAAACTATACCCACCAGTAGGACTTCATTATCTTCCTCAATCTTTCCTTGCCATTCGTATCTGTAAATAGAGGGAAGAGATACAAGAGCATGATACAGCGTGGTTCCCAGCAGACCTTTCTGATTTAAAAGTACAACCGGGACACCCCCATACACCCGGGAAACGAAGCTCAGGGTATCATGTACTCAAAATGTGGACTAAATTCATCAAATAAAGAACTATTCTTACACAGATATGATTGATGGGACAATATTGACACAAGCTGCTAGTTTCTTCTCAACAATACCCCTGTAGTGAAAGAAGAAAGAGGTGATGAGAGCTACTTCAGAATGTTTTCATTTGTAATCGTGGGAGAAATGCAATGAACAGGTACCGGGCCAGGTCCTGAGCCACGCTCTGGTTGGGGCAGGTGATGAAGGCGGCAGAGTGAGTGCCAGCTGAGTACACTTCAGAAGCCATGGAAAACGCCCTGTTCCCAACACTTCTAAGCAGATGGAACATAAACACCCTCAGCAGCACCAGCTGTTTCCGCAGACCCAAAGAGAAACACGCACAAAATACCAATAAAGACTCACAGGGACAAGAAAATAAACTATTTGTGTTTAACAGAGAACGCAACACATGTTGGTAACGTAACTTCACTACAAAACTTCTATTCATAATTCATTTGCATTTAAATCTGTTGTTGTTGAAGGTATCATTTTAATTTAGGTTGTTCTAGTTGACACATCCTTTGCTGGAGTGCAAAGACTAGTGTGGCGTCTGCAGCGCTGCTCAGTGTACCAGTGCTGTCAATCTCAGCCTAAAGATATGAGAATTATATAAGGCCAGTTCATAACAACAACCAAAACACCTGGGTCACTCAGAATGCTGCGACTAATTTCTGAGCAGATACCAACTCAAATGTAGTATACCCATATATATATATATACCCATATATGGATATCTATTTGAAATAATGATGACAAACTGCTTTTGTGTTAAATGGGCTTCTGTTGTGGCACAAAGTGAATCATGGCGAACGTAACTTCGCCAAGATTTATATGAAGATGTAAAGCCCTATGAGGAAACTGTGTTGAGACGTTAACCTTTGTAACAGAATTATGCCTTAAAGTCTGCACAGTTTGGATTAAATATACACTTCCCTTTGAGAACAGAGAACCATTATCAGTTTCTTAACATATGCTTGATTTCAGATCACATTATTTGATTATTCAGTATCTCACTGAGAAAGCACTTGCCGAGCCCGTAAAGATAAAAAGACACTCACCAACCCCACAGCTTTTAAAGATTCACCACGTCTGTGCGCTGACGCCCGCTGTCTGGAGTCAATACAAAGCTGTGGTTGTTATATATAGAATAACCTGATAAAACTACTACATTCTGATGCAATGACAAATACTAGGATTTTTTTATCCACATGCGGGTGGCCTCCAGTCAGTCGAGTAAGAGTGGTTTAACCAAAAACTGGCTACCACCGTCAAAAGATTGGATTGTTTTACGACCACATTTGCGGCAGTAGGCTTTGCGCCTGCGCAGCCTCTCAGCCACACTGCTCCGCGGATTATGTTGTCGGTGTTGGCTGAGAAACGCTGGCAGTATGGGCTATAGTTCCAGGCCAAGTACATTCTGTTGACGCCATTGCTCTGGACTTCTTAGTGATAGCTTTTTAACAAACCGTGCACTTTACACAGACTTTTTGCTTCTCTTCTGGCAGTTCTCTACTGAGCTAACATGGCAGCACAGCGCAGGAATCTGACTCAGAGCGTGAGTAAAGGCACATACAAGGAAGCACTACAAGTCCAGTGCTTATCTAGACTTCCTCCACAGCCCTGCTTCCTCTCCGTCTTGTATAGACTTTGTCTTCTATATTTTTATTTGTATTTTTTATTTGACTTGGTAGAAACAAATCAAAGGTCCATAGACTTGATGACAATATTCGTACATCTCTTTATTGAGTGAGCACGTTTGGTTAGTGCGGCTTATTAGGCCCGAGCCGGTGATGACCGGGAGGGCCTATTGTTTTTGCTCGGATTTTTTTTTTTTTTTATTATTATTTTTTATTTTTATTTTCCACCTATGATCCTAAATTTGACCCAGTGAACATGAACAAAAAGTCATTTTTATTGGTCCCAGCCTTCAAGCCCGGCGAAAAATTGATGTATTTGAAGTCGCCGAAAAAAAAATACGAAAAATGACTCAGTGGCGACCCCTACAAAATCAAAATACATTGGGCCTATGGAAAGTGAAAGTAACTTTTTTCCAACGTAGAAAAATGAAACTTGGTATATCCATAGGACACCTCAGGGCAAACTGAAAAGTCAATGACAGTCACACCCTACACTCAACAGGAAGTCCGCCATGTGGGGTGAAACGCGCGGCCACTAAAATCGCACTTTGCGCAGAAAGATGCAAATCATTGTGTTTTAATTTAAATGGCCCCAAATTTGGTGAGTATCATCTACACACATGTGCCAATCAAAGTTGTGACTTTGTTGTTGATATCTTATCGGGTATGGGTGTGGCAAGCCTGTAACGAGGTGGCCATTTTTGTGAAAATCGTGTCTTAACTCTCAAACGCCTTCTCAGATCGAGTTGGACCCAAAAAGGCGTTTGTGCACATTTATGACCTGAACACAAAGATATGTAAATAAAAGGGTTATCTTTAGAAATGGCTCTCCAGCGCCCCCTACAAACTTATAATGGGACCCAAAAATTTAGTTTGTCATAGAGACATGAAATTTGGTACACACATCTCTTATGTCATGACGAGCATAAAAGCCAATGACAACCACCCCTATCTATAAATGTGTTGCCATAGCAACGCCCCAAAAATGTGAAAAAAGTCAATGGGAAGTGAAATTTTTAGTTTGTTGTAGGCAAATAAAACTTGGTATACACATCCACCATGGGCTTATGAACAATAAAGCCAATGGGGACCACACCCTATCACACACAGGAAGGCGGCCATTTTGAATTGAAAATGTGAACCGACTTAAAATACACCTCTTTTTTAAAAGTACACAGAAAAAAGCTGCTTCATTCCACAGACACCAAACTTGGGCAAAATGAGCTAAACACATGTATGTAAAAGAGACAAGTGTTTTTCTAGACTTTTTTGCTCGAGTTATATTTTTTTTATTATAATTCGGTATATATTTTTAGGCCCGAGCCGGTGATGGCCGGGAGGGCCTATTGTTTTTGCTCGGATTTTTTTTTTTTTTTTTTTTTTTCTTGTCGACCTATGATCCTAAATTTGACCCAGTGAACATGCACCTAAAAGTCATTATATTGGTCCCAGACTTCAAGCCTGGCAAAAATTTATGTATTTGAAGTCAAAAAAATACGAAAATGACTCAGTGGCGACCCCTACAAAATCAAAATACATTGGGCCTATGGAAAGTGAAAGTAACTTTTTTCCAACGTAGAAAAATGAAACTTGGTATATCCATAGGACACCTCAGGGCAAACAGAAAAGTCAATGACAGTCACACCCTAAACTTAACAGGAAGTCCGCCATGTGGGGTGAAACGCTGCCACTAAAATCGCACTTTGCGCAGAAAGATGCAAATCATTGTGTTTTAATCTAAATGGCCCCAAATTTGGTGAGTATCATCTAGACACGTGTGCCAACCAAAGTTGTGACTTTGTTGTTGATATCTTATCGGTATGGGTGTGGCAAGCCTGTAACGAGGTGGCCATTTTTGTGAAAATAAAACGTCTTCTTAATCTCTCAAACGCCTTCTCGGATCGAGTTGGACCCAAAAAGGCCGCTTTGTGCACATTCATGACCTGAACACAAAAATATGTAAATAAAAGGGTTATCTTTAGAAATGGCTCTCCAGCGCCCCTACAAACTTATAATGGACTCCAAGAATTTAGTTTGTCATAGAGACATAAAAATTTTGTACACACATCTCTTATGTCATGACGAGCATAAAAGCCAATGACAACCACCCCTATCTATAAATGTGTTGCCATATAGCGTCCCAAAAAATGTGAAAAAGTCAATGGGAAGTGAAATTTTTAGTTTGTTGTAGGCAAATAAAACTTGGTACACACATCCACCATGGGCTTATGAACAAAAAAGCCAATGGGGACCACACCTATCACACACAGGAAGGCGGCCATTTTGAATTGAAAATGTGAACCGACTTAAAATACACCTCTTTTTAAAAGTACACAGAAAAAAGCTGCTTCATTCCACAGACACCAAACTTGGGCAAAATGAGCTAAACACATGTATGTAAATGAGACAAGTGTTTTCTAGACTTTTTACTCGAGTTATATTTTTATTATAATTCGGTATATATTTTTATTATAATTTTTCTGTAAAATGATCCTCAATTTAACCCAGTAAGCGAACAACTAAAAGTCATTTTATTGGTCCCAGACTTCAAACCTGGCAAAATGTATGTATTTGAAGTCACGAAAAAAAATACGAAAAATGACTCAGTGGCGGCCCCTAGAAAAGTCAAAATACATTGGGCCTATGGAAAGTGAAAGTAACTTTTTTCCAACGTAGAAAAATGAAACTTGGTATATCCATAGGACACCTCAGGGCAAACAGAAAAGTCAATGACAGTCACACCCTAAACTTAACAGGAAGTCCGCCATGTGGGGTGAAACGCGCGGCCACTAAAATCGCACCCCTTGCGCAGAAAGATGCAAATCATTGTGTTTTAATCTAAATGGCCCCAAATTTGGTGAGTATCATCTAGACACGTGTGCCAACCAAAGTTGTGACTTTGTTGTTGATATCTTATCGGGTATGGGTGTGGCAAGACTGTAACGAGGTGGCCATTTTTGTGAAAATAAAATGTCTCTTAACTCTCAAACGCCTTCTCAGATCGAGTCGGACCCAAAAAGGCGTTTGTGCACATTCATAACCTGAACACAAAAATATGTAAATAAAAGGATTATCTTTAGAAATGGCTCTCCAGCGCCCCCTACAAACTTATAATGGGAGCTTAGAATTTAGTTTGTCATAGAGACATGAAATTTGGTACACACATCTCTTATGTCATGACGAACATAAAAGCCAATGACAACCACCCCCTATCTATAAATGTGTTGCCATAGTAACGCCCCAAATATGTGGACAAAGTCAATGGGAAGTGAAATTTTTAGTTTATCATAAGCAAATGAAACTTGGTACACACATCCAGTATGGGCTTATGAACAAAAAAGCCAATGGTGACCACCCCCTATCTATAAATGTGTTGCCATAGCAACGCTCCAAATATGTGGACAAAGTCAATAGGAAGTGAAAATTTTATTTTGTCGTAAGCAAATGAAACTTGGTACACACATCCAGTATAGGCTTATGAACAAAAAAGCCAATGGTGACCACACCCTATCACACACGGGCGGCCATTTTGAATTGAATATCTGATTTGCCTTAGAATACACCTCTCTTTTTAAAAAACAGTACTTTGTTTTTCTCGCCTTAGCCCAAGCATAATCTATTATTTTCAAAGGTTCAGACAGCTCCCAGGAAAACCAGGGATTGTGGAGACCTTTAACTCTAAATTACAAGGTGGTGTAGCAGGACGCAGCAGTAGCACAGGCCCGAGGTGATGAAGCAGGATCCAGCCAGAAGAAGATTCAAGCAGTAGCACAGGCCTGGTTATTTGACATTACTGTGAAGTTTACGCTTTAAAGCACAACATGCAATCCTCCGAGTACATGATTCCCCGCGGTCTCAAGGGAGGCGAGGGTCTTTATCGCCGCTTGCGGCTTTAATTCATTTTAGAATTATACTAAAGATGTTGGACGAGGACTAGGGAGGGGGGGGGGGTCCACCAGAGGGCAGGCTCCAAAAGCGGAAATATAAGGAGAAACCCAATGGCGACTTTACAAGTGTAAAACTCATGTTTACAGCCTGGTACAAAAGATGGCTCCGGTCTCTACAGCTAAGTTTTTACTACGTGACAACTCTGGGGATTATTACGTTGGTTTATGCTATCTAAAAACTATTGTCTTACTATGGAGTAAAAGCCAAAAAATCGTAATGACAATATTGGTGAATAGGGGACCAATGGGCGGATATCCATCCATCCATCCATCTTCTACCGCTTATCCGGGGCCGGGTCGCGGGGGCAGCAGTCTAAGCAGAGACGCCCAGACTTCCCTTTCCCCAGACACTTCCTCCAGCTCTTCCGGGGGGATACCGAGGCGTTCCCAGGCCAGCTGAGAGACATAGTCCCTCCAGCGTGTCCTAGGTCTTCCCCGGGGTCTCCTCCCGGTGGGACATGCCCGAAAAACCTCCCTAGGGAGGCGTCCAGGAGGCATCCGAAACAGATGCCCGAGCCACCTCAGCTGGCTCCTCTCGATGTGGAGGAGCAGCGGCTCTACTTTGAGCTCCTCCCGGTGACCGAGCTCCTCACCTTATCTCTAAGGGGCGCCCGCCAACCTGCGGAGAAAGCCCATTTCGGCCGCTTGTATCCGGGATCTTGTTCTTTCGGTCATGACCCAAAGCTCATGACCATAGGTGAGAGTAGGAACGTAGATTGACCGGTAAATCAAGAGCTTTGCCTTACAGCTCAGCTCCTTCTTCACCACGACAGACCGGTACATCGACCGCATCACTGCAGAAGCTGCACCGATCCGTCTGTCAATCTCACGTTCCCTCCTTCCCTCACTCGTGAAAAAGACCCCAAGATACTTGAACTCCTCCACTTGAGACAGGATCTCTCCACCAACCTGAAGGGGACAAGCCACCCTTTTCCGACTGAGAACCATGGTCTCAGACTTGGAGGTGCTGATCCTCATCCCAGCCGCTTCACACTCGGCTGCAAACCGTCCCAGTGCACACTGAAGGTCCTGGCTTGATGAAGCCAACAGGACAACATCATCTGCAAAAAGCAGAGAAGAGATCCTGTGGTCACCAAACCAGACTCCCTCCGGCCCTTGGCTGCGCCTAGAAATCCTGTCCATAAAGATAATGAACAGGACCGGTGACAAAGGGCAGCCCTGCCGGAGTCCAACGTGCACTGGGAACAGGTCTGACTTACTGCCGGCAATGCGAACCAAGCTCCTGCTCCGGTCGTACAGGGACCGGACAGCCCTTAGTAAAGGGCCCCGGACCCCATACTCCCAGAGCACCCCCCACAGGGCGCCACGAGGGACACAGTCGAATGGAACACACCCTCCGGTCCCCCTTCTTGAAAAGAGGGACCACCACCCCGGTCTGCCAGTCCAGAGGTACTGTCCCCGACCGCCACGCGATGTTGCAGAGGCGTGTCAACCAAGACAGCCCTACAACATCCAGAGACTTGAGGTACTCAGGGCGTATCTCATCCACCCCCGGTGCCCTGCCACTGAGGAGCTTCTCAGTGACTTTGGCCCGGGTGATGGACGAGTCCACCTCCGAGCCCTCGGCCTCTGCTTCCTCAGTGGAAGACGTGTCGGTGGGGTTGAGGAGATCCTCGAAGTATTCCTTCCACCGTCCAACAATATCCCCAGTTGAAGTCAGCAGGTTCCCACCTCCACTGTAAACAGTGTTGGCAGGGCACTGCTTCCCCCTCCTGAGGCGCCGGATGGTTTGCCAGAATTTCTTCGAGGCCGACCGATAGTCTTTCTCCATGGCCTCGCCGAACTCCTCCCAGACCCGAGTTTTAGCCTCCACGACAACCCGGGCTGCAGTCCGCTTGGCCTGCCGGTACCTATCAGCTGCCTCAGGAGTCCCACGGGCCAACCAGGCTCGGTAGGTCTCCTTCTTCAGCAGCGGCATCCCTTACTTCCGGTGTCCACCACCGGGTTCGAGGTTGCCGCCACGACAGGCACCGGAGACTTTACGGCCACAGCCGGTGGCGCATCGACAATGGAGGTGGAGAACATGGTCCACTCGGACTCAATGTCTTCAACCTCCCTCGGGATCTGGTCGAAGCTCTGCCGGAGGTGGGAGTTAAAGGTCTTTCTGACAGGGGGCTCTGCCAAACGTCCCCAACAGACCCTCACAGTATGTTTGGGCCTGCCGAGTCTGTCCAGCTTTCTCCCTTGCCATCGGATCCAACTCACCACCAGGTGGTGATCAGTTGACAGCTCCGCCCCTCTCTTCACCCGAGTGTCCAAGACATACGGCCGGAGGTCAGATGAAACAACTACAAAGTCGATCATCGATCTCCGACCTAGGGTGTCCTGGTGCCACGTGCACTGATGGACACCCTTATGCTTGAACATGGTGTTCGTTATGGACAAACTGTTGCAAGCACAGAAGTCCAATAACAGAACACCACTCGGGTTCAGATCCGGGGGGCCGTTCCTCCCAATCACGCCCCTCCAGGTGTCACTGTCGCTGCCCACGTGAGCGTTGAAGTCCCCAGTAGAGCGATGGAGTCCCGGTCGGAGCACTTTCCAGCACCCCTCCCAGAGACTCCAAGAAGGCCGGGTACTCTGCACTGCTATTTGGCCCATAAACACAAACAACAGTGAGAGACCTATCCCCGACTCGAAGCGCAGGAAGCGACCCTCTCGTTCACGGGGTGAACTCCAACACATGGCGTCTAAGCTGGGGGGCTATGAGCAAGCCCACACCAGCCCGCCGCCTCTCGCCGCAGGCAACTCCAGAGTAGTGGAGAGTCCAGCCTCTCTCGAGGATTTGGGTTCCAGAGCCCAAGCTGTGCGTGGAGGTGAGCCCGACTATCTCTAGTCGGTATCTCTCAACCTCCCGCACAAGCTCAGGCTCCTTCCCCGCCAGCGAGGTGACATTCCATGTCCCTAGCGCCAGATTCTGTGTCCGGGGATTGGGTCGTCGAGGCCTCCGCCTTCGACTGCCACCCAATCCACTTTGCACCGTCCCCTGGGCGGATATCATCCATATTTATACAATCTATGGTACGCAAGCACGCAACTTTCATATGAACGCAGACCCACGTTACTTATGGGAGACAACAACATAGAAAACGCACATATTTGCTCTTACCTTGCTGCGTGCTTTATCCAGAAAACGTATAGCATCTAATAAGCGCTCTTTGTCCTGTTTTATACGACTCCATAAGTTTCCAGAAATTAATATATTTTCCCTTTGGCGCTCTGCACACACACAAACCTAAACAGGTCCGACAAAAACAAATGAACTTGATCCATGACAGTGTTACAGAAGCAGCAGCAGATACTAGCATGTAGCATTAGCATCTCCACTAACAGCAGAGAAACGGTCTTTTATTTTATATTTTATTATTATATATTTATTTTACAGTTCCCACTGTTAGTCCAGTTTCATTTTGTTCTCATTATTGTCCTACAGCCAGTAATTGGGCAGTCAATTTAATTGGTTGATGTTGCGCTAGTCTTCTCTAAATTTTATTGGTTAATTTATTTCAGAGTGTTCATTGTACTCTAGGCAATTTTTTATCGCCCAAAGCAGCTCACCAAGCTTCAGTCCCAGCAAACATTGGTCAGACGGCAACGTCGTCTCCTTGGCCAAAAATCGTTGCTGAAGGACGGCATAAATCTGTAAAAAACACAGAACATTTACTAAAAATGTATTGAGATACGTTTGTACATGTCTACAGTTATCTGGGGTTGCATGTTTAATTGTTACTTTGACTTTTAGCTACGTGTACTTCAGTTGTGAATCACTTGTGAGAGGATGTCCTTTACACGTGCATTTATAGTCGATCATGACCCTCTATAAAATTCTTGTGAAATATGCAAAAGCTTACACCTTGGTTAATACTGCAATGATTGATTTAAGTGCCCCAAATAGTTTTCAAGAGGTTGTGAATAGGCGTCCTTTATATGTCCAGTCAAGCAAGACCCCTAAAAAGCACAATTATCTTTTTTAAAATACACAATTTTTATTTACTTTATATTGTTTAAATAAATTATAATTACCAAGTGTTCTGTGTGGTTAAGTGATTGCGAAGCCACACAGTTTTAGTCATAGTTTCAACCTGTTTTATGTATTCATTATTATTTTTATAGAATGTATGCATATACATGTAAAACAGATATACAGTCAGGTCCATAAATATTGGGACATTGACACAATTTGAATATTTTTGGCTCTATACACCACCGCAATGAATTTAAAATGAAATGGCCAAGATGTGCTTTAACTGCAGACTTTTAGCTTGAGGGTATTTACATCAAAAATTGGTGGATGCTGTAGGAATTAAAACAGTTTGTATATGTGCCTCCCACTTTTTAAGTAATGGGACAGATTAACAATCAAAAATCAAACTTTCACTTTTTAATACTTGGTTGCAAATCCTTTGCGATCAATTACAGCCTGAAGTCTGGAACGCATAGACATCACCAGACGCTGGGTTTCATCCCTGGTGATGCTCTGCCAGGCCTCTACTGCAACTGTCTGCAGTTCCTGCTTGTTCTTGGGGCGTTTTCCCTTCAGTTTTGTCTTCAGCAAGTAAAATGCATGCTCAATTGGATTCAGGTGATTGACTTGGCCATTGCATAACATTCCACTTCTTTCCCTTAAAAACTCTTTGGTTGCTTTCACAGTATGCTTCGGATCATTGTCCATCTGCACTGTGAAGCGCCTTCCAATGAGTCTTGAAGCATTTGGCTGAATATGAGCAGATAATATTGCCTGAAACACTTGAGAATTCATCCTGCTGCTTTTGTCAGCAGTCACATCATCAATAAATACAAGAGAACCAGTTCCATTGGCAGCCATACATGCCCATGACACTACCACTGTGAACTGTGAAGGCTTTTTTAGATGTTGTTTGGCAAACTCTAATCTGGCCTTCCTGTTTTTGAGCCTCACCAATGGTTTACATCTTGTGGTGAACCCTCTGTATTCACTCTGGTGAAGTCTTCTCTTGATTGTTGACTTTGACACACATACACCTACCTCCTGGAGAGTGTTCTTGATCTGGCCAACTGTTGTGAAGTGTGTTTTCTTCACCAGGGAAAGAATTCTTCGGTCATTCACCACTGTGGTTTCCCGTGGTCTTCCGGGTCTTTTGGTGTTGCTGAGCTCACCGGTGCGTTTTTTCTTTTCAAGGATGGTTGAATTGGTTTTGGCCCCACCTAAAGTTTTTGCTATCTCTCTGATGGGTTTGTTTGTTTTTTTCAGCCTAATGATGGCTTGCTTCACTGATAGTGGCAAATGCAAATAGTACACTTGAAATTAACTCTGAACCTTTTATCTGCTCCTTGTAAATGAGATAATGAGGATTTTAAGGCATGGAACAGCTGAGCAGCCATTTGTCCCATTACTTTTGGTCCCTTTTAAAAAGTGGGATGCACATATACAAACTTTTGTAATTCCTACACCATTCACCTGATTTAAATACCCTCAAATTAAAGCTAAACGTCTGCAGTTAAAGCACATCTTGTTTGTTTCATTTGAAATCCATTGTGGTGATGTATAGAGACAAAAATATTAGAATTGTGTCGATGTCCTAATATTTATGGACCTGACTGTATACCTAATGTTCTAAGCCAGTGTGAAATAACTTTGTGTTTGTTAGCCTCAGAGCTGGACCGACGACCTGCCGCTGTGTGAGATGTGTGGGGTGGGCACTGCTCCCAACAGTGTGTACGGCCCGGATGGAGCCAGCAGCCAGAGCCACCCGTACGAGGATGCACACATCCGTTTTAGGTACACTGCTGTGCCGAAAGTTGTTAGGGCTGGGCATCAGTAATACAAAGCTTTTTTGTATACCTGAACTTTTTTTGTACTAATATTACATTTTATGTAAGGTTTGTAAGGTGGGATATTAAATTTGAACACCCCAGAAAGCACTATTTGTGAGCAGTGGTATGGTTTCATGCCAAGACAGACTTGCTTTGAGAATGTTGATGGAGAAGTACAGTACAGAAGTACAGAGTATTGTGTCTTCTGTAGATTTAAAGATGGCGTATGACAGGGTGCCAAAGAGAGAAGTGGAAGCTTCATTTAAACGTTTGCTGTTCAATTTTAATGAACAGAGGAACAGAAAAAAATACAACTTAGTTGTAGCAGCTTCATTCAGAGCAGTAGGACAGTGGTAAGATGTCAAGTACGTGTGACAGAGGAGTTAAAAGTGAAGGTGGTGCTGCGTCAATGATTGGCTCTGAGCCCCTTCTTGTTTGCTGGGGTGATGGACAGGCTGACAGATGGGGTCAGACAGGAATCTATGATTGATGTTTGTGGATGACATAGTGATCTGTGGTGAGAGCAGGGAGCAGGGAGGAAAGTCTAGAGAAGTAGAGGAATGAACTCATGACACACTGTGTCATGACACCAGAGGTCGCACTAGACTTTCTCACTCTCCGTCATTTTGACGGACGGAGTCGTAAAATTTCTGTCCTCGTTTATTATTACCTGTCATTTTTAATTTTCATACTTTAATAATACTTTTAATGGCTATTCGTTTTACTCACATTTTAAGAAATTTCAAGACAAGCATAAAAGGAGAGATTATTCGTTTTATTTAAGAATAACAGATAACGTTACACAAAGTGAAAGGATATTTTGTGATTGAACTCTAGAGCACGCAGTCTATTACACAATATGATTCCGACAAAAATGAACTGAACCTTGTTGTGCATCCCCTGACAGAACATTTTTCCTCCTTCCCACCTCCTCCCACGTAAACTCTTCTCACTGAACACAATACCCCCTCTTCTTAACCTTCTTTTCTGCTTCATTGTCCCGTAACAGCTGTCGTTGACTGCTCAGTGTTTCTCGTTTGTCCTCTTTCATCCTCCTCTGCATCATGTCCTCTTTTTTTACTTTATTAAAAATATCAGAACTATTTGGCGGTTTGAAAAAACTACTCGCACTCAGCTGCCGTGACCTTTTTGCAACTGAATGCAGCGTGACAAAGACGACACCATTCAAGATAATTGCTGATTGATATGAACATTCGCCACCAACTGGTCAGGAGTACGATAGATCATCCTCATAATAATCCGTCTAAATGACGGATGGCCTTCAGATTTTTCCGTCCCTGCTTTAAAAAAAAAAAACCGTTAATGACAGAAAATGTTCGGTTAATGCGACCTCTGCATGACACACTGTGGGACATTTCCACTTATCAGTTCACCTACACAGGAAAGTGTTTAGATGGAGGGAGAGAACACACATTACCATTAGTATGATCTAAAATTACCCAATTATAGATTTTTTTTCCTGATAAGAAAATATTGTACATTTATATTTAATATCTTTCTCTAGGGTTCATTTTAATTGTTTATAGATTTCTCTCTGTATATTGTACTTTTAGGGGTGAAGATGGTTGTTTCCTGTATGGTGTCTTTAATGGTTATGATGGCAGCAAAGTGGCCAGTTTTGCCTCACAGTTCCTGACAGCTGAACTGCTCTTGGGACAGCTTAATTCCAGGCACACAGACAGTGACGTTCACAGGATTCTCACACAGGTTTGTAGTTAACCTTAACAGCTATATGCACCCAATACCTAGCAAACTGGTACTTATGCCAAGGGCTAATGTCAAAGGATTTTTTTAAAATATAGAACAACAGTGTTTCCCCTTGGTTTACAGCTTTTGGGGGTGGGGAATGTATTGACCGGGGCATCTATAAATAAATTGGGGCTTTTAGTTTGTTTAATGAAAAAACAAGGTATTGATCTGTTCTATAGGAAAGGTAACCTCAAATTACTTCTGTTGTAATCTGACACTATATAGAATTGACTCGTTTGTTGTAGTGTTGTCACGATACTGGAATTTCTAACTTCAATACGATACCTTCAAAAATATGGATATTCGATACCATTTTTGATAACAAAGGGAAAACAACTGTCTAGATAGAACATGACAATGAGGTATATTTTACATTAACAAAAATGTCTTGAGGTAGTGCAGGGGTCTTCAATTAAAATCCACCAAGGTCCGCTTGGACCTTAGTTAACTTTCCTCACTGTGAGGGGTCTGGAAATCTTTAATAAAAGGATATGTGTTTCAATATAATTTAAAGTAAAGTTATTCCACACCTACAGCCTCTTAAACAATATGGAGATGAATGTTGATAATCCACTGTTTTCTGTATTTTATCCTTTGTTTCCATGAGGAGTGTTTAGCTTTCACCAAACACAGCTCACAGACGAAAGGAAAATACTACAAAATCAAAAGAGGCTAAAGCTAAAGCTCAGGACCTGGTGGTTTATTGACAACAGCCTGGAATCCTGCATATAATGCCTAGTACTCCTTCATACATGTGTGAGAACATTTTAAATACAAAATCATCAATTCAAGCCATAACATATTTGTTAAAGAAATATGACAAAGATGCAGTCATAATTGACTCTTTCTATTGGCATTCCTCTGGAACAATAGGAACAAGGAAAAATGCACTGAGCATTTCTTTAGCATTATCTGTTGCCAATAATTAACTGTTATTGTTTAATTAGCAGGTTCATCTTTAAACATTTTAAAAATTTAGAATATAAATATTTATTTCCTGTATTTTGCTGTAAAGATCAGCTAAAGATGCACAGACTTCAGCTAAGGTCCTGTCAGTTGGTGGGGTTGACGCAAGTCTACAGTGTGACTTGTGCCAGTAATTACTCACATTAGACTCGTCTATGTCAGTGTAGAACTTGAGGATACCCCTGCAGGCTTGCTTGCTGTCTCTCAGTAGCAGTTAATTAGCTGAGCAGATTATTCTACAGTTACTTGAGAGACTTGTTTTGCATGTTTTTTAAATTGAGCTTCAAGGGCCTTAAGCTGCATATTTTCTCATTTCAAATCTAAGGCCCCCTTTTTTTCCCCTTTTGTTCTTTCTCTATTGCTTTTGGCTAAATGATGAACAAAGTGTTCTTTCCATGTATTTAGGGGCATAGAGGAAGCCGCTAGTATAGCTTCTAGTGCACCCTTAACAGGTGCTGGTTGGGCAGTGGTCAAATGGAATTTTAACAGTTGCTCTGTGCCTGCATCTAATGCTGGCATGTCAATCATTTGTTCCCAATTACTCAAGAAGCGATCGAAGTAACATGTAGGAATTTTTCCTGAATTTCTGGACATATCCTGTAATGTGGCCACATCCATGTGGTGAGTTGTGCATTTGTCTGTTAACTTTTTTATTCTGCCATAAATTAAGTACTTGACTCGTTTGTTGTATATTATACCTCATTTAAACTTGGGAATGATGCAAGTACACTGTGTGCACAATTATTAGGCAAGTTGTATTTTTTGAGGATTAATCTTCAACTACAGTGCTCTTGGTCAATCCAAAATTAACCCTCAAACCTGAACATTTAAGTAGTAAAAGTTAAGTTTTGGAGAATATCTACATGTACACCATTAAAAGGCAACTATTAGTGTGCAGAATTATTATGCAACTAAATGAAAAACAAAAATTTTCCCATCTCACTTATTTTCACCTTTTAAAGTGAGAATAATAAACAAACTCAAAATTTACAATTAAACATCCCCCCCAGTGCTCTTGGTCAATCCAAAATTAACCCTCAAACCTGAACATTTAAGTAGTAAAAGTTAAGTTTTGGAGAATATCTACATGTACACCATTAAAAGGCAACTATTAGTGTGCAGAATTATTATGCAACTAAATGAAAAACAAAAATTTTCCCATCTCACTTATTTTCACCTTTTAAAGTGAGAATAATAAACAAACTCAAAATTTACAATTAAACATCCCCCCCCCACCCCAAAAAAAAAACTTTACTTTCACTGTAAATTTCCTGCTTAAGAAGAGCCCAAAAGTTCTCAGTAGGGTTTAAGTCAGGTGAAGAGGTTATTAGTTTTTAAGGCCTTTACTGGCCAGCCACGCAGTGGAGATCTTTGATGCATGTGATGGAGCGTTGTCTTGCATAAAAATCAAAGTCTTCTTGAAAGATGCCGACTTTTTCCTGAACCACTGCTTGAAGAAAGTGTCTTCTAAAAATTAGCAGTAGGTCTGAGCAACCCGAAAAGATCCAACTAGCTCATTTTTAATAATACCTGCCCATACCAGTACCCCACCTCTACCTTGCTTGCATCTGAGTTAAAGTGGAGCTCTGTGTCCGTTACTGATCCAACCACGGGCCCATTCATCTGGTCCGTCAAGAGTCACTCTCATCTCATCAGTCCACTTGACATTTCAACTCTAAGTGCCTTGCAAAAGTATTCGGCCCCCTTGAACTTTGCGACCTTTTGCCAAATTTCAGGCTTCAAACATAAAGATATAAAATTGTAATTTTTTGTGAAGAATCAAAAAGTGGGACACAATCATGAAGTGGAACGAAATTTATTGGATATTTCAAACTTTTTTAACAAATAAAAAACTGAAAAATTGGGCGTGCAAAATTATTCAGCCTCTTTACTTTCATTGCAGCAAACTCTCTCCTCTGAAACATTGGATCTCTGAATGATCCAATGTTGACCTAAATGACTAATGATGATAAATGGAATCCACCTGTGTGTAATCAAGTCTCCGTATAAAAGCATCTGCACTGTGATAGTCTCAGAGGTCCGTTTAAAGCGCAGAGAGCATCATGAAGAACAGGGAACACACCAGGCAGGCAAGTTTCCCAAGGAGCACTGTGCAAGCGATAATATTGAAATGGAAGGCGTATCAGACCACTGCAAACCTACCAAGACCTGGCCGTCCCTCTAAACTTTCAGCTCATACAAGGAGAAGACTGATCAGAGATGCAGCCAAGAGGCCCATGATCACTCTGGATGAACTGCAGAGATCTACAGCTGAGGTGGGAGACTCTGTCCATAGGACAACAATCAGTCGTATACTGCACAAATCTGGCCTTTTATGGAAGAGTGGAAAGAAGAAAGCCATTTCTTAAAGATATCCATAAAAAGTGTTATTTAAAGTTTGCCACAAGCCACCTGGGAGACACACCAAACATGTGGAAGGTCAGATGAAACCAAAATCGAACTTTTTGGCAACAATGCAAAACGTTATGTTTGGTGTAAAAGCAACACAGCTCATCACCCTGAACACACCATCCCCACTGTCAAACATGGTGGTATGCAGCATCATGGTTTGGGCCTGCTTTTCCTCAGCAGGGACAGGGAAGATGGTTAAAATTGATGGGAAGATGGATGGAGCCAAATAAGGACCACTCTGTAAGAAAACCTGATGGAGTCTGCAAAAGACCTGAGACTGGGACGGAGATTTGTCTTCCAACAAGACAATAATCCAAAACATAAAGCAAAATCTACAATGGAATGGTTCACAAATAAACATATCCAGGTTCAAGGGGGCCGAATACTTTTGCAAGACACTGTATGTGTCTTGTTCAGAGGTGGTCGGCTTTCTTACCTTGGCCATGTCTCTGATAACTGAACACCTCATACTTCTAGACCAGAGGTCACTAATAGGCGGACCGCGGTCCGGATCCGAGATCAAAGCCTCGAGAGGCATATTTTTGAACCGGCACTTCTAGGACAGCTACGTCTACACGCGGGTCCTCAATCAGGTTACTATGGTTACGGACAGAGCAGCGGGAAATTTCAACACGTTTAGCGTAGCCTGATAATGCGTTAGAAACGACTAAAATCTAAAGCTGAGCCTTGGCAAAACATAACGAAGATTCACTGACGTTATGGACGGAGAGGGAACGTTTATTTTAGTTTATTCAGCTCCTCAGCTCCTTGTCAGTGTCAAAGCTGAACAACAGCCCTTTATCCTCTGAATGAATTCAGAACTGAACCAGGACTGGACAGTTTTCATGTCAGGATTAAAAAGACTCAGCTCAGAGGAAAGTGAGGACGTCTAATGTGGTGAGTTGTACATTTGTCTGTCAACTTCTTTATTCTGTTGTAGGTTAGGTACTTATTTGACCTAATTTACAAACGTGAGTAATTAGCATTCACGTTCATTTGAACCTAACACATGTTCATTTGGGTGATTAAAAACAGAAAAGGTGTGAAAGAAAGGTTTGGAGATGAGTGACACATGTTAAGTCTTCCTTAAGTTGTGTCAGTTTCTGTGTGAATCCTAAATCCTGTTACAGAACTAATCATAAGCATTTTAATTAAAATGTTACCCCACACGGGGAAAATACAGGAAATAAATATTTCTATTCTAAATTTTGTTTTAAGATGAACCCGCAAATTAAACAGTAACAGTTAATTATTGGCAACAGCTAATGCTAAAGAAATGCTCAGTACTTTTTTCTTGTTCCTGTTGTTCTCAGAGGAATGACAATAGAGATGAATTATGACAGGCATCTTTGTCATATTTGTTTAACAAATATGTTTTGGCTTGAATTGATGATTTTTTGTATGTATTTAAAATGTTTTCACACATGTATAAAGGAGTATTAGGCATTATATGTAGAATTCCAGGCTGTTGTCAATAAAACACCAGGTCCTGAGCTTTAGCTTTAGCCTCTTTTGATTTTGTAGTTTTTTACTTTTGTCTGTGAGCTGTGTTTGGTGAAAGCTAAACACTCAAACATCCTCCTCATGTAAACAAGGGATAAAATACAGAAAACAGTGGATTATCTACATTAATCTCCATTTGTTTAAAAGGTTGTAGGTGTGGAATAAATGAGACTTTACTTTAAAGAATTATATTCAAACACATATCCTTTAATTTAAATTTTCCGGACCCCTCACGGTGAGGAAAGTTACTAAGCGGACCTCGGCTGATTTTAATTCAGGACCCCTGTTCTAGACTCTCCAGGGAGGTTGCAGTTTTGGAATATGGCAGCACTGGAGGATAATGGGTTCCTGGTAGCTTCATGTTTGATTCTTCACAAATCTTTGGCAGTGGATTTGCGTCTTTTCTTCTCAACGCATTTCTTGCGACTGTTCTGGGCGCTATTGGGAACACTTTATCCCACCCCAAACACTTGTCTTTAGGGTTGTCAGTAACCATCAGGTCGAGTATGTAGCGACTACTTTGGGCTAATATTAGATGATATATTTATTGTATGCGTGGATAGCATTCAGAAGACTGGATCTTTAGAGCCTCGAGGGTAAGAATGATGAGAGAACAGAAAACAGATTTGATTCAATGATAAATGTATTAAATATTTGGGGAAAAGGGACAAAATAAATACTATACAACATAATATAAATTACAAAACTCTGTAACAATTTGTCATTTTCCTTTTCAGTTCAGTTATATTTTTCCATCAGTTCATCTGTAGATCCTTTATTTAGGATGTCAGTCATTTATTCCAGTCCATAGATGGATATGGTCCATGTACCAGAGATATTCCGGGTTAAAAAGTAGGGGAAAGAAAGAATAATTTGATCCTACCAGCTCGCCACTTGTCGTTGACAAGAATCAGTAGCGTATCCAGTTAAGAGCCACAAACAAAACCTACAAACAAAAACCTGACCTAAAAACAAGGCCAGGAAAAATACAATTAGCATTCAAATAATAAGGGTTACCAGTAACCAGTTACTATATCAATTCAGTTAGTTATATTTAGTTAACCATTTAGGTATTAATATAACTCGGTTCAATTCAATACATTTCAGTTCAATACATTTCAGTTGCGCAACACTCAATTCCAACTAATTAGCAAAGGCTACAAACAAATGATCGAAACACCGTAAAGAAAAGGACCTGTCTCTAAGACAAGGTAGCCGAATTAAAGGCAGTAACTTAAAAAATAATAATAAACGCACATTTCGTCATTGAGGTTTCACTCGCGGTTCACTACACCACCAATTAAAATCAATAAAACAAACCAATTTGCTACTATTAACAATAAACAAAGTGTTCTTTCCATGTATTTAGGGGCATAGAGGAAGCCTATAGCTTCTAGTGCACTCCTAACGGGTATTGGTTGGGTCAGTGGTCAAATGGAATTTAAACAGTTGGTCTGTGCCTACATCTAATGCTGGCATGTCCATCATTTGTTCCCAATTACTCCAGCAGCAAACAAAGTAACAAGTCCAGAAATTTAGGAGAAATTCCTACATGTCCTGTAATGTCATATCCATTTTTTAAAGAAAGTGGCTCTAAGGGCTGGCCACAACTGTTTTTATATGTACATTTACATTACATTAAATTTATTAATTTAGCTGATGCTTTTATCCAAAGCGACTTACATTGAGCTTCTAATTACCAGTGTTACAGCCACCGGAGTCAAGGTGGGTTTAAGTGTCTTGCCTAAGAACACAACAACAGTATGAAATGTCTGGAGAGTGGGAATCGAACTGCCGACCTTCCAGTTGAAGGACTACCACTGAGCCAAGTTTTTTTGTGTGTCCTTTTCTCCTGGGACCATGGAAATGAATACTTTTATCCAGTCAGTTGCACCTTTTGGTAATGTCCGGGAGCATAGTAGTAATACGTTTCTGATCTTTTAATGATCCATCCATCCATCCATCCATCCATCTTCTATCACTTATCCAGGGCTGGGTCGCGGGGGCAGCAGTCTAAGCAGAGATGCCCAGACTTTCCCTCTCCCCAGACACTTCCTCCAGTACTTCAGGGGGACGACACGGTCATTGATATTTTATTATCCATAAAGGGTTTTGAAGCGCTCTTTGTCTGGCTCGTCACCTAGGACCTGTTTGCCTTGGGAGACCCTACCAGGGGCATATAGCCCCCGACAGCATAATTCCTAGGATCATTCGGGCACTTAAACCCCTCCACCACGATAAGGTTGAGGTTCAAGGAGGGGATCTTTTAAGGTGAATACTGGGTCTTTACTACTTGGACCTGTGTACTTTCCACTAGTGGAAAAATGTGTCCATACCTTTCCGGTTTATATTCTGCTGCCTGTTCCTCCAGATCCTCACAATCCCTTGAAGTAGGTCTAAAGTCCTTATCTTTGTACATCTAATGGTGGTCTCGTGGTTACGGTTATCTTGGTTGTAAATGATAGTGTGACTCGTAAATGTCACTTTCTTTCCCATGGCGTTGTCTCTAAGCTGCATATCTGTTCCCACTCATGGGTGAAATATGTGGTGCGAGTGTGTCAGGCAAACTTTTAAAAGGATTAGACTACATAAAGTGGGATGTAGAAATGAAACAAGGAGTGGAATGTTGAGTTGAGTCTGTCTTACATGTTCCAATTGAGTCTTGATGTCATTAGTGTCCTTTTTCTCTCAACATCTACTTGAATTCTTTTTCACCTTTTTCATCGTCTGTAGGCTTAAACACACATTCAAGTTCTCCCCCCCCAAAACTCCTATTACAGGAGCTTGCATATCAGAAAAAAATGGATTGTTTGAATTGATTGTGTGTTAACAAGTTTCTAGCTGCAGTGTATGGAGACACTGTTTGTGGGTGGCGATAATGTTTGAGTGGGTGTGTCTGTTTTACCAGTAAGGAGCGTTGGGAGAAGGAATAGACTTTATCACTTCCAAAATAGCTGCTTTGTCCTCTTCTGCAAACACAGCTCATGTCCTGTTTGAAAAGTTAGTTCTCTGAAAAAATCTGTCATACAGTTGATCCTCAATGTTTTATTTTTATTTTTTATTTTTTTTTGTCATTGTCCTTCTGTGAAGGGTTGAAGCTACTTTTACTTTTACATTGATTAATCAAACCGTTAATAAATAAAATAAAAAATGTTGTTGGGCTCTAGTTGGTAGGGGATCCCCAAGTCAACCAAGAACACCCTCTTCCTGCATTTGTACCATCCATTTCATTAACAATCTTTTTTCACAATTTACATAAGTTGTTTTAGTAGTAGATGTACTCATTTTAATTTTTGTACATCTTTGTTTGTCTGCCATCTTTGGGTGCGGCCTTCAGTGGTCTTTAAATGCTTTTCAATGTTTTGGGATATCTTCTCTTCATATTTTAAACTACACACAAAGTTTTAACCAAGACAAGACAGTTGTTGTAAAAACACATAAAACATTTAAGACTTCTACTTTTTTCTGAGTGTGCTACTAGTTTTTAAACAAACGTACAGGCAGATTTTTTCTCCACAGTAAGGTTCATCCCCGTAGGGACAGGCAGAAACTTCAGTTAAAAAGGCTTTCTGCTCACCTTTTCATTTGCGGCCGCCAAAATGTAAAGAAGAAACATGTCCAGAGAACACTTGAAGAATAAAAACTTTTCTTTTCCAACACCGCACCTTGGCGGAAACACCAATTTGTTACTCTGAAAACACTTTCTTCCAGCTCTTTTTTTACGAGTTTTGGAGCTATGATTACGAAAATAAAATCTATAAAACTAATGTAAAGTATGTCTGTTTAATTACATTAAGAAAAAGGTACAAGTACAGCGCTGGTACACAACAAAAAATTTACATAAGGTCAGCCAACGAGTTGTGTCTCTGATCAACTCAATACCATAATAGTCATAACCTTTGGCCCCACCTCACGCAGGAGAAGGCACTTCCTGCCACAGTATCAGTACTTTTCCCACTGTGTGTCCAGCCATCGGTGACCAACTGGTTTGAACAGATAAGGTATTTAGTGTCCTAATCTATGGTGCAGTGTAGCATGCAAAATGTGCAAATAACATACAGAAAAGTGCTTATTAAAAAACACAACCCTGTTAGTGTTAACAGTAAGCCCTCACGTTGCCCTCGACTGATTTTAGTTGAAGACTTCTGCTGTAGAGGATTTTGCCCCCCTATTGTCTAAAAGGTATAGTGTCGCATTAAAGCTAAATAAAATTACCTTGACCTTGGAGGGGGGCACCATTGGGGTAATGTGGCCCCTAATATAATTATAGGGGAAACACTGAACAATGTTCAACATGTGCTAGCTGTTTATACAGTAGGTATATTGTTAAAATAAAATATTTGGTTTGTTGTTTCTGGGCTTTCACAAGGAATGTGTTGACTTGTCTTGGATTGTTTGCAGGCATTTGATGTTGTGGAAAAGAGCTACTTTGAATCAATAGATGATGCTCTGGCTGAGAAAGCACATCTGTCCAACTACCTGCCACATGATGGGGTACGTATACGCGCCCATGCACCCTCAGGCAATGTTCGCCAACCTTTTAGGCTTCAGGGGCCTCATTTATAAAGCTGATGTAGATTCAAAATGAGCTAATCATCTGCCTCCATCTAGCCCTATCCCCTGCATCCTTTTCTCTCAGACTGACTAACTTCATGTCCTCTTCACTACATCCATAAATCTCCTCTTTGATCTTCCTCTCGGCCTCCTGCCTGGCAGCTCTAACCTCAGCATCCTTTTACCGATATATTCACTTTCCCGCCTTTTGAAAATGTTCATACCATCTCAACCTGGCCTCTCTAACTTTGTCTCCAAATGATCTAAAAGAATAACATGTAGTATATCTATAAACATGAAGAGAAAACTGCACAATTCATTATTTCACTGTTTTATACATCGAAGCAAATTCCATAACTTGCTTTTATTCCATATCAATTTGTAAAGACCAATGAGGCTATGAATTTATTAATTCATTCATTCATTTATAATCTACCACTTAGTCTTGTTAGGGGTCACGGGTGACTGGAGCCTATCCCAGCACTAAGGACACTAAGGACAGTTTAGAATTGCCAATTAACATGCATTTTTTTGGACGGTGGGAGAAAGCCAGAGTACCAGAAGAGAACCCACAGTAACATGGAGAGGACATGCAGACTTCTCACAGAAAGACCGGAGTCGCCCGAGAATTTTTCAGTTGGAGATGGCCGGGTTTTGAACTCGCAACATTTTTGCTGTGAGGCAGCCAGGAGTGCTAACCACTCTGCCACGGGCACCCTACAATCTACAACACAATAACTGTATAACTATGTATTGTTAATTCCATGTATAAAGTGATGATTGTATTGAAGAAGGAGGAGGAGGAGGAGGAGTCAAAGTCAAAGTCAAAGTCTGCTTTATTGTCAATTTCCACATGTACAGTACATACATACAGAGAATCGAAATTGCGTTACTCTCAGTCCCCGGTGCATACAGATAACATTATCATTAAAGCCTAAAAAAAATAACTCAATTTAAAAATGTAGATACAACTATACAATAAGGGAGTGATGAAAAAAAAAAAGACATAATAAAATTAAAAAATAAAGCTAAAAATCAATTTAAATAAAGCAGCGCAAGGTGAGTGACAGATATTGTGCAAATCAATAAAGTAAAGTGAACAACAGTGCAGTTAAAAGATTTTTTTAGTGCAAAAAAAAAAAAAAAAATCACTTATTAAAATATCTTGTCTGGTTAAAGTGACAAGTGTCCAAGAGCAGTTATTTAACTGACTGATGAGGTAGTGGAATGACATCAGTTCCATGCCGGATGAGGTAGTGTGCGGTGAGTGGGCAGACCAATGCTGCACAAGTGACTAGTGCATGTCATCATATAATTAGTGGGGGTCATAGTTCAGGGTCATAGTTCAGTGGTGCCTGGGGAAGAAGAGGGAGGGGGCAGGTTCGGGAGGGAGTTCAGCTTCCTGACAGCCTGGTGGATGAAGCTGTCCTTCAGTCTGCTGGTCCTGGCCTGAGACTCCGCAGTCTCCTCCCTGATGGTAGCAGGCTGAAAAAGCTGTGTGATGGGTGAGTGGGATCACCTGTGATGCAGAGGGCTTTGCGGGTGAGACGTGTTCCGTAAATGTCCTGGAGGGGAGAGAGACACCAATGATCTTCTCAGCTGTTCTCACTATGCGTTGCAGAGTCTTTCGGCAGGACGCGTTGCAGGCGCCATACCACACAGTGATGCAGCTCGACAGGATGCTCTCGATGGTGCCTCTGTAGAAGGTGTACATGATGGGGGGTGGGGCTCTGGCTCTTCTCAGTTTGCGGAGGAAGTAGAGACGCTGATTTGATTTCTTGGCCAGTGCTGTGGTGTTTTCAGTCCAGGAGAGGTCCTCTGTGATGTGCACACCCAGGAACTTGGTGCTACTCACTCTTTCCACAGTTGCACCGTTGATGGTCAGAGGAACGTGCTGAGTGTGTGCTCTCCTGAAGTCTACAACAATCTCCTTCGTCTTCTCCACGTTCAGAGAGAGATTGTTGTCACTACACCACCCAGCCAGGCGGCTCACCTCACTCCTGTAGTTTGTCTCATCTTTGTTGCTAATGAGACCCACCACAGTCGTGTCATCTGCAAACTTAATAAAGAGGTTAGAGCTGTGTGACGGTGTGCAGTCATGGGTCAGCAGAGTGAAGAGGAGGGCTCAGCACACATCCTTGGGGGCCCCAGTGTTCAGTGTGATGGTGCTGGATGTGTTGCTGCCGACCCGTACTGCCTGAGGTCTTCCAGTCAGGAAGTCCAACAGCCAGTTGCACAGCGAGGTGTTGAGCCCCAGCTGACTCAGCTTGTAGATGAGCTGTTGAGGGATGATTGTGTTGAATGCTGAACTGAAGTCTATGAACAGCATTCTGACATATGAGTCCTTTTTGTCCAGATGGGTGAGTGCTGAGTGGACGGCAGTGGAGATGCATCATCGGTCGACCGGTTGGACCGATATGCAAACTGGAAGGGGTCCAGGGAGGGGGGGAGGGCAGACTTGATGTGGTGACTAGCCGTTCAAAGCACTTCATGAGGATGGGGGTAAGTGCAACAGGACGGTAGTCATTGAAGCAGGATGGAGATGGCTTCTTCGGGACTGGGATGATGGTGGTAGTTTTGAAGCATGTGGGAACAACAGCCTGACTCAGTGAGATGTTAAAAATGTCTGTGAAGACATCAGTGAGTTCTGCTGCACAGACTTTCAGTACACGCCCAGGGATGTTGTCAGGACCCGGAGCTTTGCGGGCATTGATCCTACTGAAGGATCTCCTCACGCTGTCTGGGGTCAGCGTCAACACCTGGTCGCCGGGAGGAGGTGGAGTCTTCTGTGCAATGGTGTTGTTTTGTTGTTCAAAGCGAAGAAGGTGTTCAGCCTGCTCAGCAGAGAGATGTTGTTGTCACAGGTCCGTGGTGGGGCTTGTAGTCCGTAATGGTCTGTATCCCCTGCCACAGGTTCCTAGTGTCTCTGCTGTCGCTGAATTGGTGAGCTATCCTCCTGGAGTGCTGTCTCTTAGCCTCTTTGATGCCACGGGACAGGTTGGCCCTAGCTGTTCTCAGGCCCACCTCATCTCCAGCTCTGAAGGCAGCGTTCCGTATCTTCAGGAGTCTGTAGACCTCCCCTGTCATCCATGGCTTCTGGTTGGCCCGGACAGTGATGGTTTTTGTGACTGTTACGTCATCAATACACTTATTGATGTAGGCAGTAACAGTCTCTGAGTACTCCTGGAGGTCAGTGGTGTTATTGCGTGTGGCAGCCTGTTTAAACATGTCCCAGTCAGTTGTGTTGAAGCAGTCCTGAAGAATCTCTGATGATCCTTCTGGCCACACTTTAATCTGTTTGTAAACTGGTTTGGCGACTTTAATAAGTGGTCTGTATGCAGGCATTAAGAGAAGGGGGCGGGGGGGATGAGGAGGAAAGAAGGAAGAGGAGAAAGGAAGAATTATTTATGTAGTACCTTTCACAGACATAGTCACAAAGTGCTTCACGTGCAGCCATTATTCAGGCGCTGTGGTCTTCAGGAAAATTAAATAGAGCAATTGATTGTTCTAGAGATGTGGAAGTGAGCACCAAAATCTTTTGTCATTACAAACATTATTACATCAACATTATTTAATATTACATTAACATTATCTAATCAAGGGGTGAGACAGGGTGATAGCTTGTCCCCATTGTTATTCAACATAGCACCCTTAGAACAGAGAGAGAGAGAGGCAGATTGTCAGCAGTCTAATATTGGGGGTCGCGGTCTGAAAAGTTTGGGAACCCCTGGCTTAGGTTCAATCAGGTGAAATCAATCATCAGTTTTGAAGTGCGACGTAAGGCAACACTCCAGCATCTACCCAATTCTAAACTGTTTAGATCTTTCCAAGTAGCTATCCAAAGATTTAATGAATTGGTGATGGGCTTGGTCATGAATGAATGAATGCTCATACACAGGTGCTCTGAACAGGATGGAGGGAGAGGAGAAGGAAAGAAGAGTGCACCAATACAAAAGTGAGTAACAGTAGGAAATGAAGCAGCATTTGAAAGCATTTAATAACTGGAAACGCAAGGGCCAAATTTGCAAGATTAAGGCGTTATATTGAGCAATTTATTGATACTAGAAAATTATTTTTTTACTTTTTAATACTTAAATACAAAGGATGTATTCTAATTTCAGGGATATATCTGTACATATTAAGATGTATAAGTCATAACAACACTAACATTGGCTGAATTATAAAAGGTATAAGTGAGGAGTCTGCATGTCATTCCTGTGTTACCGTGGGTTCTCTCTGGGTACAACGGGTTCCTCCCACCGTCCAAAGACATGCATGTATAGGTCAATGGATAACTCTTAAAGTGTGAATGGTTGTCTGTCTCTAAGTGTCAGCTCTGCAATTTACTGGCCACTGTCCAGGGTGTACCCCACCTAAGACCCTAAGAAGTTGCTTCAGTCACGTGTGACCCCTCACGGGAAAAAGCGGTAAAAAATTAATGAAAGGAGAATAAATGTTACAAACACGAGTAGTTCTCTGCCATTTTCATATTGTAAAAGTAGCTCACTGAGAAAAAAAAATACAGACACTGGTTTAGATATATGCTAATAATTTGGGGTTTTGGGTAAAAGCCATCCTTTTATGAAGTTGCTCTCCTTAACACCAAATGTTAAGAAGCTCTTTTGCAAATCTGTCAAGTTTTGTGTGTGTGCGTGCGAGAGAGAAAGAAAGTCTATTTGTGTTCTTTTTACTAATAGAAAATAGAAATAAAAACTAAATTTAATTTAATTTTTTATTACTTCTACATTGTAGATTCAGACATCAGAACTATGAAGTAATACATATTTAGTATATATAATTTTGAATCTCGTTATAAATTATATTGTGAATATACAGTTGTGCTCATTAGTTAACCTAGAAGATTTGTGATTGTTTAGCCATTTTTAAGAGAATATGAAAATAAAAACCTTTTTTAATCATAGTTAGTGGTTGGGTGAAGCCATTAATTGTAAAACAACTGTTTACTCTTTTTAAATTACATGGACAACATAAACTACCCAAATGACCCTGATAAAAAGTTTACATACCCTGGTAATAGCCTGATAACATGCACACACACTGATTTGTTTGCAGTGTTTGTGTATAAAAGGTCACTGAGTTTCTGGTCTCCTGACAGACCCTTGTATCTTTCATCCACTGACATTTCTGTATTCTGAGTCAAGTTGAAAGGCAAAACAATTGTCAAAGGATCTGTGGAAAAAGGTAATTAAACTGTATAAGACAGGAAAGGGATGTAAAAAGATATCAGAGGAATTGAGAATGCCAAACATCAGTGTTCAAACTCTAATTAAGAAATGGGAAATGAGGGATTCTGTTGAAAACAAACCAAGGTCAGGTAGACCAACAAATAATGCAGCCACAACTGTGAGGAAAATTGTTTGTGATGCAAAGAAAAACCCACAAATATCTTCAGGACTCTCTGAAAAAGTTGGTGTGGCTGTTTTAAGATAAGGTGGCACTTGAAGAAAAATGGGCTGCATGGTCAAGAAAGCCATTACTACAAAAATGCCACAAAGCATACACTAAACAGCACAGAGACAGGCCTCAAAACCTTATGGAACAAAGTAATTTGGAGTGATGAGACTAAAAACAAGAACTTTTTGGCCACAATTATAAACATTACATTTGGAGAGGAGACAACAAGGCCTATGATGAAAGGTACATCATTCCTACTGTGAAACATGTAGGTGGATTGCTGATGTTTTGGGGATGTGTGAGCTACAAAGGCACTTAAAATTTGGTCAAAATTGACACCAAGATGAATGCAGCATGTTATGTCATGTTACAACATGACAACAATCCAAAGCACAAATCTAAGTCGTTGGCTACAGCAGCATAAAGTGAATGTTCTGGACGGGCCATCTCATTCTCCTGACCTCAATTTCAATGAGCCACTCTGGGGATATCTCAAATGGCAGTTCATGCAAGACAGCCCAATAATTTACAGGAACTATAGGCTTTTTGCCAAGAAGAATGTGCAGCTTTACCATCTGAGAAAATAAAGAGCCTCATCTCATACCACAAAAGAGTTCAAGCTGTAATCTTTCAGCTAATGTTAAAGATGTTTCTTTTGATCAGGGTAATTTGGGTAGTTTCTGTTGTCATTATGATTTAAAAAGAGTAAACACAATTCTTTGACAATAAATGGCTTCACCCAACCACTAACTATGAGTGGGGAAAAAAAGGTTTTTGTGTTATCATTCATGGCCAAAATAAATCACAAATTCTGCCAGGGTATGCAAACTCATGAGCATAACTGTATATCATTTACTGTATGTCATATTATATGGTACTATATGGTACTATGGTATTTTATATTGTATTTTAGTACGGATGTTAGTATGCATAGTAATATCTGTGGTTGAGTTGTGATTAGAGCATGTTTTCGTGTTAAGAAAATGTCTTCTATGTGTCATTAAAATATTTCTATATTAATATCTATCTATCTGTTCTATTATTAGGTTGATTCAATATGTAATATGTGTTTTGATTTCCAGTTTCAAAATAATATCTTCTTGGAGACATAAATAAGGAGTGGCTGCTTGCTTTGGTTGCTATGACACCAGCCAGCCTCTTTGCGCCCTTTGCTTCTTTATATTAGTTAGCAGGTATTTACTGCAGTAGTATTCAGCAATTCAGTTCATGACAAAAGCTATGAGATGCACTTGCAAAAGAGAGACACTAAGAAACATAAAGAGACACTGTCTGTTTCTGATGTGAGTTATAAGGAATTCCCCTCTGCCACATCAGATTCCAAATGAAAATGAAAGTTTTTCAAGATTGTAACATATAATATCAGTATAATATTTAAAATATTTGATCTGTACTGTCTTCAGAGCCAGAAGGTGCAGGAGCGTCTGAAGGAGCTGGAGCAGGAGGTGTCTGGAGGAGCTACAGCTGTGATGGCCCTCATTCTCAATAACAAACTCTATATTGCAAACATCGGTATGGACAGCACATTCTTTTTGTCTGCAGACCAGATTTGATCCACTCATTCCACAATGAATAGTATCAAGGTTATGTGCTTATAAGTTTACCTTGGCAGAATTTGTGATTTTTGTTTGGCCAATTTTCAGAGAATATGAATGATAAAACAAAAACCTTTTTTTCACTCATAGTTGGTGGTTGGGTGAAGACATTTATTGTCAATTAATTGTGTTTACTCTTTTTAAATCATAATGACAACAGAATCTACCCAAATACCCCAGTTTTTAATACCGTGTATTGGCACCTTTAACATCAATGACAGCTTGAAGTCTTTTGTGATAGTTGTGGATGAGGCTCTTTATTTTCTCAGATGGTAAAGCTGCCCATTCTTCTTGGCAAAAAGCCTCTGTACATTCTTGGGCTGTCTTGCATGAACTGCACGTTTCAGATATCCTCAGAGTGGCTGAATGATATTGAGGTCAGGAGACTGTTGAATGACAGGTCAGCTTGGCCTTGTGCTTTGGATTGTTGTCATGTCAGTACGTTCCATGCGCAACTTCCTGGCTGATGAGTGCAAATTTTCCTCCAGTATTTTCTGGTAACATTTTTCAGCTCACACATCCCCAAAACATCAGCAATCCACCTCCATGTTTCACAGTAGAAATGTACCTTTCATCTTAGGCCTTGTTGACTCCTCTCCAACTGTAACGTTTATGGTTGTGGCCAAAAAGTTCAGTTTTGGTCTCATCATCCCAAATGACTTTGTTCCAGAGGTTTTGAGGTTTGTCTCTGTACTGTTTGGCGTATTGTAAGCGGGATGCTTTGTGGCATTTGTGTAGTAATGGCTTTCTTGACCATGCAGCTCAATAAGTGCCTCCTTATTGTGCGTCAACCACACCACCTTTTTCAGTGAGTCCTGTATTTCAAATTATTTGTGGGTTTTTCTTTGCATTCCCTAAAAAATTTCTGGCAGTTGTGGCTGAAATTTTTGTTGGTCTACCTGACCTTGGTTTGGTTTCAATAGAATCCCTCATTTTCCAATTCTTAGAGTTTGAACACTTCTGATTGGCATTCTCAATTCACCTTTCCTGTTTTATACAGTTCAATTACCTTTTCCCACAGATCCTTTGACAGTTGTTTTGCTTGCCAATGACTCAGAATGCTGGAACATCAGTGCAGCACTGGATAAAAAATGCAAGGGTCTGTCAGGAGCCCAAAAGTGACTGAATAATTTAAAAAGAATAAACACAGTTGTTTGGCAATAAATGGCTTCACCCAACCACTAACTATGGTTGGAAAAAAGTTTTTTTCTGTTATCATATATATTCTCTAAAAAATGGCCAAACAATCACAAATTCTGCAAAGGTATGTAAACCTATGAGCACAACTGTACATGTCCGTGTCAGGGGTGAACAATCAGAACAATACAATAATGATGAACTGTAGCAAACATAAATAGATCAGATTTTTTTCCCCAGGAAGTAACAGAGCCTTGCTGTGTCGGTCCAGCAGCGATGGGCAAAACCAGGTTCTACAGATTGGAAGACCACACAGCACCGACAATGAGGATGAACTCCAAAGACTGGCGGCTCTGGGTAAGATTTGGTTTGGTAAGATTATAGCCCTTTATCATGATACAAACATCCACAACTGTCAGATTTGTATGGCCACAATAAAATACTGCCATGTTCCAATAAGACATTTGTGGACAGTTGGCAATTACAATAAGATTAAATTTTAAATGTCCCTTCAAATGTGCAGTGCTACCAGTGACCATATCTCTTCTAGTAGTTACAACAATTCAGTTGCCTCAAAGGGCTAATATAGTGCCTCCAGTGTCCGTAGCACTGGTGTATGAATGTGTGTGACTGTAGAGGTGTGTTTGGTGGTGGTAGGAGAAGGTTGAGCGCCGTTTGTATGGCAGCCCCCATCTCTGTCTGCCCCAGGTGTGAATGTGTGTGAATGGGGTGAGTGGAAGCACGATGTAAAGCGATTTGGGTGCCCGAGAAGGGTGCAAAAAAGCGCTATATAAATGCGAGCCATTTACCATATTATAATAATAATTACTAAAGCAGTTTTTGGTTTTGCAGATTTAAGACCTTTAAAAGAATAAATATGTTTCCGTAGCTGCATTTAAAGAGGCGGCAGAAATCCAGTTCACTTTTTTTCCTTTTATTTAAATTTCCTAAGTCAATAGCTCCATCAAAATGGAACATGACTAGATGCTTTGCACTTTTTCTATAGTTCCCTTTAATGCAGCAGGACACAACAAAGGAAAAAGATACAAGAGCCAGTGCTAGAAACAGAAATGCATTTCATTATCAAAATCATCATGCTGCCGCACAGCTGGCTAACTAGGCTGTTTTTCATTCTCCTCGTCTCACCTTAAGCCAACAGGTCATGAGCAGACTTCTTCCAATGTTTGTAACACAGTCAGTAACATAGTTACTTAATTTCAGAAGCAAGACAGAAAGTTCTAGTTGTCTCAACTTTGCGTGTGAGAAGTGTGCTCTCTTACCTGTTTTTCTTGTCCTTTTCAAAATTGTTCTCTGTGTTCTTCACTTGCCAGGGGTCGACTCTACTCCAGTCCGACAGGCCGGGCTGATTGCGGGCCAAAGCAGCACCAGAAGGTTGGGGGACTATCGGGTCAAAATAAACTATAGTGACATAACCCTCCTCAGGTAAATCTCTCTGCAGCAAACAGCAACATATGGAACTTTCTCAGAATATGACATGTTTGCAGTAGCCTGAGGATGGAGAGAGGAGCAGATCAGAGCTGTACCCATTAAACTAAAATAATAGCATACCTATATTAGAGCTGGGTGAAACGGGCCAAAACAACAAGACACACTCATTCATTCACACTCTGTGGCAGTAGGCTGACCTCTGCTGCAAAGTAATTCCATTTTTAAGTGTAACATGTTTATAGGTTATGAGACGCAAAACAAACAAGGAAATCTGTATTTTTAAGGAGGGTATTCCACGAGGCAAGCTAAAGACTAAAGTGGAGGTTTAAGGATGTACAGTAGGTAGGCTCAGTTAATCATATATCTTGAAATCAATAACCTGCTCGGTGATTCTCTATATGGTTTTCGTTCTAAATATTCTACCATGTCATCATTAGTACTGTTCACAGAACACATACAAAAATTAATGAATACAGCCCCGCATACAAAGACCTCTAAACAAAGGTCATGTATGCGGGGCTTTATTCATTAATTTTTGTAAAACATTTGCAAGAGTGAATCATCAGATTTAGTTATATCAGTTTGTGCCTTTTAATTTTTCATTACTTGTAATACAAATGATCTCTTCATATTTGATTAACAAGTCACAAGTAGTTAAAATAGGTCATGTCATATCACAAGTCTTAGACTGTAGAATGGGTGTCCAGCAAGGAATACTCCTTCCACGAAGATGATGATATATGTGTGAACCAAGTTTCATTTTTCTAGGATTAAAAACTTGACTTTTTCACACATTTAGGGGGTTGCAATGGAAACACATGGCAGATATGGGGGGGAACTTACACAAACGCTTCATTGGGTCTGAGCAAATCTGACAATGTTTGAAAGAGTTAAGAGATTTTATTCTCGCAAAAAATGGCTGCTTCTTTACAGGCTTGCCAAATACACAAATTTATCAAAAAGATAGATGATAACTTTTGTTATGTTCATTTTGCCAAAGTTTGGTGTGTGTGGGACAAAGCAGATATTTTTTGCGAGGGGTGGGATTTGGGAGGTTGCGCATTCCACCCAAAATGGCTGACAAGGCTTTTGATTTTTCCAGGGGTTGCCACTGACTCATTTTTCAATATTTTTTCCTGGGGACTTCAAATAATAATAAAAAAAATGCCGGGCTTGAATTTGGAGACCGATCGCATTTTTGCTTCATCTTGAAGAAAAGGTTAAAGCAAAGGCATCTGGACTTAGTTTTCAAGGTGAAGACATTTCATCTCTTGTCCAAGAGATTATAAACTGAGAGAGTTCAACTGATACAAGAGCTGAGCTTATATCTCTTGAGCATTGTTTCTCAACTGGTCTGGCTTCAGGACCCACCATCACCCCTAATGACTGGACACAACCCAAATTTTTATGAGAATATTGTGCAGTTTTAACCTGAGATAATACAGAATATCACAGTATGCCAACTAGACACAAATTACTTTAATGATAAACCAAAACGATTAGTAAGTGATACTAGAAGGAAATATTAAATTTTACTTCAAAAAGAGCATCTTAGGGACACAAGGTTTTAGGAATATTATTATAACTCTAGCTGTGATAACCCTGCATCAGTGGATACATACGGAACAGCCCTGTATTAATAATATTAAGTGTATTTTTCAAGAGTATTCAGTAACTTAGTGCTTTCATGCAGAAACATGAAATAAAAAGTCCAACTACTAAGTAGTTTTTACCAATCACTGAATATAACAAAAACTGTGTAAACAAACACTATTTAACAGTACACTGTATTTAGTCACTTATTTAAGCAGTAATCATAGAGCTGACATAACAACCAGAACATCTTAGTAACAGCCAACTTTAACAGACTCAGTTGGTGTTTTCAGGCAAAATACTGTACATGAAATAAACTAGTAGTATCAGAAAGACTCAATTATGTAGCTTTAGCTAAGAATTCTCCCTGTCTAAATGACAAACAACACAGAACTATCGAACAAAAAACGATTTCTTTAGTAGAAAAAAATGTAAAAGCATCTGGGCTCAGTTTTCAAGGTGAAGACATTTCGTCTCTAATTCCAAGAGACTTTATTGATTCTGAGATCAACTGGTAGGAGCTGGGCTTATATCTCTAGAGGGAGGAGTTTCCCCTCAAACTTTTTTTCAAGATGTCCTGGATGACTGAGAACCTTCACAAACAAAGATTTCTTCAGTAGCAGTTTTTTCCACAGACACCGTTTTTTTGTCCTTCTTTGTCTTCAAAGTAAGACAATTCATATCTCATGCAGTCTCTTATGCTGTAGTATTGCTCTATTTGCAGCTCTTTCAGGCTGTGAAATGGCAGCTGGCAATTATCATTACAATGCACTATTGCCACCTACTGTTGAGGAGTGTGAATGGCAAAATGCTGTGTTTGTCTGAAGTTTATTGGCTCGGTTCAACAGTATATCTCAAACATCAGAGGTGTGGCTTTTTATCCTGTTAGTTTAAAGCTACAGTGTTCTACACTAAGTGCTTCAATTTCATCATGTAATGCTGTTATGACACTAGGTGAGAACACATTATACCGTTTAGAATGAAGTTTCAACTCTGAACTTTTGGATATGATTTTAACACAAATCCTTTTGTCTGTAGTTCAGCTAAGGCAAAGCCAGTCATTGCAGAACCTGAGATCCATGGGAGCCAGTCTCTGGACAGAGTGACCGGTTTCCTGCTGCTCATGTCTGAAGGTCTCATCGGTGCACTGGAGTGTGCCCATGGCCCGGAGCAGGCCAATCAGGTATGACAATGTGCCATGTAAAATCATGTGTCTTCTTCATCACTATTAGGTGTGTTCCAAATCTGCCCTACCTCTGTGCACCTATGTGTGATTTTGTTCCCAAAGGCCACTTGAGTGCACAGGCTGATGCCATTCATTCTTTCCCTGCTGGCTGACATAGGAAATAGTTGCCATGGTAGCAGCAGAGTTGGCTCAGCAGACAAGTCTGGAAGCCGCAGCCCAGTCGGTAGTGGAGCGCATTAGGCGTTTACACCACGACTGCTATGTTTCCGGACGTCAGCGAGCAGTGTTCTGCTCCCAGCATGAAGATATGACCCTACTCATCCGCATCATCAACTATCCCGGCATGGATGCAGCCCTTACACCCACACAAGGTACAACAAGCTTCTGATGTTTTTACTGACACTTTGCCAAATGTAACCAGATGACTGCATGTATCAGCATTCCATAATATCTTTATTCAAAATTTTCATTTCCCTTTTCTTGTCTCAAAGGAAATAAAAAATGCAATAAAAAACAAAGTCCAATCTTTTTTGCTTCCATTGCTTTAAACACAATCAGAACTGTTGAAATATATAAAGATATTTTATATATTCTATACATCTTATAGCCTATATTTATCTTCCGCTTAACTGAGGCCAGGTCACGGGAGAAGCAGTCTAAGCAGAGACGCCCAGACGTCCCTCTTCCCAGGCACTTCCTCCAGCTCATCTGGGGGAATACGGAGGCGTTCCCAGGCCAGTCGATAGACATAGTCTCTGCAGCATCCCTCCTACCTAGGAGGACAGCTTCCTTTACATTCAGGGTCCATAACTTTTGTTTCATAACGTTTGGGATTGTTGCCACAACAGGGACCAGAGACCTCACGGCCTCAGCTTTAAACAGGGTCCACTTGAATCTTCGGAGTTGAAGATCTCTCTGAAAGGGACAAATGTTCCCAACAGACCCTCACAGTATGTTTGGGTCTGCCGAGCCTGTCCAGCTTCCTCCACCACCATCGGATCCAACTCACCACCAGGGTGATCAGTTGACAGCTCAGGGTGTCCTGGTGCCATGTGCACTGACTCAGCCAAATGTTGCCAATGCTGGCCGTATGCTTGAACATAGTGTTCAATTTGGAGTCCCAGGAACTCCAAGAAGGCCAGGTTCTCTGCTCTGCCATTTTGCCCATAAGCGCAAACAGTGAGAGACCTCTCCCCAACTGGAAAGGTGCCTCTTGTTCACTGGGGTTAACTCCAACACATGGTGACTGCGTTGTGGGGCTATAAGCAAACCTACACTTGTCCGACCACTTGGGTTTTCTGGGCCCAAGCTTTGGAGGTGAGCGCCACTGTCGCGCCACTGTCTCTAGTCGAATACCTCTCAACTTCCCGCACAAGCTCAAACGCCTTCCCCACTAGCGAGGTGACATTTCACGGCACTAAAGCTAGCCTTCATGTCTGAGGATCAGGTAGTTGGGGCCTCTGCTTCAGACAACCTGGACAACATAGCATCAGGCCCTAAGGTTCCCTTCTACACCTGGTGGATCCACAGGACTTCGGACCCTTGTTGCTACTTTCTGTTACTCTGCTTTAAACTAGTTATTACTTTTTATGCATTTTTACACATTGCACATTGTTAGGTCATCAAACATAATGTAAATGTGTTTGTTGTTCAGGCGGGCGGATCTACCCAGTGTCAGTGCCCTACTCCAACAGCCAGAGCACCAGTAAGACCAGTGTAACTCTCTCACTTGTCATGCCCTCCCTCGGGACACTGACAAATGGGACCAACACTGCCTCTGCACAGGAAGAGGAGACCCCCACACCAGGGTGAGCTCCCTTTTATTACCATGTCCATGTATTACCAAGAATTTCCCACAACCTTTACTAACACTTGCTGTGTTTGGTGCGGTTCAAACAGACTCTGGTGCGGTTGCTCCATTAGCCTGGTAACCATCCACCATTAACCATCCACTGGAATGATTGTGAATGCTCCAGACAAACCTTAGTGCGCACCAAACATGCTCTACGAGACCCCTTCAAAACAGAGGTCTCGGAGTGCTCTAGAATGGCTTGATTCAAGCGTGAACGTCAAGTTGACCACAGATGATCTCAAACAGGAAGGGCGTCATAAATTGGTGACAAAAACATCATGTAACGTTTAGTTTTACCATGGTAAAAAAATAAAAAATATTGTCTGACTAAATAAGATGAGAAGGTCAAATGTGAAGCACTGAGAACTAAAAATGCGATAGTAACATGCCTTAATAGCATTTAGGCTAACAGCACCATCTAGTGTCCTACTTAGAAAATACATGTTTTTCTGTTTTCAGTTTAAAATGACAGCTGTGAACGCTCGGTGGACTGGACTTGGCTTTTTGCTGATGAACTGGACTAAATTGATTGTTTTTTTGTTTTGATGCAAACTAATGAAGCAGATTGCAAGTGTGAACATACTCTAAGACTTTGTCATACTTTACTGAAGTGGCTTTAGAGGAGAGGAGAGTCAAAGATGACTCTTTGAACAGGAGGAGAATCCTGTGGCATACTTGTAGCTTTGTCTGGTTCAGATTTAGAAAAAAAAAAGATTTTCTTGTAGTATTATCAGTTTTAAACAAGTACAACAAAACATCTCAAGTTTTTGACCAATTGTCTGTTTGTCCACCAGGTCCTCAGGCATTTACATGCCCTTCATTATCTGATTATTAATTGATTAATCGAAAAAATTATCATCAGATTAATCAATTATAGAAATAAACTTTGTTGCAGCCCTAATATAATAGAAAACATTCCTCATTATCACAATATGCCTCGGAGTAATCTAAGATAACAGGATCATTTGAATGCTGCATTTGAATTATGTTTCATGCTCAAAACATTTATAGACCTATAATGATTAGAAGGGAGGCAGTGGCTCAGGCGGTAGAGTGGGTTATCTAATTACTGTCCCAGGTCCGGGTAAAATCGAGAAGGTTGCTTCAGGAAGGACATGTGACGAAGCGGTTTGCAATTGTCCTTATGGTACTTGGATATCGTAAGTGTCCAAATTGTGGCACTAAAATGGGGTTACATTGTCTTAGCTAAACGTCCAGCTGCCCTGTGTTTAGTTCATAGCAGAGAAATACATTAAATGTTAATGAAATCCTAAACAAAATATTGCAGCGCACATAAAACAGTAGTTCTATACACAAGTGTATATCATATGCTTATTTTTGTGGCAATGCAAAGCTTAAAAGATACACAAAGATTTAAATAAAGACAATATTGACCTGGTGCACAATTGCAACACCGATGCCGGATGCAACACAGACCATAATCAGTTTAAAATGCATTTAATCTGGTTGGATCTCGATTTGGAAATGTTTCAAGTAGTTTTAAGTGCACCTAATCTGGGTTTGACTAGATTAAAACAGTTTGAACCCAGATTACTTAATTATAAAAGTATATTTTACATCACAGAACCAGGTAAGATGGTCAGGTTTACACATTTCAAAATTTTCTTATTTCAGGAAAGTTATGGACCATAGCTTTAAGATGTTAACTCATCTTATTATAAAATCATTATTATCCATCCATCCATCCATCCATCTTCTACCGCTTATCCGAGGCCGGGTCGCAGGGGCAGCAGTCTAAGCAGAGACGCCCAGACTTCCCTCTCCCCAGACACTTCCTCTAGCTCTTCCGGGGGGATACCGAGGCGTTCCCAGGCCAGCCGAGAGACATAGTCCCTCCAGCGTGTCCTAGGTCTTCCCGGGTCTCCTCCGTGGGACATGCCCGAAACACCTCCCTAGGGCGGCGTCCAGGAGGCATCCGAAACAGATGCCCGAGCCACCTCAGCTGGCTCCTCTCGATGTGGAGGAGCAGCGGTTCTACTTTGAGCTCCTCCCGAGTGACCGAGCTCCTCACCTTATCTCTAAGGGAGCGCCCCACACCCGCGGAGAAAGCCCATTTCGTCCGCTTGTATCCGGGATCTTGTTCTTCGGTCATGACCCAAAGCTCATGACCATAGGTGAGAGAACGTAGATTGACTGTAAATCGAGAGCTTTGCCTTACAGCTCAGCTCCTTCTTCACCACGACAGATCGGTACATCAACCGCATCACTGCAGAAGCTGCACCGATCCGTCTGTCAATCTCACGTTCCCTCCTTCCCTCACTCGTGAACAAGACCCCAAGATACTTGAACTCCTCCACTTGAGGCAGGATCTCTCCACCAACCTGAAGGGGACAAGCCACCCTTTTCCGACTGAGAACCATGGTCTCAGACTTGGAGGTGCTGATCCTCATCCCAGCCGCTTCACACTCGGCTGCAAACCGTCCCAGTGCACGCTGAAGGTCCTGGCTTGATGGAGCCAACAGGACAACATCATCTGCAAAAGCAGAGACGAGATCCTGTGGTCCCCAAACCAGACTCCCTCCTGGCTGCGCCTAGAAATCCTGTCCATAAAGATAATGAACAGGACCGGTGACAAAGGGCAGCCCTGCCGGAGTCCAACATGCACTGGGAACAGGTCTGACTTACTGCCGGCAATGCGAACCAAGCTCCTGCTCGTCGTACAGGGACCGGACAGCCCTTAGCAAAGGGCCCCGGACCCCATACTCCCAGAGCACCCCACAGGGTGCCACGAGGACACAGTCGAATGCCTTCTCCAGATCCACAAAACACATGTGGACTGGTTGGGCAAACTCCCATAAACCCTCCAGCACCCTGGAGAGGGTATAGAGCTGGTCCAGTGTTCCACGACCAGGACGAAACCGCATTGTTCCTCCTGAATCCGAGGTTCAACTATCGGTCGCATTCTCCTCTCCAGTACCCTGGCATAGACTTTCCCGGGAGGCTGAGGTGTGATCCTCTGTAGTTGAACACACCCTTCGGTCCCCTTCTTGAAAAGAGGGACCACCACCCCGTCTGCCAGTCCAGAGGTACTGTCCCCGACCTCCACGCGATGTTGCAGAGGCGTGTCAACCAAGACAGCCCTACAACATCCAGAGACTTGAGGTACTCAGGGCGTATCTCATCCACCCCGGTGCCTTGCCACCGAGGAGCTTCCCAACTACCTCAGTGACTTCAGCCTGGGTGATGGACGAGTCCACCTCCGAGCCCTCGGCCTCTGCTTCCTCAGTGGAAGACGTGTCGATGGGGTTGAGGAGATCCTCAGTATTCCTTCCACCGTCCAACAATATCCCCAGTTGAAGTCAGCAGGTTCCCACCTCTACTGTAAACAGTGTTGGCAGGGCACTGCTTCCCCTCCTGAGGCGCCGGACGGTTTGCCAGAATTTCTTCGAGGCCGACCGATAGTCTTTCTCCATGGCCTCACCGAACTCCTCCCAGACCCGAGTTTTAGCCTCCACGACCACCCGGGCTGCAGTCCGCTTGGCCTGCCGGTACCTATCAGCTGCCTCAGGAGTCCCACGGGCCAACCAGGCTCGGTAGGTCTCCTTCTTCAGCTTGACGGCATCCCTTACTTCCGGTGTCCACCACCGGGTTCGGGGGTTGCCGCCACGACAGGCCCCGGAGACTTTACGGCCACAGCTTTGAGTGACCGCATCGACAATGGAGGTGGAGAACATGGTCCACTCGGACTCAATGTCTCCAACCTTCCTCGGGATCTGGTCGAAGCTCTGCCGGAGGTGGGAGTTAAAGGTCTTTCTGACAGGGGGCTCTGCCAAACGTTCCCAACAGACCCTCACAGTACGTTTGGTCCTGCCGAGTCTGTCCAGCTTTCTCCCCTGCCATCGGATCCAACTCACCACCAGGTGGTGATCAGTTGACAGCTCCGCCCCTCTCTTCACCCGAGTGTCCAAGACATACGGCCGAAGGTCAGATGAAACAACTACAAAGTCGATCATTGATCTCCGACCTAGGGTGTCCTGGTGCCACGTGCACTGATGGACACCCTTATGCTTGAACATGGTGTTCGTTACGGACAAACTGTTGCCAGCACAGAAGTCCAATAACAGAACACCACTCGGGTTCAGATCCAGGGGGCCGTTCCTCCCAATCACGCCCCTTCAGGTGTTACTGTCGCTGCCCACGTGAGCGTTGAAGTCCCCCAGTAGAACGACGGAGTCCCCGGTCGGAGCACTTTCCAGCAGCCCTCCCAGAGACTCCAAGAAGGCCGGGTACTCTGCACTGCCATTTGGCCCGTAAACACAAACAACAGTGAGAGACCTATCCCCGACTCGAAGGCGCAGGGAAGCGACCCTCTCGTTCACTGGGGTGAACTCCAACACATGGCGGCTAAGCTGGGGGGCTTTGAGCAAGCCCACACCAGCCCGCCGCCTCTCGAGAGTAGTGGAGAGTCCAGCCTCTCTCCAGCCTCCACGCACAGCTTGGGTTCCAGAGCCCAAGCTGTGCGTGGAGGTGAGCCCGACTATCTCTAGTCGGTATCTCTCAACCTCTCGCATAAGCTCAGGCTCCTTCCCCGCCAGCGAGGTGACATTCCATGTCCCTAGCGCCAGATTCCATGTCCGGGGATTGGGTCGTCGAGGCCTCCGCCTTCGACTTCCACCCAATCCACTTTGCACCGGCCCCGTACGGTTCCTCCCGCAGGTGGTGGGCCCACGGGAGGTCGGCCCCACGTCGCTCCTTCGGGCTGAGCCCGGCCGGGCCCCGTGGGGAAAGACCTGCCACCAGACGCCGCTGCGCACGAGCCCCAACCCCGGGCCTGGCTCCAGGGTGGGGCCCCGGTTGCGCCATACCGGGCGACGTCACGGTCCTTGATTTTTTCATCTCCATAAAGGGTTCTGAATCCGTTTATGCTACCTGAAAACTATTGTTTTACTATGTAGTAAAAGCTGAAAAGCCCGGATGTAACCGCCATTTTATTGCCCTGTCATTATGACAATATTGGTAAATAGGGGACCAATGGGCGGACGTTGTCCATAGTATATAGTGTCATTGATTAGAATATAAACTTCTTACAATGGGACTAACTCTCTATTAATGGAGCTCAACACTGAACATGTTAATAAACATTAATGCCAGACTTCAAAAGTTAACAATTAAGGCTGTTAAGGCTAACTGACAAAAATTAACACAGAACAGCATTGGACACACCACAATTGAAGCCTTTAACCTGTTATTTTCAGGGGTCATTTTGGCTGTATTGATCTACAGAGTCCGGCAATACTAAATATGTCAGAGTTTCCTTCGGCCTGAAGCCTGTGCATCGGCGTAAACACAATTCTCTTAATTGTTAACCTTTGTTAACCTTTAATGGGGCGGCAGTAGCTCAGTGGGTAGAGTGGTCGTCTTTCAACCTGAAGGTAGGCGGTTTGATTCCCACTCATGCCCACAGTTCATACTGTCGTTGTGTCCTTGGGCAAGACACTTAACCCACCTTGCCCCCAGTGACTGTAACACTGGTAATTACATTAGAACAATGTAAGTCGCTTTGGATAAAAGCGTCAGCTAAATGAATAAATTTAAATGTAAATGTAATTAAAGCCGCAAGCGGCGATAAAGGCCCTCGCCTCCCTTGAGACCGCGGGGACACGGTTGCATGTCGTGCTTTAAAGCAAATTTGGAGCTGTTTAGATGAAAACCCTTTAGCACAAAGTGTACGATTTAGGTGGTCATGTATTCCACCCAACATAGTAGATTTTCTGTTGAGTTTACGGTATGGCTGTAATAAACTTTTCTGTTTGCCCTAAGGTGTCCTATGGATGTACCAAGTTTTGTATTTCTACATTGGAAAAATTTACTTTCATTTTCCATAGAACCAATTATTTTGACTTTTCTAGGGGTCGCCACTGAGTCATTTTTCATATTTTTTTTTTTTTCGGGGACTTCAAATACATAAATTTTGCGGGGCTTGAAGTCTGGGACCAATAAAAATGACTTTTAGTTGCACGTTTACTGGGTCAAATTGAAAATCATTTTTCAGAAAAATTATAATAAAAAAATATATACCAAATTATAATAAAAATATAACTCGAGCAAAAACGACAAGAAAAACGCCTGTCTATTTTACACACATGTGTTTAGCTCATTTTGCCCAAGTTTGGTGTCTGTGGAATGAAGCAGCTATTTTCTGTTGTTTTTTAAAAGAGAGGTTGTATTCTAAGTCGGTTCACATCTTCAATTTAAAATGGCCGCCTTCCCGTGTGTGATAAGGTGTGGTCCCCTTTGGCTTTTTTGTTCATAAGCCCATACTGGATGTGTGTACCAAGTTTCATTTGCCTACGACAAACTAAAATTTTCACTTCCCATTGACTTTTTCCACATATTTGGGACGTTGCTATGGCAACACATTTATAGATAGGGGGTGGTTGTCATTGGCTTTTATGCTCGTCATGCCATAAGAGATGTGTGTCCCAAATTTAATGTCTCTATGACAAACTAAATTCTTGGCTCCCATTATAAGTTTGTATGGGGCGCTGGAGAGCCATTTCTAAAGATAACCATTTTATTTAAATATTTTTGTGTTCAGGTCATGAATGTGCACAAACGCCTTTTTGGGTCCGACTCGATCCGAGAAGGTGTTTGAGAGTTAAGAGACATTTTATTTTCACAAAAATGGCCACCTCGTTACAGGCTTGCCACACCCATACCCGATAAGATATCAACAATAAAGTCACAAATTTGGTTGGCACACGTGTCTAGATGATACTCACCAAATTTGGGGCCATTTAAATTAAAACACAATGATTTGCATCTTCTTGCGCAAGGGGTGCGATTTTAGTGGCCATGCGTTTCACCCACATGGCGGACTTCCTGTTTAGTTTAGGTGTGGCTGTCATAGACTTTTCTGTTTGCCCTGAGGTGTCCTATTGATGTACTAAGTTTCATTTTTCTACGTTGGAAAAAGTTACTTTCACTTTCCATAGGCCCAATGTATTTTGACTTTTCTAGGGTCGCCACTGAGTCATTTTTCGTATTTTTTTAGGACTTCAAATACATAAATTTTTCGCGGCTTGAAGTCTGGGACCAATAAAAATGACTTTTAGTTGTTGGTTTACTGGGTCAAATTGAGAATCATTTTGCAGAAAAATTATAATAAAAAATATATACCGAATTATAATAAAATATATAACTCGAGCAAAAGTCTAGAAAAACACTTGTCTATTTTACATACATGTGTTTAACTCATTTTGCCCAAGTTTGGTGTCTGTGGAATGAAGCAGCTATTTTTTGTTGTTTTTAAAAGAGGTGTATTCTAAGTCGGACCAAATTTTCAATTCAAAATGGCCGCCTTCCCGTGTGTGATAGGGTGTGGTCCCCATTGGCTTTTGTTCATAAGCCCATGGTGGATATGTGTACCAAGTTTCATTTGCCTACAACAAACTAAACATTTCACTTCCCATTGACTTTTTTCACATTTTTGGGACGTTGCTATGGCAACACATTTATAGATAGGGGTGGTTGTCATTGGCTTTTATGCTCGTCATGACATAAGAGATGTGTACCAAATTTTATGTCTCTATGACAAACTAAATTCTTGGGTCCCATTATAAGTTTGTAGGGGGCGCTGGAGAGCCATTTCTAAAGATAACCCTTTTATTTACATATATTTTTGTTCAGGTCATGAATGTGCACAAACGCCTTTTTGGGTCCAACTCGATCCGAGAAGGCGTTTGAGAGTTAAGAGACGTTTTATTTTCACAAAAATGGCCACCTCGTTACAGGCTTGCCACACCCATACCCGATAAGATATCAACAACAAAGTTACAACTTTGGTTGGCACATGTGTCTAGATGATACTCACCAAATTTGGGGCCATTTAGATTAAAACACAATGATTTGCATCTTTCTGCGCAAGGGGTGCGATTTTAGTGGCCGCGCGTTTTTTATCCCACATGGCGGACTTCCTGTTAAGTTTAGACTGTCATTGACTTTTCTGTTTGCCCTGAGGTGTCCTATGGATATACCAAGTTTCATTTTTCTGCTGAAAAAACTTACTTTCACTTTCCATAGGCCCAATGTATTTTGATTTTGTAGGGTCGCCACTGAGTCATTTTTTCGTTTTTTCGACTTTAAAAACATAACATTTTCGCCGAGCTTGAAGTCTGGGACCAATAAAAATGACCTTTTGTGCATGTTCACTGGGTCAAATTTAGGATCATTTGGTCACAATAAAGATAAAAAAAAAATCCGAGCAAAAAAAATAGGCCCTCCCGGTCATCACCGGCTCGGGCCTAATAAAAAAAATCCGAGCAAAAGCAATAGGCCCTCCCGGTCATCACCGGCTCGGGCCTAAAAAAATAAAAATAAAAAAATAAAAAAAATCCGAGCAAAAACAATAGGCCCTCCCGGTCATCACCGGCTCGGGCCTAATAATAATTGATAATAATAATATAATCCTAGCAGATACAATAGGGTTCTCGCACAAGTCCTTGACTATTTAGCTGGCCACAGATGGGTTTAGTAACCCCTAAATCTGCTTTCTATCATCTAACAGACTTCAGTGTTTAGCTTCACTATTTGTTTCTTACCCATACTGACACAACCTGTGCCGCACTGCTCCAGTGGAAACGGCCCTTTTGTAAATGATTTTGTTTCTTATCTTTTTCCACTTGTCTCACCAATCTGTGTCACTGGGCCTACTGCAGGAGCCAGAGTCCTACCAACACTCTTCAGTCCACCAACACCCAGACGCAGAGTTCCAGCTCCAGTTCGGGCGACGGCAGTCTGTTCCGGCAGAGAGGCAGTCAGGCCGCACAGCCTGATGAGACCGGCAGGGTCCCCCCGTATGTGGACTTCAACCAGTTTTACCGGCTCTGGGGAAGTGAACACAGTGATGTGCAGAGCATACAGGGTGGCCTTGGACCAGAGTAAGGATAGTGAAAAGGATGGTGAAATTTGCTTAGAAAAACAAAAGAACAAAGTATGGCTTAAAAGACTCATAACATGACTTTACTCAAAACTAATAGTAGATAGGTTGGACCCTGTGGAAAACAATAGGAAAGAAAACTTTCTGATTTTATTGTTTTTTTTTGTATTAAAAAGTTGTGGTAATATTATGTTGCATACATATATAAAACAGGCTTTGTTGGTAGAACATTTTTTATTTGCAATGTGTTTTTACGCTTGTATTAAATTATACACTGTATCTTCAAACATTCTCAGGCTGTTTTTTGTCCGAAAGTGCAGGATCAGTTGAAACCTCCTCCCACTTTTTACCTTCAGCTGCACTTTTCTTATGATCTACTTTCTCAGTTTTGGAGAAAGTCATAATGGTCTTTTATTTTGGCTAAATTAATTGGAAATACATTTCATTTGATTGAACTCTCAATATGAGTTTCAAAGAGCTGTCACTGTCAGTGAAGCAAGCCATCATTAGGCTAAAAAAACAAAACAAACCCATCAGAGAGATAGCAAAAACTTTAGGTGTGGCCAAATCAACTGTTTGGAACATCCTTAAAAAGAAAGAACGCACCAGTGAGCCCAGCAACACCAAAGGACCCGGAAGACCACGGAAAACAACTGTGGTGGATGATCGAAGAATTCTGGACCGATGAGACCAAGAGCAACTTGTGCCAGTGTGATGTGAAAAGAAGAGTATGGAGAAGGATGGTGGTTGTGTCATGGTTTGGGTATGTATGGCTGCCAATGGAACTGGTTCTCTTGTATTTATCAATGATGTGACTGCTGACAAAAGCAGCAGGATGAATTTTGATGTGTTTGGGCAATATTATCTGCTAATATTCAGCCAAATGCTTCAGAACTCATTGGATGGCGCTTCACAGTGCAGATGGACAATGACCCACTTCACCTGCAACAAAAGCATACTGCGAAAGCAACCAAAGAGTTTTTTAAGGAAAAGAAGTGGAATTTTATGCAATGGCCAAGTCAATCACTTGACCTGAATCCGATTGAGCATTCATTTCACTTGCTTAAGACAAGACTGAAGGAAAAATGCAAGCAGGAACTGAAGACAGTTGTAGTAGAGGCCTGGCAGAGCACCAGGGATAAAACCCAGCGTCTGGTGATGTCAATCCGTTCCAGACTGTAACTGACTGCAAAGGATTTGCAATTAAGTATTAAAAAGTGAAAGTTTGATTTATGGTTTGATTACATTTGGTCCCTTAAAAAGTGGTAGGCAACAAACAAACTGTCGTAATTCCACCGTTCACCTGATTTGGATGTAAATACCCTCAAATTAAAGCAAAAAGTCTGCATTTAAAGCACATCTTGTTTGTTTCATTTCAAATCTATAGTGGTGGAGTATAGAGCCAAAAAGAAATTGTGTAAATGTCCCAATATTTATAAACCTGACTGTAGCTTTTTGTGTCTAAATGATGCCATTTTAACAAACTAATGGTGAATTTATACAAGTTGAGTTATAAATCAGAGTTTAAAATGTTTAAAAATAGGCCACATTATCTTTTACTTTAAGAAACTTCTGAAAAAAAAGTTGCCAGATACAGTCAAATAGCTCCCAGTCCCAGTTTAGGAGTCGGATTGCAGGATTGTGAGAAAAGTAAGTCAAAACCCACGTTTGACTACACGATCCCTTCAGAAAGATCTGGCAGACACTGGAGTTGTGGTACACTATTCCACTATAAAGAGATACTTGTACAAATATGGACTTCATGGAAGAGTCATCAGAAGAAAACCTCTTATATGTCCTCAACACAAAAATCAGCGTTTGAAGTTTGCAAATGAACATATAGACAAGCCTGATGCATTTTGAAAACAAGTTCTGTGGACCGATGAGGTTAAAATAGAACTTTTTGGCCGAAATGAGAAAAGGTATGTTTGGAGAAGAAAGGGTAGAGAATTTAATGAAAAGAACCTCTGTCCAACTGTTAGGCATGGGGGTGGATCGATCATGTTTTGGGGTTGTATTGCAGCCAGTGGCACAGGGAACATTTCACGAGTAGAAGGAAAAATGGATTCAATAAAATTTCAGCAAATTTTGGATGCTAACTTGATGCCATCTGTGAAAAAGCTAAGGTTAAAGAGAGGATGGCTTCTACAAATGGTCCTAAACACACCTCAAAATCCATGGTGGATTACATCAAGAGGCATAAACTAAAGGTTTTGCCATGGCCTTCACAATCTCCTGACCTCAACATAATTGAAAATCTATGGATAGACCTTAAAAGAGCAGTGCGTGACAGACAGCCCAGAAATCTCAAAGAACTGGAAGACTTTTGTAAGGAAGAATGGGCAAAGATACCTCAAAGAAGAATTGAAAGACTCTTGGCTAGTTACAAACCGCTGGTCAGCTCTTTCCACAGAACAGATTATGTTTGTTTTTTTTGCGACAGGGACTTTTCAGTACAATGTGGGTGATGCAGAGCATGTGGGAAAAGCACTAACACTAAAGCGGTTCCTACACGCATTGCAGTTCTCTGGCCAAAAAACGTGGCAGGTTTGTTCTTTCTGGGAAAATCTATGGGAGACTATTTTAATGTTTTTATGTATTTATGCATTGATCTACCCAAAATGTAGTGTATATATATGTATATATATATATATATATATATATATATATATATATATATATATATATATATATATATATATATATATATGGTTTTACTGTAGTAAAATATTTTATTTGCAAATGACTATTATTTGTATAACTATGGTTTTACTAAAAAGTACCATGGTTAAAATAACTACAGCACAATAATGGTTATGTTGGTTATGTATGGTTTGTGTTTTTTTTTTAATATAAAAAATTCAATATAACTCTCAATTTCAGGGTTCCCAAATGTGATTGGTGCATTGATGGCACCCACAATGGCACCCACCCAAAAAAAATTAATTTCCTGTCCCCGTTCGTGAACGATCAAACTCATTACTGATTCCCACTAACTAGCTAATATGTGATGCAACCCACTTCAACACTAATGTTGAGGCCAAAAGGCCAGGGTCTGTACATGATGCCAGAATTTTTAGCGGGTCATCATTATGCCACATATTTCAGCAGGGTAAGTTGTGCTTTACACTATGTTTTTTTGTCTTTCTTCTAGATTTGTATTATATGCGTTAATGATTAAAGGACACTACAATGGTTACTTGCTGGGAGACAAAGGGTACCCTTGTCCGCCCTATATGATTTGATTTTGATTTGATAGTATTTTATTGATCCCCAAGGGGAAATTCATTTTGTGTGGATCATAAGACATGTATACATAAATGGACACACAAAGATTACAAGTCACACCATACAGCCCAAATTCTTTCATTCAGCCGCAATGAAATAGAGTATTGTAAATACAAATAACAAGTAGTCTGACAAGATTTCAACCTGGCTCGCAGCAGAACATGGGCCGAGTTGGAGGCCCATGATGACCATAGGCAACCTGAAGGCTAGGTTTCAGTGTCTGCGTGACCTCGGGGTCAGTCCAGAGAGGGCCTGTGATATCACAGTTGCTTGTATTGTCCTTCACAACATTGCTACATTAAGAGGAGAGAGCCACCCCCCAGGTTATGATGTAGATGGCCTAGAGGAACCCCCAACCACAGTGATGGCAGATTGCTAAAAGACATGATTTGAAGAAAAATAGAATTTTAATATTACTTTTTAGAATATTTAAAATCTCACAAATTAATATTCACAATACTGGAGCATCGCCACCTTATGGCAATGCTCCAGTATTTCTATTTCCAGTTTGGCCTTTTGAATGGCTAGTTTTTTTCTCTTCATTTTTAAGCTGTAAGGTCCATCTCCTTGTCACTTTGTCTTATTTGCCTTTTAAGATGGACCCTATACAGCTCCTTTGCTTTCAACTAGCAAGGCACAATATAAAAAAATTCCAGTGATGGAATAATAAGTGAAACAATGACAACGGTTTGTTATTGGAATTGTGTGTTTTCATTTTTGTCTGTTTTCATGTTATATATTACTTTTCATTCCGCTCATGTCCTGTCCTTCATGCTATTTCAAACATAGACCTAGACACAGCCACCACCACCTGGCCTCTGGGTTAGAGGGCTGCAGAGGGCCTCCTCCTTAACCCTGTGTACTGCTGTGTATAAAACCACAACCAACCAATGTATTGTTGACTTTGTTAAGCAAACCTCACTCTGTAGCCTTGATACAAGTTTGTACTTTGCTTCTTCTTGCAAGAATAAAACCTGGCCATTTGCTTTCTAAAATATACTCCGTCTACGCATCTCTCTGGATAACATAAGGATATAGAATTCTTATAACATATTGGTGCTGTGACCCGGATCTCAATATTTGGTGTTTCCCATACAACGATGCTGACGTGCATGCAAGAAATGCACAAAAAAGCATTTCTTGTAAGTCCCAAGCTGCGCTGTTAAAGCAGTACGGGCCAGACCTCCACTCTGTGTGTGTGAAATGCGGTGACGAGATCTGGACTGAAAAAAAAGAGCAGAGAGAGGAGAGGACAGAACAGAGACGTCTGGCTGCGGAACAACTGGACTATTGGACTTACAATTCAGGTAAACAGCTGTTTAATTTTTTTTGTGTGTGTGGTTGCGAACCCAAAGCTTCCGGGAGTATAGTAGTTTTGGAAATCTGGCGGATGTTTAGCGGGCTACATGTATTTACATCACCATAGTTGATGTGTTTCCATGAAGTTGGCCAGCATAGGAGATTCTAAAACGCTGAAAGATCAAGACCCTCAAATGGTGAGATCTGCTTTGTCGAGACCCTGCCTTTTGGTCTATGGTGAGATTTAAAGCCGAAAAAGTATGTGTTTTTGATCGAGACCCTGCCTGTATGGTTTATGGTGAAGTTGTAAACGGTATCTTTTGAGATTAATCTGAATTAAAGATTGTTGTCTTGCTAGAATCAGGGTTCGAATTACGGGGGAGCTAAGGGGAGCTCGGCTCCCCTGAAAAGGACCTGGGCTCCCCTGAAAGCCTACTTTGAGACATTTAGGGGGAGCTCTAAAACACTGTCCATTTTATGTGTCGCATATAGATTTTGATTTTCTGTACATTAAGGTTCCTGAAATAAATGATGATATTAAAAATGTGTCAATGTTGTGTGTTTATTCGCTCATTACATTACTATTTCCGAACACTATTTTCCGCTGTGTCTCCTGCTGTGACCATCCATGCGTGGCGGCGCTGCACTGAAATTACCACGTTTACGTCACTACTTGAACTTCTCACTGAGTTGGTATTTGAATGTTAGCTTAACTTCAAGTTCAAAACATACTTTATTCGTTTTTTGGAACACTCTGTGGATACTAATAAGAATGTCAAAAAGAAAGCAGCCAAACCTCAGTCAATTTGGATTTATAAAACAAACGAAGAGGAGTGATGACAGCGCACCAGCTACAACTAGCTTGCCAGTGATACCGCCGCCGCCGCTAAAAGTTGCTGCTAGTGACAGCACCAGCACCGAGGATAGCAAGACTTTGGCGCCAGAAACCACCGCTGCGACCTGCAGCGGACCAGGCGATCATGCAACACCTTTCAACTGGACAACAAAGCAATGGAGTGAGTGGAGAATCAGGAATACATGGCTCTATTCCAAAAATCAGAAGTTAGGATGTACATTATGCATGGAGGCAAAAAACCTGTTGCTCGCCGAGGTAAGAATCATGGAATTACTTACTTGATCTGTGCGTTTGTGAGGATTGGCCCTAATCCTATTTAATATTGATGTATTTTTTTATGATTGTTATGCGAGTTACTCTGTTTTTTTTATCATGATTTGCATAATGTAAGCCTAAGCGCGGTTGATTCAGAGCCGTGGACAGAGCTGTTTGCCCTAACACTGACAACACTGACTGACGCTTGCGTTTTATAGTAAACAGTTTACTAAGTAAACAATAGGTTTACTGTAAACCTATTGTTTTAAATGCCCTAACATGCACCGAAAGCGTTAAAGTCAGTCAGGGAGGATCGGAAAATAGGGCTCCCCCGAAAGCCACTTTGTAATTCGAACCCTGGCTAGAATTAAGTTTGATAGATACCCTATGCTATGTAAGTCTTTAGGTGTTACTTCAAACTGACTGCCACGATTAGTTCATTGGCCATGACAAGTGCAAAATCTATGCGAGATAGGGCACCTGATTACAATAAGGGGTATGGGGTCTAAATAGCTGGTCTGGGAAGCTCATGATTTACATCAGATAAATATTCACGAATCCTAATACGCCGCATTCAAATATATGGCCGTACTAGTAATGTTGGTTAATGGTGCGACACTCACACAAGAAGTGTGGGATATGCACAGGTAGCTCGAGCTGACTCTATAATCGAGACCCTGCCGAAACCTATGGTTAATGGTGAGATTTGAGTAGGATGGTCTGTTCCATCGAGAACAGATTTTCCTGTTCTATCGAGACCCTGCCCGGTTTATGGTGAGATTTAAGTTTGAAGTCACGTGACATATGATCAGTGTTGGTCATCTTACTTCAAAAAAGTAATTAGTTACAGTTACAAATTACTTCTCCCAAAAAGTAATTGAGTTAGTAACTCAGTTACCACATTGTAAAAGTAACTCAGTTACTCAGCAAAGTAACAAATAAAAAATAAATATTGAAAAAAAAATTCAAGGGCAAAATTAAGTCACACAAATGTAAACCTGTGTAAAAAGAAACAAAGGGAGACCTGGCCATTAAGTAGTGCAAATCTCTGTACCTGTAAATTATTGCACAATAAACAGAACACAATCCAACTCTCTCTGTAGATTAACATTCTCAAAGAAAATGAATAATCATCTAACAACTAAACCAGTGGTTGTTGCTGAGCCGTAAAATTGAGCGTTGCTTGTTTTAACAGTGTCTCTGTCTCCTTCACACTAGCTTCATTTGGGGTTTGGTTAGCAGCAGCAACAAGTGTTGTGTTAGCACTTGTTGATGTAAGGTGCTTCAAAAGGTTTGAGTTGCTTGAGGCAGACGTGGATAGAGTCTTTTTTCCTGGGCATAGCATGTTACAGAAACATTCTTGCCTTTAATTTCAATTAACGAGAAGTAGTGCCGGTACTTCCAGTTCGAGAACGCCACCTTTGAACTTCCCCGGTTCGTTGCCATTGTCGCTGACGCTGTCTTGTGTTTAGTGGAAGTCAGCACGTGCAGTGAGACCGCGTGAGCAGGGCACCGCCCACACACCCCTGCTCTCTCTAGCAGCAGCTGATGTGTAGCCAAAGCATGACACCTCGCGCTTTACTCAACCAAATTGTAGTAACGCGACACTTTACATTCTCAGTAACAATAACGTCGTTACAACGATGGGAAAAGTAATTAATTAGATTACTCCGTTACTGAAAAATTAACACCGTTAGTAACGCCGTTACTTCCAACACTGCATATGATATAGGACATCGTAGGCCTACGTAGAATTGTTCACTGCATGTGAAAGCAGTGAGAATTAAAGCCCACTAGAAGTGAGAGGCTAATGCTGAGAATTGTTCACTGCGTGTGAAGCGGTGAGAAAGAGAAAAAAACCCACAAGAAAAAGGGGCTTATGCTGAGAATTGTTGACCTAAAGAGTTAAAGATAAAAGGTGTGTGTGTGAGAATAAATGTGTTATGAATGGGCCATTGTTGGATGGTGAATGAGTCTAATGATGTAAATCAGAACAAAGGTAATGTTTTTGCGTGTAGAGAAAGTTTGAACAACATGAGAGAGAAAGGTAGCTTCCATAAGCTATTTTTCTAGGCTTCCTATGTGACGACAAAAGGAGAAGCCAGTTTGAGATAACAGAGAAGCAGAGAAGAGATTTTGAAAGAAGTTTTGTATAAATGTTTCCTGGGAGCCTCTAGGTCTCGGCCTCCCTCCGCTCGGACAACAGTGCCCTCTCCAAACGTCCTCTGCACCCCACCTGCTCCTTTTCGGCTGAAAGAAGCTGCAGACAAGCAGCAGCAACACGGAAGCGGTAAGATAAACAAATTCAGACAAACGTTTATTTTCAATTTTATCTATTGAGATTGACCAAAAAGGTATTTGTAAATTGTGTTTGTAATGGATTGGATTTATATAGCTCTTTTCAAGGCTCTCAAAGCGCTTTACAGAGTCCATTATTCATTCACTCCATAGTCACACACTGGTGGTGAAGACGTGGCAGCCATTTTGCGCCTACGGACTCTCCAACCTCCAAACATTTTCACACATTCATACACCAGAGCTGTGGCACTGGAGGCAAGGTGGGTTAAGTGTCTTGCCCAAGGACACAACAACAGCATGAACTGTGGGAAGAGCGGGAATCGAACCACCAACCTTCCGGTTAAGGGACAACTGCTCTACCACTGAGCCACTGCGCCCCAGTGGCGTTGTAAATTGGATGAAACCTGAAATTAATGAATGGAATATATGTCTCCGAGGAAAATGCACCATTGCCATGGAGACCGAGAACAAGGTGGAAGTGGGCGTGGCAGACAAGAGGGCACTGAGAGGAGAGGAGGAGAGGAGGAGAGGAGGTGAGGGAGGAGGCCGAAACTGGGTCCAGACGAGAGGAGGATGACCTCCTAGACTAACAGGTCAGGCACATAAACACACAAACACATACAAATGTAAATACACACACATAAAGACACATGTACATACACATACAGAGATAGATAAACATAAACACACAAGGACAGAACAAGAAAGTGAAGACAGAAGGACAGCTGCAAAAGTAGGATGTGAGAAAGTGAAGACAAATCACAGACTAGACAGACAGTTGGAGAAGAGGTGGACCACAGAGTAGAAAGACAGAGACTGGAATAGAAAGAAAAGTTTGGATGTGCTTTTGGATTATGAGAGAAAATAATGAGTATTCTGTTAAACAACAGAGATATTGTATTGCATTTTATGTGACACGGCAAACGTGACACGTAAAAATTAAAGATTTGAAGAAGTTAAAGATCCAAAACTTGGATCCAAAATGAAAATAGTGATTGATATTTTGCTAAACAATTTTGTGTACCTATTAGTACGAGAACTAATAGAGGTCCTTAATATCAGTGTGGTTCCAAACACAGACGGTATAACGCCAATAAAAGAATGAAAATAATTACTTTGTAATTGGAAGAATTTAAATGTGTCTAAATTTAAATTACGCAGAGTGAGTTTATAAAGATAATATAACTTTATAGATAGGCCATAGATAGGCCATAAGCTCACATTTAAAAGAAAACAATGTTACCAGAACCTAAGAAAATAAACAATTATGTATTTTTTTGGTTTTGGTATGAATAATGGAGACAGTGGATTTAAAACAACCACTGTTTTGGTTCACGAAGAATATTCCACAGTAACACAAGATAACAGGGGATTCACAGCACCCTCCCTTTCGTTGCTCACTTTCCGGAGCTAGAAATGTTTTGGTTTTGTTTTTTTTTAAGAGCTGTAGTTTTAGCTCCACAGTCATTGTGGGAGCCTTTACATTAAACAAACCTTTTAATGTTGAAAAATGCTGAGTTAGAAATGTCAGTGACAGAGACAGACTGCACTGAACTGATGTGTTAAATAAGGTTTATGATACTTAATTAGGAAAACTGTTTGACCTTTTGATAGGTCTGTTGTTACAAATATAGTCCACTTTTGAGTTTTATTGAATCTATGGAATTTGAGTTGGTAAATTAAACGAGGAAATGAATGAGATTTAATATGTTTTTTTTAAGTAATTTGGAAAACTGAAATGAAGATAGTTCAAAAATAAATAATAATCATTATTTATTTTGGTACTTTATAATGAAGGTATAGTGTCATGTATACCTATATCCTTATGTAATAAGGATTTATAGAGATAATTGTTAAACTAACAAGATGAATTGTTAAAGTTTAAGAGCATATGCCAATTGCTCGCTGGGTTGTTATCACTGTTTGAAGTGATTTTAAAAAAAATTGTTTGTTTTGGTCAAACTTTAGAGGTGTTCAAGGTGAACACTGCATCAAATCTTTGTAACCTAAAGAAAAAAGGTTGAAATGTTACCTTTAGCATTTTGTTAAATGAACAGTAATGATAATTACTGATTGCAATTTTGGTGAATTTGAATAAATAAAGAGAGACACGCTATTTTGATTTTACACTCGATGTTTAAGTTTTTGTTTAACATTGAGTTAGGTGAATTCTTTATGTGGAATGCCAAAAAAAAAACATGGAAACATAAAAATAGTAATTGATAAAACGTCTTTATGTTACGTTAAAAATAATATGGGAAAAAATGCAAATACAAAATGGTTTATTGTATTGAGCACCTGGTGGTAAAACTGAGTTTTACAGAGAGTTTTTATAGAACAAATCTATACTTAACAAAATCCTTAAGAGTTGTTTTTTTTATGTGTGGAGATTTTAAAAGTAAATAAAGCAGAATTTGAATAGAACTTTGTGTTTAGTCTTTCCTTTTAAACGACAATCGCAAAGGTGATGGTGTTTTGGAGGAAAGCAGTGTGGACAGAGCGGCTTTGTGGAGTGTTCAAGCAGCTGAGACATGCTGCAAGGTTACTGGGTTAAACCCAGAGGAAGGGGTCTGACCCAAAGGTGATTAGAAATTTAAAATACGGAAAAAATGTATTTTCTTTCTAAAGAAAGTAATTTGAGGTAAATTGAACAATATTCTGAGAATATTCTAATTAGATAAATTAAAAGGAAATATGAAAGAAATTGGGATTTGAATGTGAATGTTTAAAAATTTGTGACAATAGATCATGAGAAACTAGTTCTAATCTATATAAATTATTTATGTTTGCATCAACTGAGTTACAATTTATCAAATTGCAGATGATAACAATTACAGTTACAGGTAAAAACCTACAACTAATGGTAACTAAAATTAAAACTGAGCTAAACAAAGTGAAGTTTTAAATATAACAGAAACAAAAGTGATGCTATTTGGAAAACATAAAGATGAATAATTAGAATTGCTAATTGATGAAAAAACAATTTGCACTGTTTAGTCTGATTAAACCTTTTCAGATTAAAGTAGATTTCCAGCAGACCATATCTGTGAAAAACATGTTTTTATCTGCTGTTTTATTTTTATGGTTTGATCATTTTAAGGGCTTTTATGGTTTCGTTTGACGAAAACCTAGGAGGCACTTTCTATGGGTCTAGAATGTCAGATAACGTTCTAATTTGTTTGTTTGTTCTTTATTTGGATGGAAGCCAACCACAACAAGTATACCAGTTCAGAAAAGGAGTTTTGACAATTAATATAGCCACCACCAGTAAGAGCTAGTATTAACATAGTTCTTTGAATTTATAGTTATCTTGGTGACTATGAAGAGAAGTACACCTGTCACAGAACCTCCTGTGACATCACTCGAAACTTGACAAACGTAGAGATCAGGGACAGGTGTAGTGCAAAGCAGAAGTCTGGAGGTGTTGCCAAAGTAAGACCATTAGACCAGCATTGTCTGCTGACCGGAAACATGCGACCTTAAAGGATCCTCGTTTTATTTGTGTTCACATTCAATGTGACAGAGAACATCGTGAGCAGAAACTCACACTTTAGGAACCAAACAGCAGCTCCCTCGGGTTCATTTGAGAGCCCCATTTACATCGACGACAGAGGTGTACTTCGAGGTGTCATTAATGAATATAAGGCTAAAAATTTAATTCGCATTAGGATTAGAATTTTTACATTTTGAGACAATTTATGCAAATGTGGGTTAAATTAAGTATAATTATAACCAACAAAACAAAGGTTTATGAATTACACAAGAGATGCTGTAACTGTGAATTGAAACTGGAAATTAGAGAAAACTGATCCAAGGACTGGCCAGAACAAAATAGCACTGAGCATGCTATTAGCTGAAAAGGAGGTCTACAAAATGATTTCCTCCAAAGTAACACAGGTCTAGTTAACAGCATAACTAAAGCCTTTGAGAAAGGACTTCGAACTCGAATTGGCAGAGTATTCTAGAATAGAGAAATTAATCTTGACCTAGTTTTACAACATATTTGGAAAATTTACTGGGATTTTAGAATCTGTATTGAGATGTACTTGTTGTTGCACTTCCATGTCTGATAACCTTTGTTTGTGTTGCTTTTCCGGAGCTTGTTGGTGAGATTGATGAATGTGGCCATTGCTGGGTCAACATTCCTGGACATGCACCTGCCAAACGACTAAGGTCAAGGCTGTGACCTCAGATTGAACACTTTGATATCTGAGGGACGTTATTGTTTGCATGAACACCAACGGTACAACAGCTCCATGACGGATCATACTACAGTCCTAAGGGCCGTATGGTTCATTGAATTTATTATGCTTAAGAGAATTGATTTTAATCATTATGATTGTGCATAAGACTCACTCCATGTGTTTTTTTTTTTTGTTACAGGGACAGAAATGGACTGGCAGGGACAGGCCAGACATGTTGAGTTCGATGGCTTGACCAGCTTAACCTCTGGCAATTTTCTTTTTTTTTGGAGTGATTCTATGTTTTTGATTTATTTAAGTATTATTGAATTTTAAGGATCATTATGTTAATCTCCTTTTGATTTGTCTGTTTGAATTTTATACTCATTTCTGTCGTTGATTGGACATGTGTGTTAGAAGTAATCAGTTGTTTTTTTTAAACATTTACATGTACTCTAGGCCTTGAATGTGAGGGCACCGCCTTGGCAGAAGGGCGGTCAGGAGGTCTTTTTCCCCGGCTATAGGTCATTTACCGAATGGTCAAATGTTCGGCATTAACAGGGGGGAATGTTATGGGAATTGTGTGTTTTCATTTTTGTCTGTTTTCATTTAATATATTACTTTTTATTCTGCTCATGTCCTGTCCTTCATGCTATTACAAACATAGACTTAGACACAGCCACCACCACCTAGCCACCAGAGGGCTGCAGAGGGCCTCCTCCTTCTTAACCCTGTGTACTGCTGTGTATAAAACCACATGTATTGTTTATATATATATATATATATATATATATATATGTGTGTGTGTGTGTGTGTGTGTGTGTGTGTGTGTGTGTGTGTGTGTGTGTGTGTGTGTGTGTGTACACACACACACACACACAGGGGTATGCAAATGCGGGGGGCTCGCAGACTTAGGGGCGCAGTCACAAAAAGTGTCTTAGTGGTAGAGCTGTCGTCCTTCAACCGGAAGGTAGGTGGTTCGATTCCCGATCTCCCCACAGTTCATGCTGGTGTTGTGCCCTTGGGCAAGACACTTAACCCACCTTTCCTACAGTGGTGTTCCAGCTGTGACACTGGTGAATGGAACCTTAATGTAAGTCGCTTTGGATAAAAGCGTCAGCGTTACTAAATGTAAATGTAAGCACATAGCCTACTATTGGGCTGGTGTCTGCAGCATTCAAACGGGGAGGGCTCTAATCCGCGCGACTCCGCCTCTTGATCGTTTTCTTTTACCTTCCCCGCACTCACAGCTCCACCTTCGTGTAGACGATGTTGAAATAGATACAGAATAAATCTTCGTTTGAATCGAGCGGAAAAACGTCAGCACGGTTGCGGAAGAGACGCATCGGGGACAGGGAGGAGGCTCCAGCGGCTCGTAAACACGATACAGAACGAATCGAAGACATCCCCCGAGCACAGACTTAACCGCCATCCTCTCTACTCTCGCTATTCTTTAGGACAGGACGGCTCAGCTCTCCCCAGTAGCAGCGTTTGCGCAGCGGCGGCGATCATCGAGCCCAGCCTCAACGCGATGCCGTACACTCAACATGAAGCTGTAACATCGCGTGTTCAGATGGGTGAGGCACGGGGCAGTGCTGTGTGGTAGCTGGGGGCTGCGGGAGGAGGGACCAGAATCTGGCTGGTTAAAGCTTGGGTGAATACGAGGCCTATCTGGAGACTGATGGGGTGTCATGATGGGGTGTTGGTCGCTGGGTTCGTTAACATATTGTGGGTGTTATGGTAGGCCCTGCACCATAAGCATAGCTGTCGGGAGATGGGCCTAGCCTACCAGCTTCCGTCTCTTTCACTGACGGTTGGCATAATTAATCTTTTTCCTGAATGTGTGTAGCTGCATCACATCTGCCTCAGAGCTAACCTACCCCTTTGCCCCTGAACAAGTGCCCTACGGATCCAGTTCAAAATGTGGAGGGTTAGCTCAGGTCATAACGCCATGGCCCCCAAATCTGATCTCCAAATGTATGCTTCCATGTTGTGAACTAAACGTAATGTGATGTTTCTCGATATTGTGGACCCATAAAGAGCCACACCTGGTATAGGTGGCTATCAGTAAGTGATAGGAGGCCATTTTAGTTCAATGATATATGTATTCCACTAACAAAGGAGAGAACGAGAGCCCTATCAGAGTGTGACTGTAATATATGCAACAGTCTCATCTTACAAAGGTTCTTTAACTTTGAACTGGTTTTTAATCCTTGTTTCTAGTTTCCACATCAACAAATTTTAAACCTGATTTTATTTAAATCTCAGTTTGGTTTACCTTAAAACCTAAATTTATTGACTTTAATGTAGAACGGTATAGAGGGCTCCATCTCAATCCTTTGTCTCCCCTCACTTTGATTCATTTGGAAACTAAACAATGAGGGTGAGACAGGAAGTGTTCTCATCAAAAATGTACTGTAAGAAGGACTGACATTTTGCTGAGTCATTTGCAGTTGTTCATATACAGAAATATTTGAAGGGTATATCAGTGGTACTGCTGTAAAAATAATTCCTTGGTGAGTCTCTGTGGAAGAAAGTGGTTATCCAGTCAGGAGGTCTGGATATGGTCATTGTTGGTAAAGCCTATTTTTATATTACATTGACCTGACTAATGAATAATAAGTCTGCTTCGGCAGCTTTTGATTAAGAGCCATCAGAGCAGAAAACAGGAAGTGTGTGTTGTGGGATCTGCTATAACTCCAGCTGAACTGATAAAAGGTTTTGTAGCACAAGTCATTAAAATGTAACTAAACCCCTGGTCAGTGCCTAACTCCACCCACTGGCAATATTGAAAATTCTGAAAAAGCATTTGCTCTTTTGACACATGTAATCATCCTCATATTCAGCCAACACAAAGGTGTACATTTTGGGATCCATGATAGTTATCAGACCGATAATCAAATCGGTCATTAATGGGAAAAATTACATATTTTTAAATGGCTGTCAATTACATTTACTTTAAGTAGTTGCAATATTAAGGTGCTGGCATTTGTGAAAGTGTAGACAAACTTAGTACTGCTGCTGAAACACTGTTAAATGGCCCAGTGATGACTGATCATTGAGCCCAAGAGTCTGATGTCTGTCGCAAAATGTCTGCAAATGTCTGTCATACTGTTGCTCCACCACAGGGTCAAAATATGGAGATTGTGAAACACCATTTATTTTGGCGGTATCTAAAGTCCCTCCCTTCTCTGTGTTACTGTTTTGACAAACTACAGACTACTACAAACTACTGTCAATCAAAAGAGTTTAGCAGCGTATGAATAAGATCTGATAGTGGCCTAAGGTTGTTTTGCTAATGTCAGCTGTGTATTTAAACTCACTGAAGTTTAATGAAAAAGAACCTTCAGGAGAGTGGTGGACATTAGGAGTAGTGTCACAATATCAATCCAAAAATGTACTGAAATAACATCTTGACCATCGGCCAAATCAAGCAGAATGGGACAGTCTGAAATGGCAGTAAGAACAACAACAGAAATGTCAAGGTTACTGTAGCTTACCTCTCTTTGAAATTAAAAGCCCTTACTTTATTGTGATATATCACCCACACGCAGTTATACTGAATAAAACTGCTGACAAGATAACCACAGTTTTATAAAGAAAAGGAACTAATGTCAATTTTAGAAATAACAATGAATGTCACTGTTCCCAGCTTTCTGTTGCTAAAACCTCATTGCATTTATGCAATAAATCAGCGACTACAGCCTGATAAACTCTACTTCACAGCCTGTTTTGTATTTAAGTTTGAGGCGTGGAAAGGCACTCCTCCTTTCTACAGCGCACTATAAATATATTTATAGTGTGCCGTTCTGAGCTGTGCTGTCTTAGGTGTGCTGTTTGGTGGAAGCGGGATTTTCAAGGTCACGCTGACACAGTTGTCCCAGAAGGCTTTTCTGTTTTTGAATGATTACTTTGAGGGAGCAGTATGAAGTAGAGCCTCATCTGAGTACAGTACAGTTATTGCTTCCTCATGTGGTTTCCTGCTTGTACTTCCCCATTTTTTCAGCCAGAGTGTCCTGAACTGCCCTTCCCCCCACACTCACTCTGACTGCTCTGAGTGGCATTCCTGTCATACAAACAATCCTCTGAGTTGCCAAAATAGAAGCACTCTTTCCTTTCGCTACCCCAACACTATGTCTGTCGTGTTCTGCCTCGAGGGTGGCCCAATTTGTCCTTCTGCAGTTGTGCGGGTTAACATAAAATGCACAATGCCAAAACCATGTTGATTGATATTATGACGGAAGAGGCCCTCCTGCCTCAGATAGCAGCCATATTGAAGTTAAAGAGGTGGAGTCAGTCATTTAATTCTTTATCTTCCCAGTCTAGTCAAGTGTCTGTGTGCCTGACAAAATATTGTATAAGGCTATTATTGTAGCAAAACAAGCTTTTAATTTGTATCTAAGTGTGTGTATATTCATGATAAGATTTGTGTGTGCATCAGGGTATGATCCATCTGCCTGTTTTATCAGTTGTCATTAATTCAATAGACCTCACCTCAGTCTATGTGAGCATGTAGCTCAAAGCTTCTGGTATGTGCTGAACATTCTCATCTATTAAAATCAGTGATTTTTTCCATAGATAATTTCTTTTACAATATCTTATAATTAAACCTTTTATTTTTCTCAAATAAACCTGTTTGGTCAGTGTGAACGAAAAGGGACCCCCGATTTGAATGGAGAGGACAGTGACTTTTAAGTAGTATAAGGTAAGAGATGTGAAGAAGACATGAGAGAGATCCAGATGTTGTACAGAGTTAAAAGTAGTCTGTGGAGTACAGACAGGACGGGTTTTTTTTTCATTGGATGTGTATATGATAATTGAGCACAGGGAGTAAACTCAGAACCACGGTCAGAATAAGGTTTGTAACATGTGTCAGACACAGTTCGGTACGTCTTGAGGTCCAATATAGTTACAGAAACAAGTGAGATACGATAAGTGAGAAAAATCCATGAGTGCATCACCAGCCAAAGGTACATTCTAGCCACTGTTAGAAGCCACTGATGCCTCAGTACCCTGGGGTAGAGGTGAGGAGGTTTCTGATCACATTTCAGCATTCTCCCCTTTTACAGAACTTTTCCATTATGGTCTGGATTTTATCAGACTATTACTAAGAATTATATCCACAATGTCTACCGGAGTTTCTGGTAAATAGGTGTTGCTGAAGCCCAAAAGAAAACCAACCTCCAAGATATAATACAACATTGCTAACAAAACCAAAAACTGAGCTATTCCCAGAGCTATTAGTGTTTTATGCCTCCGAGGACCTGTGTAGAGCAGTCTGCACACGATAGTTTGTTGTTTGAACTCAGTCCTGGCACTTTTCTGCTTTTATTTACAACAAGACGGCTACAACCAGGAAACAGCTCTTAATATTCAGCACTTCTGTTAATATAGACTAAAAGAGTACAACTTTGCTGTTAGTTTCATACAGGGCATATGAAAAAGCAAAGCACTTACATTCACAAGGTTTACTATTCAACTTGGTTCTTTCCTGAATAAGTACTATTGATATGTCATCAGGGACACCCTGGGTGCATTCACTCCTTTTGATATGAACACATCTGACAGTCATGACTCAGTTCAGAAGGGGTCTCTGAATTGTAGTCTCTTTAAGTCTAAGGCTATCGTGCTGTAATTAGTTAGTTGTTTGCCTCATCAGCTATGGCTGCAGCTGTGTCCCTCAGTCAGGGGCGTATGGTTAACGCACACTGCTCTGGGAAGGCATACATTCTACAAAACGTCTTTGTTTCCTGGAAGTCAATGGACAATAGAGCTATTCTACTGTGGCAGTCAGAAGCAGTCCTGTGTGTCTAGTGTCTGTACCATAAATGAGCGCTGGAGCTTATTTGAGCATGATTGTGCACTGCTACAGATCACTTTGTGTTAAGTGGGTCAGCAGTAGGCTGATACACCTGGCACACCTTTTATTGACTTCAGGAAGTGCAGTTTAATTCTATGAATCACTAACTGGTAGGGCCGGTTGTGCAAGACCTGTCTCATTATTCTTAAGCACAGGTCTAGTGTCTGGTTCACACGGCACATTGTAAATGGGGACACATTGAGTGGCCATCGAGATCCCAGACTCTTCCTTCTAAAGTAAGGTGTTTTAGCTGTTTAATACTTTTATACCTTAAAAAGAATCACAGCCTTTTCAGTTTGCATTAGAAATTGTTTAGGGCATAAAATGTAGGACTTTCAAAACACCCATACCTCATGAGTGTGACCCTTTATTTATCTTTGTGGTGATTGCCTTCTCTGAACTGTAGTGTTTTTCTCATTTATTTACCTGTATAAAGACATTCTTCTTCCTGTAGCCCTGCCTTGTTACTCAATTCCAGGATGCAGAGGAAAATGTGACAGTGGCTAGTCTTTTTGTTGTATCACTAGGTCTATGATTGAGACAGACAGTGGTAGGAGAAATGACCAATAATATCACAGAAAGAAGCTACAGCAGCTAGCAGAAAACTACATATGAAGCGTTCTGGTTTCTAATGTGTTCATTCCAGAGTTTAGGGGCAGGAACAGAGAAAGCGTCCTGGTTTAAGGTAACTGCCTCTTTACGTGAGCTGGAGCTGATTCCTTAAGACAGGAACTTGGTAACTGAAGGCTCTACCTTGCATTGTTTTTTTAGAAACTCTGGGAACGACCAGTAACCCTGCATTTTGAGAACAAAGCGTTCTGTTAAGATGACCTGGCACTTTGAGATCTCTGAGATAGAACTGGGCCTTACCACTGAGGGCCTTAATAAGTAAGGAGAAGAATTTTGAACTTAATTCGGAATTCTATGTAATGCCAGTGAAGGGAGGCTAACTCTTGGCTAATATCGCTCTTCTGTTACCTCCTGTTCTAGCTGCTGCATTTTGGATGAGCTAAAATCTTTTCAAGGAGCTATTTATGCATCCTGCTGCAAAGAATTGCATTAGCCTCGATGTAAGAAAGGCATAGATTAGTGTTTCAGCGTTACTTTTAGATAGGACATTGTGAATATTGCGCAGATGAAAAAACATGGTTTTACAGTATGTCCTTTAAACCAGCGGTCCCCAACCTTTTATGCGCCACTGACCGGTTCAATGTCAGACAATATTTTCACAAACCGGTCTTTAAGGTGTGGCGGATAAATACACAAAATAAAATGATACAAGCACCATTAAAAACTGTAATATTATTTAAATATTAGGGCTGGGCAACGATTAAAATATTTAATCGCGATTAATCGCACAATGTTCTGTGATTAATCGCGATTAATCGCATTATACACAAAATTTAATAATGAATTCAAAATTACTGTACTGCATACATTTTTAAAGAACTGCTATATGAACAAAAGTGCAATAACATTTGGTTTGCACTTTAAACAACACTTTAAACAAATAATGTGCTTTTTACAGCAGTTAAAACATTTCTTGTAAATCTGAACTTAAACATTAATGTAATCAAATTAAATATTAAAACCAAAAATATTTGCCACTGCCAGGGCATTAATATTTTGTTTAGTTTGTTATAGAAAAACAAGTTATGTCCAGAGCTTCAATCATAACATTATAACAATATAAACAATATAAATGTCTCTCTTGTGTTTTTATTACACTCAGAGCATGTGAATGCAGTTTCTGCGCGTTTCACACACCCTTTCCCTTTCACTTGCCAAACTCAAGGGTGGATGGGTAATGTAGTCTCTGCTCTTGGTGGGACGAATTAGGAAGCGTGCATTGTGAAGGGCGCTCTGGAAAGCGGCAGAGCAGGCAAAGGATTAAAACCTCTATTAAAACAGATGTTGAAATGAGCGTACCAGTACGCTAAAAGCACGTTCTGGGCGCACGGAGAAGTGGCGGTACTGAGTACAGGTGCGCATCGCCCACTTAAAGCACTGGATGAGGGCGGCTCATACGTGCAGTCATTCGTTGCAATCCTAAGAATGTTCTTCAGACCGACATCTTTATATACTAATCGGCCGACGTTAACGCGCAATAAAATAATTGTCGGCATTAATTCATTAATGCGTTAACGCGATAAAAACGCGTTAACTTGCCCAGCCCTACATGTTTTTTTAATGCAGGGTGCTTGGTCTCCAAGTGGCGAAGCAGTTTTGAAGGCTCCATTGCCTCATAAGAAAGCCGGCCGCAGCATATTATGCAGAGCGGACTTGGTGCGCGGGAATCACCTGTCGCTATAAATCAAGCCTCTCCCATGGTACCTCTTAAATGGTCGTCGTGTAAGGGCGCCGCCATACGGCGATTTTTACAGCAAAATACAGCGATATACCTCCGTCCACCAGAGGGCAGGCTCCAAAAGCGGAAATATAAGGAGAAACCCAATGGCGACTTTACAAGAGTAAAACTCATGTTTACAGCCTGGTACAAAAGATGGCTCCGGTCTCTAGAGCTAAGTTTTTACTACGTGACAACTCTGGGGGGGTGAATTTTTGAAAATTACGTTGGTTTATGCTATCTAAAAACTATTGTTTTACTATGGAGTAAAACCCGAAAAGCCCGGATGTAACGGCCATTTTATTGCCCATTCGTAATGACAATATTGGTGAATAGGGGACCAATGGGCAGATATCATCCATAATTATACTATCTATGCTATAAATCCATATTTTAAGTAGGACTCTTGGTATTGTCTGTTAAATGCAGATTACTTTGTCTTGGAAGTCGCATGGTCGTCTTCTGTCTCCTCACTTAGTCTTTTCCCCTTTGCGAAGAAACTTTCCAAAGACGTTTGTTTTTTACTCTTTTTTTTCTAGCTTGGCCGTTTAATTTTAGCGGCAACGTATTACGTGACCGTGAAAAGTGTCAAGAGTAAGTCATAGACGGATGTAATAGAGGGAATCCGGTCATTTTTCAAAATAAAACATTGTTCAGACTCAGATAATAAATAAAACAGAAATAATGTAAGTTATTTATTATTTCTCTGCCGGCCCGGTACCAAATGACCGGGGGTCGGGGACCCCTGCTTTAAACAATAAATCTTGGTAAAATATAACTCCATGGTTCCTGACATTTGAACTTGAAGCTATACTAACACCATCTAGAGTCACTATTTGGCTTGATAGTTTGTCTCTTAGATTTTCTGGTATAGTAGTATAATCACCTCAGTTTTTTCTGGAGTTAAGAGAAGGTCATTTACTGTCGTCCAGGTCCTTAATTCTTTTACACAGTGTGGTGTAGTGTGTCTGAATAAACATTTACATTTATTCATTTAGCTGACGCTTTTATCCAAAGTGACTTACATTAAGCTTCAATTCACCAGTGTTACGGCTGAAACACCACTGGGGTGGGTTAAATATCTTGCCCATGGACACAACGACAGTATGAACTAGCTCTATGCAAAACCACAACATTAAAGGCAGGCAGACTTATCAAGGAATGTCAGAGATGCAAAAGATTTAAAATGCAAAAATCATCTGTAGATTTTATTGACTTTTCCCAGGGCTTGCTTAAAGCAAACAAAAAGCCTTTGTCTGACTGACAGAGCTCTCTGTGTTGTCAGGATAAAATGCGGCGGCACCGGGTGTTCCTGCTGTGCACCGTGGGCCTGTGTGTCATCTCCTTCCTGCACTACTACAAGGCCCTGCACTATGTGTCACTGCTGCGTGAGCTCTCTGCCCCCTACCCCAACATCAAGTCCTTCATCATGGTCACAGGCTTCTTCTGGAGAGAGAAGGGCATGGCGGCCACTCCACTCAGCCCGACCTACCCTGAGGAGGCCCCTCCCCCACCCGTTCTCCACCCGGCCAACACTAGAGGCACACAAGTGCAGGGGACAGCGTTGGGCATAGAGGGGGTCCTGGTCGGTGGTGATCGAGTCGTAGGCAGTGCAGGGCTTCATATGAGAGCCAGGGAGCTACCTGCACCACCACACCCATGGAAGAAACCAGAGGAGAGCCAGCACCAAGACCCTCCAGGGGTAAGTCCATCTACTCAGGAAAGGCATAATTCCACTGAAGCGCCACGGTACAGCTGTGGTACTAAAGGGATGTTTGTTCTTCTGATGTTATACTGTTTTGAATATACTCAATGTGGGCATCTCATTACAGCATAAGTGGTTTTAGATGTCCGTATCAGTCGGCCCTGGCTTATTTTTTAAAACTACATTTACTGACTGCATTACATTAAATTTGAGCAGAACCTGTGATCTGTTGGAGTTTAGAAAACTAAAACGTTCTCCTTCTTCTGCTGTCTATTGAAGTAGTTCATAGATGGTATTAAATACATGACAACACTCTAAAAACACTCTAAAGATCTCTTTATGATGCTACTTAATGGAAATACAGCTTATATAATCCCTTAAAGCAGAAATAGTGCCTACAAATCAACTGTGTCTATTTCACTAAATTAGTTAAATGTTTGTTTTCAAAGGAACAACCTGCAGATCATGTGAATGGCCCAAGCCATCCACCCCAACTAGCCAGGCCTGGAGTCCCATTAGAAGGAAAAGAACATCACCTGGTGGTCCTCAAGGAAAGATACTTGAACCCCTTAGAGTCCATGGGGGACCTGCACAAACGCACACACCAGCTCCAAGATGACAAAACACCTTACTTTGTCCGCACCAAAGCTGGGGCTTTGTGCTTCAGGCAGGGCACAGAGGTGGCTACCCCAAAGGAGTCCCCTTGGAAGGTAGGGGGTGCCATAGCCAATGGACCAGGGGAGGGTACTTGGGCAGGACAACGCAAACCTCTGGAGATTCCGCAGCAGCCATCTATTACTCCGAAGTCCAAGCCAAGGTCAAGGGGTGGCGGGAAGCGCTTGGTGAAGTGCGTGTGCCGGCCCGGCTGGCACGGTCCTTACTGTGGGGTCCCCACCATGGTATACCACTCCAACCTGCCCACCAAGGAACGGCTGACCCCCAGAGAAGTGCCACGCAGAGTAATCAACGCCATCAATATCAACCATGAGTTTGACCTGCTGCACGTACGCTTCCATGAGCTGGCCAAGGCTGTGGACCTGTTCATTGTGTGTGAGTCCAACTTCACCGCCTACGGAGAAAGACGCCCTCTCAGGTGAGAACACACGCAACTAAGAGCAACAGCCTCTCAGGTGGGAACACGCGTGTCTGAGAGCTGTTGCCTCTCAGGTGAGAACACACTTCTGAGATGGGGGTACTATGAGTCTGAACAAGACTGAACTAACATTTTCAAGCTGTGCTTGAAAGTGCGAGTGATTTACATTGATACACAGTTTATCAAACGTGGTTGAGCTCAGATATTTATTTATTTTTTCTCTTTTTCTCTTTTTTATAAAATAAATTTCTCTTAAGACAACAGTCCTTTTTACAATGCCCAAGAAAAAGTATATGAACCTTTTTTGGGGGGAATTTTTTCATTTCCTGAAGAAGTTTATCTTAAAATTTGATCTGATCTAAGTCAAACAAACAATGTGTGTAAAAAATAATTGCACAAAAATTTGGAACTTTCATTTGAACTATTTATTTTTTCCAAATTGTTCAATCTTAGTTTTATTAGTCCACAAAACATTTTACCAAACTGTCAATGAGCTCTTATGCAAATATCAGGTGTGTTTTTTTTAGTAAGCAGTGGCTTCCTTTGTGGTGTCCTGCCGTGGATACCCTGCTTGTTCAGTGTTTTACGTATTGTAGACTCATGAACAGAGATGTTTGCAAGTTCCAATGATGCCTTCAAATCTTTGGCTGTCATTCGGGGTTTTTTCTTTACATCGTTGATGAGTTTTTGTTGTTCTCTTGGTGTCATTTTGACTGGGCGCCCACTTCTTGGTAGAGTAGCAACAGTCCCAAAAGGTCTCCATTTGTAGATTGCTTGAACTGTAGACTGGTAAATTTCTTTGAAAACACTTTGTAACCCTTTCCAAGTTTAAATAAAGCAACAATTCTTGATTGTAGCTCATCTGAAAGCTCTATTTTGACAAGGCATGGCTCACATAAGCATGTTTTTCTTGTGCAGAGCAAATTTCAAAAGTTTGAGGGTTTTTTCTCAGTCAAAGTAGCTGTAGTCCACACCTCCTAAAGTATTACCTTAAAAAGAGTCTAAAATTTGACTCCAATTAGACACATTGTATTTGTCAATACCCTTGATTTAAATAAAGATCAGATCACATTTTAAAACAAATTTATTCAGAAAACCATGAAATTCTAAAAGGTTCACATACTTTTTCTTGCCACTGAATCCTTGTGTCTCCAATAATATTTCCCTTCTTTGTACATATTTTTCTAAATGCTCCCACATTGGTTAATAATTTTTGGCACACCAGTGTACTGTAGGGCTTATTTATGTGGAAATTTCCCTAAGGCTGGGTAATGCTATACTTCCCTTATCTTTTCCAATTTAGGTCTTCCTTTTACAACACAAAGCTGACAGACAAATGAGCCAACTTGTTCTCACTGATTGTGTTAATATCAATATATTTATTCATATAAAAACAAACTGTACAAACAGCGGTGGAGGGTACAAGGGATCAGATCCGTGCTCTTGGCTTACATCGCACACCATCACCTCTGGCACACCCACACACGTGCAACTCCACCTGTACAAATCAATCCCGCCCACCAGTCAGGGTAGATGTGATTTAACCTGAGCAACTCGTCTCACTCGTTCCTTGATGTCACAACCGTGTTACTGCTGTGACTTTATTTGTTAGACACTTGTTGTTTGGCAAGAGCCAAATTGTATTGTATTGTGTTATTTTGGCCAGGGTTGTTGCGTCCACACTATATTCAATAGTATATTTTGAAAGACACACTAGGTTTTGGGGATACTTTGTTGTATAGTTGGTTAGTGTAACTGTTTAGGCTTTTTTCTTTTGTGATAAATCCTCTACTTAGATGTGATTTATAATACTCTAGATGGAGTCTCTTTTTGTTATATTATTTTCTTTGTTTTTAAAAGTAGCACCTGTGTGGCCCCTTTTTGTTACTTTTTATTGTCCTATTGTGCTCAATACACAAGCCTGTTAATTTATCTAACTCTTTAGCCAACCACAACATTTGGCCCTGTGTTGCTTCCCTCCCTCTAGTAGTTGGGTTGTAACAGGTAAAAGCATATTGTTAATTTAATGTAAAGCAAATGAGACTATTCTTGATTATAACCTGTTGAACTCACACCACCTGTAAATGTCAGTAACTTTGAAGGAGTTTGGATGAGATTAACTGTACTAAACAGCCGCTGTTTGGCTCTCTCTAGTTTCTTGCGACTCTTGCTGAATGGTACCTACGACTACATCCGCCACAAGATCATCTATGTATTTCTCGACCATTTCCCAGAGGGTGGACGGCAGGACGGCTGGATCGCTGATGACTACCTGCGGACTTTCCTAACCCGGAACGGCATGTCCAGAGTGGTGGGAGCCAGGGCGGACGATGTGTTTGTCATTAACGACGCAGATGAGATTCCAGCTCATGAGGGACTGCTCTTCCTCAAGCTGTTTGACGGCTGGACTGAGCCCTTCGCCCTTCACATGCGCAAGGTATCGGCATACTTTCAGTCCACATCTATACATTCTTTCATCTTTGTAAAACTAAAATATTTGGAGCCTTCTGGACTGACTATGTGACACTGTGTGTGTCTGGGAGAAATCTACTGGCCAGCAATCCTTGTTTTAATGTGAATGTAATTATCTACATGTATGTATTTTGTTTAAAAATGAGTTTAGCAAGTGCTTGTATGTAATGTTTAGTTTTTCCACACAACCTGCAGATCTAAACATGTGTGTTTAGACCTGCAGGACAGCTTGTTTAGATTCATGATTAAATGCTTGCCAATGATATGCATGTAATGACATGCATCATCTTAATTTTTGACATGCACAACACAAAGTAATGAATTTGTAGCAATTATACACACGTGGACAAAAATGTTGGTAACCTTCGGTCAATGAAAGAAAAACTCACAATGGTCACAGAAAAATTTTTCTGACAAAAGTAATAGTAAATAAAAATTATATGAATGTTAACCAATGAAAGTCAGACATTGCTTTTCAACCATGCTTCAACGGAATTATTAAAAAAAATAAACTCATGGAACAGGCCTAGACAAAATTGATGGTACCCCTAGAAAAGACTGTAAATAATGTGACCAAATGGACATGTTAATTCAAGGTGTGTGCACTAATTAGCATCACAGGTGTGTACAATCTTGTAATCAGTAAGTGGGCCTATTTATAGGGCTTCAGGTAGTCACTGTGTTGTCTGGTGACATGGTGTGTACCACACTCAACATGGACCAGAGGAAGCGAAGGAAAGAGTTGTCGCAGGAGAATAGAAAAAAAATTATAGACAAGCATGATAAAGGTAAAGGCTATAAGACCATCTCCAAGCAGCTAGATGTTCCTGTGACTACAGTTGCACATATTATTCAGAAATTTAAGATCAACCTCCCTGGACGTGGATCCGAATAGTAACAAAAGAGCCCAGAAAGACTTCTAAAGAGATCCAAGGTGAACTCCATGCTCAAGGAACATCAGTGTCAGATCGTACCATCCGTCGTTGTTTGAGCCAAAGTGAACTACATAGAAGACGACCAAGGAGGACAACATTGTTGAAAACAAATCATAAAAAAGACTGGGAAAAAAAAAAAAAAAGCTAGACTGGAATATGCCAAACTACATGTTGACAAGCCACAAAGCTTCTGGGAGAATGTCCTATGGACAGATGAGACAAAAATGGAACTTTTTGCCAAGGCACATCAGCTCTATGTTCACAGACGGAAAAATGAAGCCCATCAAGAAAAGAACACTGTCCTTACTGTCAAACATGGAGGAGGCTCTGTTATGTTCTGGGGCTGCTTTGCTGCATCTGGCACAGGGTGTCTTGAATCTGTGCAGGGTACAATGAAATCTGAAGACTATCAAGGGATTCTAGAGAGAAATGTGCTGACCAGTGTCAGACATCTTGGTCTCAGTCAAAGGTCATGGGTCTTGCAACAGGACAATGACCCAAATCACACAGCTAAAAACACCCAAGAATGGTTAAGAGGAAAACATTGGACTAGGGATGCTCATTTTGATTAATTTTCCTGACCGACAACCGCCGCTCCTTAATCGATTATTAACCGTTAACTGGTAAGATTATAATATTGAATTGGCATTAACGGCTTAGTGTACAACGTCCCGGTCCGGGACGTAAACACGCTACAAAAGAAAGCCTGCTGCGTTGTGCTTGCACCTCGTCATGCAAACCCCAACAATATATATACCAAATTGAAGCTTAAAGTCTCATCTTTCAGACAATATAAACCATTTTAACACGTTACAACCACAGCGCCGACACCAAAGCCTTTTTTATAGACGAGCACAAAGATTTAGTTTGGACTTGTCTTACCTTTGACGGGTCTCCTGGACTGAAACGGCAACAAATCCACATAAGCTTGGTGTCTTTCTGTCCGTAAAGGTACAGTGAATAATATCCAGTAAAATAATTAGGTCCACAAGATATGTTATATCCTCCAAAGCTCAAAAACTGCAGAGAAGTATTTCCAACTTGAAATCTGCTGCGACATTTTTTGTCATTTCTATTGATAATAAAAGCCATAAGTCCTTTCGAGACCGCAAAAAAAGCTACTAAAATGCTAACAGGAAGTGTTAGCCTTCGATTGACACCTTTTTCAGCCAACTCTGACGGGTTTTTGACCGGGCGGGACCTCGCTATATTTTACTTACCTTGCTCGAAAAAAAAATTCTTCAGGCATGTGTCACGTGTGTGGTTGCGCGTGCCGACGCGCTCCGTGAGTTAATAAATATAAGCTATATAGTAGGCTATTTTATTTTTAAACCATGCAGCAAACAAAAAAAAAGAACCTTAAAAAAAAAACGTTTTAAACTGTTTAACTGATAGTATTAATCGGTCAAAATTTTGACTTTAGGTTAACAGTTAAACGGTCAATATGAGCATCCCTACATTGGACTATTTTAAAGTGGCCTTCTATGAGCCCTGACCTCAATCCTATTGAGCATCTTTGGAAGGAGCTGAAACATGCTGTCTGGAAAAGACACCCTTCAAACCGGAAACATCTGGAGCAGTTTGCTCATGAGGAGTGGGCCAAAATACCTGCTGAGAGGTGCAGGAGTCTCATTGGCAGTTACAGGAATCTGATTGCAGTGATAGCCTTAAAAGGTTGTGCAACAAAATATTAAGTTAGGGGTACCAACTATTTTGTCTAGGCCTGTTCCATGAGTTTATTTTTTAAAATAATTCCGTTTAAGGCATGGTTGAAAAGCAATGTCTGACTTTCATTGGTTAACATTCATAGAATTTTTATTTATTATTAATTTTGTCAGAATAAAGTTTTTTCTGTGACCATTGTGAGTTTTTCTTTCATTGACCGAAGGGTACCAACATTTTTGTCCACGTGTGTATCAGGCCAAAGTCTGGCAATTAGCTGGAAAAAAAACCCCAGTCTGACCAAACTGTGTTGTGTCTTTGCAGTCACTTTACGGATTCTTCTGGAAACAGTTTGGCTCTTTAGAGGTAATATCGGGCTGCACAGTGGGCATGCTCAGTAATGTCTATGACAGTGACGGGATCAAACTGCGGCGCCGGGAGTACTACACAATGCCGGGTTTTCGTAAGTATGAAAACGACACAGGCCACATCCTGGTGCAGTGGGCCGTGGGCAGCCCCTTCCATTTTGCCGGGTGGCACTGCTCCTGGTGCTTCACTCCGGAGGGCATCTACTTCAAGCTGGTGTCTGCACAGAATGGAGACTTCCCTCGTTGGGGGGACTATGAGGACAAGCGAGACCTCAACTACATCCGGGATCTGATCCGGACTGGGGGCTGGTTTGACGGCTCCCTGCAGGAGTATCCCCCGGCAGACCCCAAAGAGCACATGTACGCCCCCAAGTACATGCTGGAGAACTATGACAAGTACCGCTACCTCCTGGAGAACCCGTACATTAAAGTGTCCAGATCAAGTGACGGCTAAAGTCCAGCAGGGGCCATGAAGTGTCTTGGACCAGGCTGTTCTAAAGGGAATATTGAGTCGCATTCATTTTTGAACTGTGGTGCAAATGTGAGAAGAGTAAATGCACTGGATATACGTGTGACCCCGTCTTTATTATGGACCGTGTAACTGAGAAGTGTTGATTCTGACATTTTTATTGAGCTGTCTCTTTTCAGACGTCTTCCTGTCATCTCTGGTGACCTTCCAAAAAACATTTACAACACACTCTAAATGCTTAGTTTTTCTGCCAGTGTGGGTTTTTGGAGTGTTTAATTAATTAACCTTTGTGGTGGTTTCTCTCACTCTTACATAAACATGCGTGCGTCTCTTTGAATGGTATATTTAAAGACTTGGGCTTGACGAAGGACAACCTCAATGAAAAATATAGCAACTAAAAATAGCAAAAGGGAACACTTGCACCACAAAATGATTTGTCCAAAACCGTTCACTGGTGACTGGTGGTGCAGGGCTGTGGTGGACTGGGAAAGGTATTTTGACACAGCCTCTGTCACAGTGTCCCATTGTTTTCTGTCCTGTGAGCTGAACAGAGGCTGAACCACAGGCTGGTCCTTGTCAGAGCTGTGGCTAAATGACTGACTTCTTTAAAGCAAAGCCAGAGATGTGGTGGTTTAATTCCTCTCTCATTCCTAACAGTCAATTAGGGTGATCAGATATCCCACTTTGTGCTCAATTGCACAGCATTTTGCATAAAAGTCCCATATCACGCAAATTGATTCTATGTCCAGCATTTTCACTGGCTGTAGTGTAGATAATTTATGCAAGACTAGTGGCTTTGTTCAACAAAGTGGGGAAGACTGTCATCGCAGAGCTGCCAATCAATCAGCAGTATTCAAGTAGAGTGACAGAGGCCTGCCAACAACCTCTCTGCCCATAATGCAAAGCTGGGAACGGGGAAACCGAATTTGTCCTGAACAAAACATGAAAGAACGGCCAAAATGGGTGTAAGCCAGTCTGAGGAGACGCGTTTTCTTTTTAGCTACGTATGTCAAAGGAAATTATCTGTTCCCACTGTCTCTGTGACAATTGCAGATTAACAAAGCATTAGTATGGTGTCCCGCATTGCCTCTTTGTCATTTTGTGAGCTGGGCAGGGCTCATTGTCTCCAACTCAGGTTAGAAAGTCTACTCATTTTACTCAAACATAAGGTGTGTGTGTGTGTGTGTGTGTGTGTGTGTGTGTGTGTGTGTGTGTGTGTGTGTGTGTGTGTGTGTGTGTGTGTGTGTGTGTGTGTGTGTGTGTGTGTGTGTGTGTGTGTGTGCGCGCGTGCGTGTGTGTTAGTTATTTCTCAGTGGTCTTGGCAGTTCCATTTGAAAATGAAGTCTTGTCCTGTATAGATAAATGGTGTAGAACCATAAGAGAGGGTCTTCAAACTCACATTTTTGGCTTTTTACTCCCACCAATTATCTACGAGACTATTAACAGCATCACACTCGAAAAGCCCTGTCAACCCGTGACAGTAACTGTTGCCTGTGAGCTGTAGATCTTTGTCAATCTGTGTCAGCCAATGTGTGTTGGAGCAGCTGTTTCTGTGTCTTTTCACCCAATGGCCTCCAGTGATGCCGGTGTATGAATGAGCAGGTGTTTGGCTTGGGCTCTGATAAGGTAGAAAAGTTGAGAGAACACGATCTTGTCCAGGTTAAAAAGGGCCAGTGTCAGTACTTTGGTGAATTAAAAATGGATCATAAATATAATTTTTCACTTAGATGAATGCACATCTCTGAAACAGCAGCAATTTGAGGAAATGGAGCGTGTATCTGAAGTAAGCCCACAATTCTGTGCTCCATACAGTGTGCCCCTTACTGTGCTGTAGTGGGACATAGGCTGGTGGGATACAGCAGGATCGAACACTCACTGCATTAAGAACAAGGAACCAATGGGAATCACTGACTTTTCATTTCTGTTGCATTTTGGTTTTGAACTCTTTGCACTTTTAATGTGAAGTCAATCTTATTGTCTTGTTTTTACTTTAAAATTAGTCTCTTTATAAAGGAAGAATCAACGGTCGATCTGTGTCTGTGCCTGTTAATGTTATTTCTGTATGTTTGTAACTGAATCCTCATGGCAGCTTGATATTTAATGTTGTTTCTGGTAAGGTGTGTACACTGTATATGCAGCTCAGAATAATTCCATCCTCACCAGTGTTACCTCCATGTCAATTAGCCTTAGTTAGACTCCAAAGTATGAGAACAATGACAATCAGATTGTTTATGACATTTTAATGACATTAGCAACTTAAAGTCACTCTGTATAGTCCGAGCCATTGTTGAACTTGAAAAGAGTCTGTATTTCAAAAATCTCATATTTTTAAGTGAAGTTGTCATTGTTCAAATCCTCTGGGGCCTAACTGTTCACCTGCAGATCAGCCTCTGTTCAGTCCTGGCACCTGAAGGTGAAGCTGCTGTGAGTGTGAGCAGGCGTCATAAAGCCTGGCAAAGAGCTTCACAGACAGTGAAGCTGAGGTCGGGCATGGACTGAAGTGTCTGGCGGTTTATTCTGTCTGTAAAACTATGAATGGCACCTTACTGAAAGTTTTGCTTTTGCTTTTGTATTTGACTTTAATTTGTATATTATTATTATTATTATTATTATTATTATTATTATTATTAAAAGGTTTAAACAAAAGGCGGTTCAACCCACATCCAGATGCCGTTGTTTCAACCTTTTTCTTCATTATGTTCTGGAGAACCTTCACAGATATGTCAACTATGTTTGAACTATTGTGTAATTAATAATGCTTTAACTGCTAATTCTAATTTCAATATTTGATTTGGTCCTTTCAGTTAACACATACATCTGATCCTGACGGTAAACCCCTCAGGGTCATCCAAACACTTTTTCTGCTTTCAAAAAGAGGAAAACAGATTTACATATTTCATCTGTCAAAAACATATACAGAGCATTTATGAAAATCTGCCCCTTTAAGAACACTTTGCTTACACAGTGCTCTGAATGGTCACACGTTGTTGTGAGTAATCCACTGCAGAGCCTCGGCACTCCCAGGCCCAAGCACTTTTCCAATTGCCTGAGTGGGTTGAAACTTGGACCAGCAAGGATCTGGTCTGAGCTGGAGCCACGTGTGACTCACAGAAACTGTCAAGTCCTGGTACAGTCTTTGAACTTTGTATAAATAGAATGATCTGACTGAAACAGAAGAGGTGGCCCAGAGCCCTCATGTGGAAGAGTGTTTATCTCTGTGAATCTGGCAGTGCCTGTCACTCACCTGTCAGACCACAGAATGCACCTCCAGATCCTGCAGCAGTATCACAGACCAGGCCACTGCTGCTTTGACTGATATGTGTGAACTAACTTACCCACATGTTCACTTCTCAAACAGCGGAAGAAGATCATATTATATTCTATATTTGACCTTTGTACATTGCTGCATTGGATCATCACTGCAGATGTTTGGATCTTCTATAACATTAAACACAGTTGTGTGTCTGCGTGTGCGTGTTCTGTTGCTTGTAAAAGCACCAGGCTCAGCTGAGAGAAGGAGCAGCACCATCTGTGGATCTCATCGGACTCTTCATTTATTACTTAACTGAAAACAATCAGCTGTTCAGTTCACATGAATGGCTCTGTTATGTCATATACAGTAAATAAATAATTTTACATTTTTCTAGTTTCTGTGTGCATCTCTGTCTGCAGATGAATTTGGTGAACAATTTCCAGAAAGCAATGCATAGAACTGGTACACAGGTACAAGTTTAGAGGTCTGTAATGTCACACATTGTCTGTCACTGTCTATGTCTAAATGTTAGCCCTGCGACTAACCGGCCATTGTCCAGGGTGTACCCCGCCTCAGGCCCAAAGCTCCTGGGATAGGCTCCAGTCACCCGCGACCCCTAATGGGTTAAAGAACGTAGAAAATGAATGAATGAACGGCTTTAATAGGTTTAAGGGTTAGCTCACCCAAAAATTCTATAATTTACTCACCCTCATATTTCAAAACTGTATACATTTCTAAGTTCTGCTGAACACAAAGAATGTTTGTAACCAAGCAGATCTCACAACCCATTAACTATCATATATATTTCTTTCCCCCTAAAATGGTATTAATGGTTTGTGAGATCTGCTTGGTTACTAACATTCTTCCAAATATCTTTGTGTTCAGCAGAAGATGTATGAAACTGCACTTAAATTATGCAGCAACACATTTAAACCAATGATTGTAATTATATTTTATATACTGTATAAATAAACATCCAAAAGACATTTTGACGTCCAGGAAAGAGGAAAACCTGTGGAAATCATGTCCAGATGACAACTTTAATTTGGGACGTGTTGGAGGGACGTCTTTTCAACGTTCATTAAACGCCAAAAGGTTTGCTGGGAGGTGGTGCAAACAACTTTTAGCCTCATTTTGAGCAAATGCAAGCTTTATAAATGAGGCCCCTGGACAAATAAACTAAATTATAGTTTGAATGCAGAAATATAACTGCTGCCAAGAGAGCTTTTTTCCTTCCTTGAATAATGCCCTTGTTTTGTCCAGATGCCATGTAATTTATTTATGTTTCCTTCTGTGAAATAAACCCAGTAGAATGGGTAATTTGATAGCGTTTTGACAATAAGCTATAATGTTATGAGTTTATTTTAGCAGACAGGAATGGTTTTACTTTGAACAGAAAAACAATGTGTTTTACCACTTAAGTTTCACGTTTATTCATAACTTAAGCTAGGTGGACTCCAAATGTAGAGACAGAGCCAGGAATTTAAAGTTTAGTTAAGTTAAACAGTTTATTGGAAAAAAACAAAACTTGACGAGGCAGGGAGCTGGCTGGCTGGCTGGCAGGAGGGTACAAAGTTTGAGACACAAGGCGGTTCTGGGAAGATGGAGAGAGCAGGTAAGTATAAGTATATTCCAAAAACATACCAGAGTAGACGAGACAAGAAGCACAAGCAACTCTACTGAACAGGACGGAACCATCCGACAGCGTGGAGGTAAGTAGAGCAGGCTTAAATCCAGAGGTATAATGAGGAGAGTGGAAACAGGTGTGTCTTGTATGCAGTCCTGAGAGAAAAAATATTTTAAAAGAAAAAGTAGGAAACAAAAAAAAATGGAGGGAAAAACTTAAAACACAAACCTCACAGTAGCTCTCCTCAATGAACGCCACCTGACAGCCGGGTACCGGGCAAAATAAGGGCCCGAGAGACCCAGCAATGCTCCTCTGGTCTGTACCCCTCCCAATCCACCAAGTACTGAAACCCCCGATAAAGCAAAAAGCGGTTGAATAAGGCAGGGTGGTAATCAATGACCTGGGGGATAGAGGGAGGTCGACACAAGCTTGAGGAGCAAAACATGAATAGAGGGATGGATCCACAAGGAAGCAGGTAGCCGCACCACAGCAGGGTTGATAATACATTCAATAACCTAAGGTCCAATGTATTTAGGGGTCAAGTGAGTCTGTCCTCAGAGGTAAGTCTCGGTGGACCAAACCAAACCTTTTGCCCAGCCCTATACTGAGGTGCAGCACTACGGTGTCGGTCTGCCACCCGCTGGTTCCGTGCAGCCAAGGCCGGACTTACCATTGGGCTTGACTGGGCTCAAGCCCATGGGCCCCGCCCAATAGGGGGCCCCGCCCGTTTACGTTAGATTTTTTCAATAATATGTCAGTCATTTAATTTTTCATTTAAAGTTTGTTGATTGGTCTAGCATTGTTACCTGGTCCTGCCCTGCAATGAAAAATGTAATTTAATTAGCTAAATTAAATGTCAGTCATCTTGAGGTTTGCTGATTGGTTATTGGCAGTTACGCAGTGCCTCGTTTACTGCCGTTGAAAAAACCTGTCTGCATTAGACAGTGATGTAATGGCGGACAAACGGTATCAGAGTGGCGCGCTTAAAAGAAAATTAAAGAATGAAAGACAGCAACGCAAAAAGGAAGTTATCAGTAAAATGAAAAGGATTACTGTTTTTTTTACACCCATGACACCACAGCTTGATGTGCAAGCGGAGAATCCAGAGGACAACAACCCAAACCCACTGGAAGAAACGGTTGGAGACGATTTGAATTCACGAGCAGGGGAGCCTATCATTGAATCATCATCTCTTCAGTCAGAAACAGCGACCGAACAATGTCCAACTACAGATTCTTTATCCACTGATCCTGCTCGCTGGGGTAAAATTGATGAAAGCGTGCGAGCTTATTGGGCGCGAAAAGGTCCGGAGTCGGCTCAAAATAAGGATGCTAATGTCAGGGCCTCTGAACGCCACTACAAACATCAGAAGAGACTGTTTTCTAAAACTCATTTCAAACGCAAGCATTTGAATGGTGAGTACTTGCCCAGAGAATGGTTGCTCTACTCACCATCCACCGGTTAATTGTTTTGTTTTGCTTGCCGCCTTTTTGGCGAGGGTGACGGTCAATCCCTTTTTGAGTCTGGCTATAATGACTGGAAACATGCTACCAGACGCATTGCCGAGCACGAGAATAGTGACAGTCATAGAAAGGCTATGTTTAATTACATCAACAGAGCAGCAGCTGACGGAGTTATAGATTCTCAACTTAAAAAGCAGTTCGAGTCGCAATGCAATTATTGGAGTGAAGTTTTGCAAAGAGTGGTTGTGTCAGCGCCCCTCGGCTGCTGGTTCGTTTGATCACCACAAAAAGAGAGTACCACAGAGAAACACGAGGGACTGAGTTTTCCAAGTTTTAAAAGTCTGAATGTTTATTTAAAAATATTAAAATAAAAGAAAGCAAAACATTGTTAAAAAGCCCAGTAAATAGGCTTTAAAGTCAATCCGGGGTAAAAAGGGAAGAGTCATTAGGTTGTAGGCCTCGGCCTCCCGTCCGCGCCGCAGGGCCGGCTTGGAGGAGTGCTGGCGCTCCCTCAGTGGTCTCAGTGGGCTTCGAGGTCCCCGTACGCCGCCACAGGACTAAAACACACAATAATGTTCGGCTCAGCGACCACACAAAATATATATATAAATAAACCCACACAGCATGCAATAAAACCCGGGACACGTCCCTTCACTTAGCGTTAAAATGGCGTTGTACAGGTCCCTGGTTCCTTCCTGGTCCGCGTGGGTACGGCCGGTCGCTCCTCCGAATCCTGGTCCGGTCCCTTTCCCCGAAGGGGGAAGACGGTGCTGTGGACAGGGAGAGGCGGTCTTATACACACAGTTAAAACACAGCTCAGGTGAGTGTAACTTCCACACAGTATGGGCACTTCCCTTTACTTAGCTGTATCTGAGCGTTGCATGCGGTAGTTTCCTGTGGCTCCTCTGGCTTCCCGCTGCCTTCAGTCGGTCCCGCTCTCCGTGCTGCTCAATGTTCCTTTGCTCTGTCCGTTCCTCCGTCTCTGTCCGTCTCTCTTTCTCTCTGTTCCTTCCGTTTCAGTTCTCTCTCCTTCCTGGTTTCTTTCTCTCTTCCTTTTCCTCTACTTTCTCTGTCCGTTCATTTCTCCGCCGTAGTTCCTTCCCCGTACCAGTCCCTGGCTCTCTCTCCCTGGTCGCGGGTCACCCCAGGCCTCCTCATCGGCCCCTCGCTTCCCGTCCTACCAGACGCGCCTCCGGGTCCCCTGGCCTCAGGTCTCCTTCGGAATCCTCCCGGCTTCCTTCTTCCTTTGACCGGCATCCGCCGGCCCGGTCCTTCTCCCGGTCCCGTCCGTTCCCTTCTCACTTCCCGTCTGTTGCCAATCCTCCTTTCCTTTTCCGTCCCTTCCTCCTTTGCCCGGCGTCCGCCGGGCCGCTCCCTCCTCCTGTGCCGTCCGCTTGGCTTGTCTCGCTTCCTTCTCCTCGCAGTTCTCTGTTTCTTTTGTCTGTCCTTTGATTGGGCCTTTTGAACTAGCCCGCGCCACATCCGATTGGTCTGGGTAATTTCACAGGTGTGGTAGGCGTTCCCCATGACGAGTTCGTCCGTGTGCCTGCAACTTAAAGGGGCCGCGCACTCACAGGGTACGAAAGGGAGAATACACACCAGGTGCAAACCGGCACCCTGTGACAGTTGCAATTGTAAAATTTCTGTCAGAGCGGGGATTGGCTTTCCGAGGCTCCAGTGAAATATTTGGTCGAGCTGACAATGGGAATTACATGGGAATCCTGGAACTGATCAGTGAATTTGACCCATTCTTGAAATCACACATACAGATATATGGTATATACAATGCTGGGGTAGGAACCCCCTCATATCTCTCATCAAAAACATGTGACGAATTTATTGAGCTAATGAGCAATAGAGTGCTTTCTGAAATCATTGCTGAAGTGAAAGTGACAAAGTACTTTTCCATTTGCATTGATTCAACTCCAACACAAAATGATGCTTGGTCACTGCATTAAAAAAATGAACAGGCTTGAGACTGCTTTTCTTTGCACTATGTGGAATTATGTTCTCCAACGCTTTCATGGGACAAGTGTTGCACTTCAAGCTGTAGATCTGGACCTGTGCAATGCTGTTGATTTGGTGAGGTCACTGCGGGAATATATTGTTGGTTTGAGAGATGAATTTGATTTGTTTGAAGACCAAGCAAAAGCGATGTCTCCCACCGTTTCAGAAACATACAAACAAGACACACAAAGACAAAGCATAAAACTCATGTGGGTGAGTCTGCAACACCTGAGGTTCACTTATCAGGAAGAGAACGGTTCTCATCTGGTGTGTTTCTAGTTGTGATGGATAGGCTGCTGGCTGAACTTGATCGCCGTTTTCAGTCCTATAATGACCTCAACAGCACTTTTGGTTTCCTGAACAACATATCTACACTCTCTGCAGAACATCTTCATAAAAAGCAGCAGATCTACAGAAGAGATACCACACTGACCTGGAAAATGAATTTTGCGAAGAAATAATCCAGTTCAAAGAATTCATGCCATGATAGCCATCATCTGCTAGGGAACTTCTTTTGTGCATTAAAAAAAGAAAACTACAGACCATCTTCCCAAACGTGGATGTCGCTCTCAGACTTTACCTGACATTACCAGTCACAAATGCAAGTGGGGCGCAGTTTCTCCAAACTGAAACTAGTAAAAATAGACTAAGATCCACAATTGTCCAGCAGAAATTAAATCATCTCACTCTGATGTCAATTGAGAGTGACCTTCTATGTAAGGTGGATTTTACTGATTTGATCAAAGACTTTGCTGCAAAGAAATCCAGAAGATGCCACTTCTAAATAGTACTATGTTAATATCTTTAAAATGAGATGACATACATGAAGTCATAACCTGATTACCTTTCTCTCTCTTTCTCTACCTTGCCTGTTGTTGTTTTAAATGATCAGCCTCTGGATTCTGTTGTTGATGTCTTGCTTTCTTAAGATATAATAGTGTACTATTTTTATTTTATTAAGATATAATAGTGTACTATTTTTATTTTATTTTATTGACTGTACATTTCTAATTTGTGTGCATAGTTTAGATTTTTCACTGCACGCACACACAATTTATCTTGCAGTTGTTCAATGAGTTATTTTGCTATATTCTTGCAATTGAAGGCACTTCCTATATTATAATTGCTATCTTATATTAGCCTACCACTAAATTTGAACAAAGTTAGGCATGTTCTATGAAGTTCTATTTATGTATTTTTGCTAGAGTACTAAATTACATCTAATGTTCTTTAAAATGTCATGGTAATGAGAAAATGCTTATATAATTTTGTTATATATTATTCTCTAAGATTTTAATTTATGTGATGTAGTAGACATACTGTAGGTCAAAGTTAGCCTAACACTGCCTATATGTATACTGGAGATGTATATAATCTATAGCTACAATATGTCAGCACTTACCAAGAACAGTTTTTTTTTTTAAAGATTTATACACTCATAGATTTATCTCTTTATATGTAATACAAATTATTTGTTATGATTGCAACCTTACAAGGTATTTGTTTGTTTTTCAATATGTTTTCAGGTAAAAAAGTGTTTTATTCTCATTCTGACCAAGACATTTGTGCATTGCAATAAACACATGATCACTTTGAACTTTTTTAATCATTATTTATTTATTAGAGAAACTTTTTCAAAGCTTCAATCAGTGGTCATATAAATAAATTATAACATTTTTTTTGTGTTACATTTTTAACATGTAACACTGTATACTAATGTAAGTCGCTTTTGATAAAAGTGTCAGCTAAATGAATAAATGTAAATGTAAATGTAATGGAGAGCTCCAGCAGCCAGGTCTAGGAGCTAAATAGAGCTGGTGGAGGATACAGCCCCTTAGGAGAGCTTTTAAACGGTTAAAGACAAGGTCCCGGAGCTAGGGAAAGCTAGTGGAGTATATGTAGCCCAGAATGAGTGCTCCTGAGCGGTTAAAGATGAGTGGAGCCAGTGTGCTCAAAGGGCTGTTACTGAGCAGTTAAAGACGAGGAGCTATAGGCCTGAACAATGGAGAGCGCCAGTAGCCAGGTCCTGTAACTAGAAAGAGCTACTGGAGTATATTTATCCGCTCAGGAGCATTCATCCTGAGCTACATATGTCACGGGGTGCCGGTTTGCACCTGGTGTGTATTCTCCCTTTCCTACCCTGTGAGTGCGCGGCCCCTTTAAGTTGCAGGCACACGGACGAATTCGTCATGGGGAACGCCTACCACACCTGTGAAATCACCCAGACCAATCGGATGTGGCGCGGGCTAGTTCAAAAGGATTGTTTTGCACTGACAGACTGGGATGTGTTTAAAGCTGCAGCCACTGTGGAGGACTCTTCCATTAGCGTACAGGATTATGCTGAGTATGTGTCTGGGTACATCAGCACTTGTGTTGATAACATCGTGCCCACCATACAAATCAGGAAGTTTCCCAACCAGAAGCCCTGGATAAACAGTCAGGTACGTCACATGCTGCGTGCTCGCTCTCTTGCATTTAGATCAGGCAATGAGAACGAGTACAAAGCTGCGAAGTATGGACTGAGAAAAGCCATCACAGCGGCCAAGAGGCAGTACAGAGAGAAGCTGGACAGCTTCTACTCTACTGCGGATTCAGGGCGGATGTGGCAAGGCCTGCAGCACATCACAGACTACAGGACCACCACCAACAACATCGCATCAACAGACAGCCTGCCGGATGACCTCAACAATTTCTACGCCCGCTTTGAGGCTCCCAGCAACACTGCAGAGAGGAGCTCACACACACCTGGATCACCCAACCCCCTCCCTCCACCAACCATCTCAACAACACAGGTACACAGAGCTCTGAGGAAGATCAACCCCGCAAAGCAGCAGGACCAGACAACATTCCTGGGCGGGCCCTCAGAGCATGTGCCAACGAGCTGGTTGATGTTTTCACCTCCATCTTCAACCTCTCCCTCAGCCAGCGCATTGTACCACCATGCTTCAAGACCACGACCATCATCCCCTGCCCAAGAAGAACCCACCCACCTGCCTGAATGACTACAGACCAGTGGCACTCACTCCAATCATTATGAAGTGTTTCGAGAGAGTGGTGCTGGCCCACATTCAGAGCAGCATACCGACACCATTGACCCCCTGCAGTATGCCTACCGGCCCAACAGATCTACCTCGGATGCAATCGCTACTGCCGTCCCACTACTCCCTCTCACACCTGGAGAACAAGGACTCATACATACGGATACTTTTATAGATTACAGCTCCGCCTTCAACACGGTCATCCCACACAAACTCACCCACAAACTGTCCACACTTGGTTTGCACCCCACCCTCTGTGACTGGCTCCTAGATTTCCTGACTGGCAGGCCTCAGTCTGTCAGGATTGGTAATAGGACCTCAGCCAGCACCATCACAAACATTGGTACTCCACAGGGCTGTGTACTCAGCCCCATCCTCTACACCCTGTACACCTACGACTGTGTCGCCTCTCACAAGGACAACATCATCCTGAAGTTTGCTGACGACACCGCAGTGATAGGACGCATCGCTGGCGGTGACGAGGCAGCTTACAGGAGGGAGGTGGCCAGTCTGGTGTCATGGTGTGAAGACAACAACCTCACCCTCAACACGGACAAGACAAAGGAGATGATAGTGGACATGAGGAGGGAGAGGAGAACGCCTCAGCCACTGTTCATCCGGGAACTTGAAGTGGAGAGGGTGAGCAACTTCAAATACTTGGGTGTCCACATCAATGAGGACCTCACTTGGACACCTCTTGATCACACAGCTGGTCAAGAAGGCTCAACAGCGGCTGTATTTTCTGAGGAGGCTGAGGAAGTTTGGCATGTCGCCCAAGATCCTCAGCAACTTCTACAGCTGCACCATTGAGAGTGTCCTGACCAGCTGCATCACTGTGTGGTACGGCAGCACTTCTGTCATGGACCGCAAAGCGCCTGCAGAGAGTGGTGAAGACTGCGCAGAAGATCACCAGGACTCCACTGCCCTCTCTGCAGAGCATCTACCACCGCAGAGTCCACAGAAGAGCTGCTTCCATCCTCAAAGACCCCTCCCACCCACAACATGGTCTGTTCACACTTCTACCCTCAGGACGGAGGTACAGAAGTGTGAAATGCAAGACTTCAGAATGAAGAACTCATTCTTTCCCTCTGCCATAAGACTCCTAAACAGCAGATAGGAGTCTACAATCACAATCACATTACATGAACAATTGTTTACCTACTGCACTACCTCACTTTACTTTACACCGTCACTTTACTTTACACGTCACTTTACTTTACACGTCACTTTACACCATCACAACTGCACTACCTCACCTTACTACACTTTACACTTTTTGTATATTTGTATTTTTTTGGTATACTTCCATTATTATTACTTGTATATTTGTCTTATTTTTTTATTTTTACTTAATTGTGTGACATTTTACTGTGGAGCAAAGTAAGAATTTCATTGTATAGGAAACATGCTTTCTGTCTGTACACATGACAATAAACACTTTGAATCTTGAATCTTGAATCTTTGAAAAGGCCCAATCAAAGGACAGAACAGGGGAGGACAACAGGGCAGAGGAAGCGACAAGACAAGCGGCCGGCACAGGAGGAGGCAGCGCAGGGCAAAGGAGAAAGGAGCGGAGAAGGAAAAGAGGCTGGTAGCAGAGGAAAAGTGAGAAGGGAACGGACGGGACCGGGAGAAAGACCGGGCCGGCGGATGCCGGTGAGAGGAGAAAGAAGCCGGGAGGATTCCTGAACAGACCTGAGGCCAGGGAACCCGCGAGGCGTGCCTGGTAGGACGGGAAGCGAGGGGCCGATGAGGAGGCCTGGGGCGACCCGCGACCAGAGGAAGAGAGCCAGCGGCTGGGACGGGCAAGAGGAACTACAGCGGGGAAGGAAGGAACGAAAAAGGAAAAGAGAGACGGAGAAAAGGAAAAGGAGAGAGGAAAAGCGGAGAGGAAGTGACACAAGACAAGCGAACGGCACAGGAGGGAGGAGCGGCCCGGCGGACGCCGGGCAAAGGAGGAAGGGACGGAAAAGGAAAGGAGGATTGGCAACAGACGGGAAGTGAGGAGGGAACGGAAACGGAACGGACGGAAAGACCAGCACCGGGGACGCCGGTGAGAGGAGAAAGGAAGCCGGGAGGATTCCTAAGGAGACCTGAGGCCAGGGTACCCGCGAGGCATGCCTGGTAGGACGGGGAGCGAGGGGCCGATGAGGAGGCCTGGGGCGACCCGCGACCAGAGGGAGAGAGCCAGGGACCGGTACGGGCAGAGGAGCTACGGCGGAGAAATGAACGGACAGAGAAAGTAGAGGAAAAGGAAGAGAGAAAGAAACCAGGAAGGAGAGAGAACTGAAACGGAAGGAACAGAGAGAAAGAGAGACGGACAGAGACGGAGGAACGGACAGAGCAAAGGAACATTGAGCAGCACGGAGAGCGGGACCGACTGAAGGCAGCGCAAGCCAGAGGAGCCACAGGAATTTACAGCACACACCGCTTTGATACAGCTAAGTAGAGGGAAGTGACAATAACTGTGTGGTCGCTAAGCCGAACATTATTGTGTGTGATTGTATTCCTGTGGCGGCGTATTGGGACCTCGGAGTCCACGGCAACCGCTGAGGGAGCGCCAGCACTCCTCCAAGCCGGCCCTGCGGCGCGGACGGGAGGTCGAGGCCTACAAAATAATGACTTTTCCCTTTTAACCCGGATTGACTTTAAAGCCTCTTTACTGGGCTTCTTAACACTGTTTTTGTTTCTTTTATTTTAATACTTTTAATAAATTCAGACTTTTAAAACTTGGAAAACTCAGTCCCTCGTGTTTCTCTGTGGTATACATCTTTTTGTGGTGATCAAACGAACCTAGAGCCGAGGGCGGCGACACATATACTCCAGTAGCTCCAGTAGCCTGGATAATGAAGAGCTCCAGCAGCAGGGTCCTGGAACTAGGGAAAGCTGGAAGAGGATATGCATTACCCATGGCGCCCCCCGAGGCAGACGTGTTTGCTCGCTCCACGCTAAAATTTCGAACTTTTTCTCTTTTTTGTGTGTTTTTCGTGTTTTTCGTTCTTTCTGCAGTGCACAAATGCCATGCACTGCTAACATACAACCGACAGGCATTATTGGACATCGCCAACTCACGAAACTCTGTTTTTAGTGGTTCTATTCGCTGGAGCTGCAGCTCATTGTTCGCCCTCAGGGTCACCACCAAAACTACCCCGGGGGCCACGAAGCACCGGTCTCGAGTGAGTTCGCTGACCCCAGGAGAGTGCTTCGGAGACGGCGACGCAAGCGAGGCAAGAGGGGAGGGCTACATGCTAGGCTAAAAGCTCGCGCTAGCCGACCACCGCTACCCAGCCTCCTGTTAGCGAATGTACGTTCCCTGGAAAACAAATTGGACGAGCTACGAGCCAGGATTTCAACCCATCGGGAAATCAGAGAGTGCTGCGCCTGATTTTCACCGAGACCTGGTTCTCAGACAAGGTCCCGGACAACGCCATTCAGCTACAGACTCACTCGCTTCACCGCGGCGACCGAACGGCTGCGTCCAGTAAGTCTAAAGGGGGAGGCGTGTGTGTGTTTGTAAACAACTCGTGGTGCGAAGATATACGGACTGTTGAGCACTGTTCACCAGATGTGGAGTTATTACTGCTGAAGTGCCGTCCGTATTATCTACCGAGGGAATTTACTGCTGTGTTTTTGGCCGCTGTTTACATTCCCCCGTGTGCTGACTCCGCAGCAGCACTCAGCAAACTCCATGACGCCATCAGCGTTAGAAACGCTCATCCTGACGCTGTTTTTATTGTTGCTGGTGACTTCAACCATTGTAGTTTGCGGACTGTATTCCCAAATACCACCAGCATGTTGACATTCCCACCCGTGATAAAAACACTCTTGACCACGTCTACAGCAACATACGTGGTGCATACAGGGCTGCACCCCGCCCCCACTTCGGACACTCGGACCACATTTCTTTGTTCCTGTACCCTGCTTACAGACAAAGACTGAAACAAGCACACCCTGTCACCAAACAGATCAAACTCTGGACCCCGGAAAGCGAGATCACCCTGCAGGATTGTTTTGCACTGACAGACTGGGATGTGTTTAAAGCTGCAGCCACTGTGGAGGACTCTTCCATTAGCGTACAGGATTATGCTGAGTATGTGTCTGGGTACATCAGCACTTGTGTTGATAACATCGTGCCCACCATACGAATCAGGAAGTTTCCCAACCAGAAGCCCTGGATAAACAGTCAGGTACGTCACATGCTGCGTGCTCGCTCTCTTGCATTTAGATCAGGCAATGAGAACGAGTACAAAGCTGCGACGTATGGACTGAGAAAAGCCATCACAGCGGCCAAGAGGCAGTACAGAGAGAAGCTGGACAGCTTCTACTCTACTGCTGATTCAGGGCGGATGTGGCAAGGCCTGCAGCACATCACAGACTACAGGACCACCACCAACAACATCGCATCAACAGACAGCCTGCCGGATGACCTCAACACTTTCTACGCCCGCTTTGAGGCTCCCAGCGACACTGCAGAGAGGGAGCTCACACACACCTGGATCACCCAACCCCCTCCACCAACCATCTCAACAACCCAGGTACACAGAGCTCTGAGGAAGATCAACCCCCGCAAAGCAGCAGGACCAGACAACATTCCTGGGCGGGCCCTCAGAGCATGTGCCAACGAGCTGGTTGATGTTTTCACCTCCATCTTCAACCTCTCCCTCAGCCAGCGCATTGTACCATCATGCTTCAAGTCCACGACCATCGTCCCCCTGCCCAAGAAGAACCCACCCACCTGCCTGAATGACTACAGGCCAGTGACACTCACTCCAATCATTATGAAGTGTTTCGAGAGAGTGGTGCTGGCCCACATTCAGAGCAGCATACCGACACCATTGACCCCTGCAGTATGCCTACCGGCCCAACAGGTCTACCTCGGATGCAATCGCTACTGCCGACCACTACTCCCTCTCACACCTGGAGAACAAAGACTCATACCTACGGATACTTTTTATAGACTACAGCTCCGCCTTCAACACGGTCATCCCACACAAACTCACCCACAAACTGTCCACACTTGGTTTGCACCCCACCCTCTGTGACTGGCTCCTAGATTTCCTGACTGGCAGGCCTCAGTCTGTCAGGATTGGAAATAGGACTTCAGCCAGCACCATCACAAACATTGGCACCCCACAGGGCTGTGTACTCAGCCCCATCCTTTACACCCTGTACACCTACGACTGTGTCGCCTCTCACAAGGACATCATCCTGAAGTTTGCCGACGACACCGCAGTGATAGGACGACGCTGGCGGTGACGAGGCAGCTTACAGGAGGGAGGTGGCCAGTCTGGTGTCATGGTGTGAAGACAACAACCTCACCCTCAACACGGACAAGACAAAGGAGATGATAGTGGACATGAGGAGGGAGAGGAGAACGCCTCAGCCACTATTCATCCGGGAGCTTGAAGTGGAGAGGGTGAGCAACTTCAAATACTTGGGTGTCCACATCACTGAGGACCTCACTTGGACACCTCACATCACGCAGCTGGTCAAGAAGGCTCAACAGCGGCTGTATTTTCTGAGGAGGCTGAGGAAGTTTGGCATGTCGCCCAAGATCCTCAGCAACTTCTACAGCTGCACCATTGAGAGTGTCCTGACCAGCTGCATCACTGTGTGGTACGGCAGCACTTCTGCCATGGACCGCAAACGCCTGCAGAGAGTGGTGAAGACTGCGCAGAAGATCACCAGGACTCCACTGCCCTCTCTGCAGAGCATCTACCACCGCATGGTCCACAGAAGAGCTGCTTCCATCCTCAAAGACCCCTCCCACCCCCAACATGGTCTGTTCACACTTCTACCCTCAGGACGGAGGTACAGAAGTGTGAAATGCAGGACTTCCAGAATGAAGAACTCATTCTTTCCCTCTGCCATAAGACTCCTAAACAGCAGATAGGAGTCTACAATCACAATCACAACAGTACATGAACAATTGTTTACTTACTGCACTACCTCACTTTATCACTTTACTCTTTGCCCTGTTATATTTTTTATATTATTTTTTATTTTTATCTTTATATATTTGCTGCTCTTTTATTACTTATACTATCTTATTTTTAACTTACTTGTGTGACTTACTGTGTGACTTTTTACTGTGAACGGCAAAGTAAGAATTTCATTGTACAGGGAAACATGCTTTCTGTCTGTACACATGACAATAAACACTTCTTGAATCTTGAATCTTGAATCATGAAGCCCAGGATGAGTGATCCTGAGCGGTTAAAGACTAGGAGCACTGTGCCTGGATGATGGACAGCTCCAGCAGCTAGGTCCTAGAGCTAAGGAGAGCTGTAGGAGGATATATTGCCCAGTAGGAGTGCTTCTGAGCGGGTAGCGATAAGGTGCAGTGGGCCTGGATGATGCAGAGCCCTAGCAGCTGTGAGTCTGGAGCTCCCCAGTGCAAAGTGCAGAAGTGTGCTCAAAGTGCTGCTCCTGAGAGGGTTAAGACAAGGACTACTTAGCCAGGATAATGGAGAACTCCAGCTGGTAGGTCCTGGAGCTAGGGAAAGATAGTTGAGTATACACACGTGGACAAAAATGTTGGTAACCTTCGGTCAATGAAAGAAAAACTCACAATGGTCACAGAAAAAACTTTATTCTGACAAAAGTAATAATAAATAAAAATTCTATGAATGTTAACCAATGAAAGTCAGACATTGCTTTTCAACCATGCTTCAACAGATTTATTTAAAAAAATAAACTCATGGAACAGGCCTGGACAAAATTGATGGTACCTGTCAAGTGTCTTTTAACTGTGAGGTGCCCTACACTTGAAAAGGACCAGACTTGGGATTTCACTCAGAAAAATATTTATTTGATCAGTTGATGTAGTAGGAGGATCACATGTAACAGATGAAAAACCTTTAAATAAATAAGAAAAAGAAAACATTTTAAATAATCAGGTATTTTTCTAACACAGGAAATGTCAAATGCATTTTACAGGCAACACAGCTTGGTCTTTTATTTTACACTTTACAAGCAACAATCAACACTATGTCAACCTAAGCATTTAGTCTTGGTTACTAGTTTCTCTTGTTTAAACCATGCAGTATTAAATGCTTTCAAACTTCACTTGTACCATTAACCAAATTAAATACCAAACAAATGAACAGAAAAAGGATTCAAACGAGAATCTATGAAACAAAAGTCAATGTAAGCTTACCAATAGTCCGTCATAATCAAAAGAAATGTCCCAGTTCCTCACAGTGAATGAATTTGCGCCTCTGCCGACCGCTCTTCCCGTTGTACCTCTTTCAAATGACTAATGCGTGTCTTTTAAACATTGAACCAGGTGCGCTTCCAATTTTCACAATTAAAATCACCTGGTTGAGCCTGAACCAGAGCTGTGCGCGCCGGCATACAGAGCGCGCACAGGGAAGGCAGCACGCAGGAGAAAAAACCCGACACGCTGAACCACAACACAGCAATACACACAGAAGACAGCCACACCTCCACCGGGTCAGCGCGACAGTACCCCTAACTTAATATTTAGTTGCACAACCTTTTGAGGCTATCACTGCAATTAGACGATTCCTGTAACTGTCAATGAGACAGTTAGGCACCTCTCAGCAGGTATTTTGGCCCACTCCTCATGAGCAAACTGCTCCAGTTGTTTCCGGTTTGAAGGGTGTCTTTTCCAGACGGCATATTTCAGCTCCTTCCAAAGATGCTCAATAGGATTGAGGTCAGGGCTCATAGAATAGTCCAATGTTTTCCTCTTAACCATTCTTGGGTGTTTTTAGCTGTGTTCATTGTGGGTCATTGTCCTGTTGCAAGACCCATGACCTGCGACTGAGACCAAGCTGTCTCACACTGGCCAGCACATTTCTCTCTAGAATCCCTTGATAGTCTTCAGATTTCATTGTACCCTGCACAGATTCAAGACACCCTGTGCCAGATGCAGCAAAGCAGCCACAGAACATAACAGAGCCTCCTCCATGTTTGACAGTAGGGACAGTGTTCTTTTCTTGATATGCTTCATTTTTCCGTCTGTGAACATAGAGCTGATGTGCCTTGGCAAAAAGTAAAATTTTTGTCTCATCTGTCTCTCAGAAGCTTTGTGGCTTGTCAACATGTAGTTTGGCATATTCCAGTCTAGCTTTTTTATGATTTGTTTTCAACAATAGTGTCCTCCTTGGTCATCTCCCATGTAATCCACTTTGGCTCAAACAACGACGGATGGTGCGATCTGACACTGATTTTCCTTGAGCAAGGAGTTCACCTTGGATCTCTTTAGAAGTCTTTCTGGGCTCTTTTGTTACCATTCGGATTATCCGTCTCTTTGATTTGTCATAAATTTTTCTCCTGCGGCCACGTCCAAGGAGGTTGGCTACAGTCCCATGGATCTTAAATTTCTGAATAATATGTGCAACTGTAGTCACAGGAACATCTAGCTGCTTGGAGATGGTCTTATAGCCTTTACCTTTATCATGCTTGTCGATAATTTTATTTCTATTCTCCTGCGACAACTCTTTCCTTCTTTTCCTCTGGTCCATGTTGAGTGTAGTACACACCATGTCACCAGACAACACAGTGACGACCTGAAGCCCTATAAATAGGCCCACTGACTGATTACAAGATTGTACACACCTGTGATGCTAATTAGTGCACACACCTTGAATTAACATGTCCATTTGGTCACATTATTTACAGTCTTTTCTAGGGGTACCATCAATTTTGTCCAGGCCTGTTCCACGAGTTAATTTTTTTAAATAATTCTGTTGAAGCATGGTTGAAAAGCAATGTCTGACTTTCATTAGTTAACATTCATAGAATTTTTATTTATTATTACTTTTGTCAAAATAAAGTTTTTTCTGTGACCATTGTGAGTTTTTCTTTCATTGACAGAAGGGTACCAACATTTTTGTCCACGTGTGTATGTAGCAGAGAATGAGTGCTCCTGAGCAGTTAAAGATGTGGAGCAATGGGCCTGAATGATGAAGAGATCCAGCAGGCAAGTCAGTGCTGCTCCTGAGCAGGTAAAGAAGAGAAGTACTGGGCCTGGATGATGGAGAGCTCCAGCAGCGATCCTGGGGCTAGGGAAAGTTAGTGGAATATATGTAGCAGAGGATGAGTGCTCCTGAGCAGTTAAAGATGAGATGTCACAGTGGATCAGGACTCTGCACAGTTGGCCGCGGATTCCGCACCCGGCTCCCCCGCCCCTACTGATTCGCAGAGGGGAAACAGGTGTGCGGGAGCGCCGGCGGAGCATGCCCAGCTGATCCGAGTTGATAATCAACAGAGTTTAAGAAGCCCTGCAGCCTGCTCCTCGATGCCAGATCGTAACACTTACTACCGTTAGTGTCGTCTCGCGTTCGTATGCCTTGTGATATTTATGATTACTTACCTGTTCCTTTTGTTCATCTCAGATCCTTCCAGTCCTGCCGTCAGTCCTGTTCCCGCTCCACCTCTGTCTTCTCCGGTAACATCAAGTCCAGTCATCGGTCCCGCTCCAGCCCAGCCCCGGTCTTGTCCTGCTACACATCGCTACCCACGAAGAACTCGCTATTCCTAAGTTGTCCTTTTGTCCAAATAAATCTCTTTTGTTACTTTACGTGTGTCTCTGCGTTTGGGTTATCTGCCAGTCCATAACAGTACGATCTGGCCAAAAATGAACCCAGCAGAGCCTCACACTCTTCCACAGACTGTTGCTGCTCAGACTGCGCTGTTGGAGCAGCATGACGCGACTCTTCAGTCTCTCATGGGCCACATGAAGGAGTTTTACCGAAACCTGTCCGTGCTGAGTGACAAGTTGGCTTCCTTGAACACACCGCCGTCTACCAGCGCTCCAGCCCGCTCCGCGCTGACTACGGAAGCCCCGCCTCCGGTGTACAAGGAAGCGTACGTACCGCCGCCTGCCCCATATAGTGGAGATCTTGGCTCGTGTCGAGCGTTTTTAACACAGTGTTCATTAGTTTTTGAACAACAGTCTCAGACTTATCAGAGCGAACGTTCAAGGATTGCTTTTTTAATTGGTTGTCTAAGGGGTCAGGCATTACACTGGGCCTCTGCTGTTTGGGAGAAACAGGAGGCTATTTGTTTCTCTTACACCGCATTCATCACGGAGATGAAATTGATTTTCGATCACCCTGTTCGAGGAGGGGAGGCTACTAAGAGACTGTTTGCCATTCGCCAGGGGAATCGCAGTGTGGCTGAATTTGCCATTGAGTTTCGTTCACTCGCCGTGGAGAGTGGTTGGAATGAGGATGCTCTTCACGGAGCCTTTCTGAATGCAATTTCGGATGAACTTAAGGACGAGATGGCGGCGCGGGAGCCACCTACTAGTCTTAACGAACTCATAAAGGGGGCCATTAGGATTGATAACCGACTCCGGGAGCGTAAGAGGGAGAAGGCCGGCCTGCAAGCGTCGCTGAGATCCTCTACGAATCCATGGTCTGGATCCACAGCACATCAGGGGCTTTCCCAGCCTCAACGAGAGGAACGGGGTGGTGGACGCAGACAGTCGATGGAAGAGGCTCAGCCAGTTCTACGACCGATCCGCCGGTCGCCCACTGCAACCAGCCACACGAACCCATGCAACTGGGTCGGACCCATTTGACGGAGGAGGAGAGACATCGTCGGGTCACTACAGGAAGTTGTCTCTATTGCGGAAAGTTAGGACATTTTCGTGCTTCTTGTCCGCTCCGTCCGGAAAAGGTGGGCTCGGCAGTAAGGGAGAGGTACTGCTGAGCCAAGTCCGATGCTCTTCTCCCAAGTCGGTGCGGATGGAAGGAACTATTATTTTAGCGGATCAGACTCGGACATTGGAGGTCATGATCGATTCGGAGCTGATGAAAGCCTGTTGGACCGTGGGGTGGCTAAGAAGTTGGGAATCCGGACCTTGCCATTGGAGGTGCCTTTGGAAGTGAAGGCTTTGAACGGAGAGGTTTTGACCCAGATCGGGGAACAGACTATTCCCGTAACCTTCCTTCTGTCGGGTAATCACAAGGAGACTATTAGTTTTTACATTTTTGACTGTGTACACACTCCAATAGTTTTGGGGTTACCCTGGTTAAAGAGACATAACCCTCACATAGACTGGGTTGCATACCAAGTGTTGTCATGGAGTGATTTTTGTCATTTACATTGTCTGCAGTCTGCTTTGCCTCCTATTTCTTCTAGGTCCACCCCGGTGCCTGAACCACCGGATCTGTCTTTGGTTCCGTCGACGTACCATGAATTATTGGCGGTGTTCTGCAAGCATCAGGCCTTGTCGCTTCCACCTCACAGACCATATGACTGCGCCATCGACCTCCTCCCCGGTGCTCCTCTACCCAGCAGCCGTCTCTATACCCTCTCGAGGCCGGAGAACGAGGCGATGGAGAAATACATCCAGGAGTCATTGGCAGCTGGGATAATACGACCCTCGTCATCTCCGGTAGGTGCAGGGTTTTTTTTCGTTGACAAAAAAGACAAATCCCTGAGACCCTGCATCGATTTTCGGGGTCTGAACAAGATTACTATAAAGAACAAATACCCACTTCCCTTGATCAGTTCTGTTTTCACTCCTCTCTGTGGATCCATGGTCTTCACTAAACTTGATCTCCGTAACGCTTACCACTTGGTGCGTATTAGGGGAGGATGAGTGGAAGACCGCTTTTAACACACCCTTAGGACATTTTGAATATCTGGTGATGCCGTTTGGACTCACGAATGCCCCTGCGGTATTCCAGAATTTAGTTAATGATGTTTTACGAGACATGATTGGACGTTTGTTTTTGTATATTTGGACGATATTCTGATCTTTTCTAAAGACTTGGAGGAACACCAGATTGGCATTAGAGGAATGGCGCAAGCCAGGTGGGCATTATTTTTGATCGTTTAATTTTGTTCTTACTTATCGCCCAGGGTCCAAGAACATCAAGCCAGACACTTTATCCAGAGCAGATCCTGCCCCAGTCGCGCATCGTGGCTACCCTCACCCAGCGTCAGCATCCCGATCCTGGGACGGGCTGACTAACACCATGTACGTTCCCAGATCCTGTCAGGTCGGAGGTGTTGCACTGGGCCCATGGGACACGCCTCACTTGCCATCCGGGTATTGGTCGCACCCTGGCTGTCCTACGTAGTAAGTTTTGGTGGCCCACCATGGACAGAGACACTAAGGACTACATTTTAGCCTGTCCAGTATGTTCTCAAAATAAGACTCTCCATCGACCTCCAGCAGGACTGTTACAACCATTACCCATTCCTAGCGGCCTTGGTCTCATGTGGCAGTGGACTTTGTCACTGACCAGAAGCTGCCACCATCTACTACGGACACCGACGGTGGTGCTGGCGATTGTCGACAGGTTTTCCAAAGCAGCTCACTTTGTGGTCTGGTCTGACCATAAGAACCTGACCTACATCCGCTCGGCAAGGCGAGAACTGCGGGCATCTTCTGATCGCTTTAATTTTGTCATTACTGTTCGCCCAGGGATCCAAGAACATCAAGCCAGACATTGTATCCAGAGCAGAGGTCCACAGTCGTGGCTACCTCCCAGGTGGGAAGAAGCGCGGTACGGCGTCAGCATTCCGATCCTGGGACGGGTCTCTCCTCTGGTTATCATCCCCAGATCCAATGGACAGGTCGGAGGTGTTGCAAACCAACAGATGGGACACGCCTCACTTGCCATCCGGGTATTGGTCGCACCCTGGCTGTCCTACGTAGTAAGTTTTGGTGGCCCACCATGGACAGAGACACTAAGGACTACATTTTAGCCTGTCCAGTATGTTCTCAAAATAAGACTCTCCATCGACCTCCAGCAGGACTGTTACAACCATTACCCATTCCTAGCCGGCCTTGGTCTCATGTGGCAGTGGACTTTGTCACGGGGCTGCCACCATCTAACGGACACACGGTGGTGCTGACGATTGTCGACAGGTTTTCCAAAGCAGCTCACTTTGTGCCGTTACCCAAGCTGCCGTCCGCTCGGGAGACTGCGGATCTTCTGGTGAGTCATCTGTTCCGGCTACACGGGATCCCTTGGGACATTGTGTCCGACAGAGGTCCACAGTTTACCTCCCAGGTGTGGAAGGCGTTTTGTACGGCGTTGGAAATCAAGGTTAGTCTCTCCTCTGGTTATCATCCCCAGACCAATGGACAGACGGAAAGGGCAAACCAACAGATGGAGGTGGCACTGAGGTGCACATCATCCGCCAATCCTGCAAGTTGGAGCACTCAGCTGCCATGGGTAGAATATGCTCACAACACGTTGGTGAACGCCTCCCTAGGTATGTCTCCATTTCAGTGTTGTTATGGGTATCAACCGCCTTTATTTTCTGATCAGGAACAAGAGTTGGCAGTTCCTTCGGTTCAGGAACACTTGCGGTGCCATCAGGTCTGGAGAAGGGCCCGTTCAGCTCTGGTACGTGCTTCCGCCCAGTCACAGGTTCAAGCCAACCGCCACCGCACCGGCCCCTAGATACTCTCCGGGACAGAAGGTTTGGCTGTCCTCCAGGGACCTGCCGTTGCGGGTTGAGGCTACGAAATTGGCACCACGGTTCATCGGCCCGTTGAAGTAGAGAAGGTCATCAACCCTGCGGCAGTTCGACTGAAGCTTCCTCGGTCTCTTAGAATTCACCCTACCTTCCATGTGTCCAGGATCAAGCCGGTCAGGTCCAGTTCCCTGATTCCTCCCTGTCCTCCCCCGCCTCCGCCCAGGATGATTGACGATCATCCAGCTTACACGGTACGGCGGATCATGGATGTACGGCGCCGGGGTCGGGGCCTGCAGTTTTTAGTGGATTGGGAGGGTTATGGGCCGGAGGAACGCTGTTGGGTGCCTCGGAGAAACATTCTAGATCCTTCTCTGATTCGGGAGTTTTTTCTTCGCCATCCGGAGAAGCGGGATAGGCCGCCAGGTGGCGTCCATAGAGGGGGGGGTACTGTCACAGTGGATCAGGACTCTGCACAGTTGGCCGCTGATTCGCACCTGGCTCCCGCCCCTACTGATTCGCAGAGGGGAAACAGGTGTGCGGGAGCGCCGGCGGAGCATGCCCAGCTGATCCGAGTTGATAATCAACAGAGTTTAAGAAGCCCTGCAGCCTGCTCCTTGATGCCAGATTGTAACACTTACTACCGTTAGTAATACGTCTCGCGTTCGTATGCCTTGTGATATTTATGATTACTTACCTGTTCCTTTTGTTCATCTCAGATCCTTCCAGTCCTGCCGTCAGTCCTGTTCCCGCTCCACCTCTGTCTTCTCCGGTAACATCAAGTCCAGTCATCGGTCCCGCTCCAGCCCAGCCCCGGTCTTGTCCTGCTACACATCGCTACCCACGAAGAACTCGCTATTCCTAAGTTGTCCTTTTGTCCAAATAAATCTCTTTTGTTACTTTACGTGTCTCTGCGTTTGGGTTATCTGCCAGTCCATAACATGAGAAGCACGGGGCCCGATGATGAAGAGCCCTTGCAGCCAGGTCCTGGAGATAGGGAAAGTTAGAGGACTATAATTAGCCCAGGATGAGTGCTCCTGAGCAGTTAAAGACGAGGAGGAATGGGCCTGAAAGATGGAGAGATCCAGCAGCCATGTCCTTGAGCTAGAGAGAGATTGTTGAGTATATGTAGCCCATGATGAGTGCTTCTGAGCGGCTTAAAGACGAGCAGCATTTGGCCTGGATGTCGGAGAGTTCCATCAGCCAGGTCCTGGAGTTAGAGAGAGCTAGTGGAGTATATGTAGCCCAATAAGAGTGCGTCTCAGGGGTTAAAGACAAGGAGCACTGGGCCTAATTGATGGAGAGCTCCAGTAGCCAGGCCCAGAAGCTAAATAGAGCTGGTGGAGGATACAGCCAAGTAGGAGTGCTTTTGAGCGGTTAAAGACGAGGAAAACTGGGCCTGGATGATGGAGAACTCCAGCCGCCAGGTCCTGGAGCAAGGGAGAGATAGTGGAGTATATGTAGCCCAGGCTGAGTCCTCCTGAGCGGTTAAAGACTAGGATCACTGTGCCTGGATGATAGACAGCTCCAGCCGCCAAGTCCTGGAGCTAGGGAGAGATAGTTGAGTATATGAAGCCCAGGATGAGTGCTCCATAACGGTTAAAGAAAAGGAGCATTAGGCCTAGATGATGTGGAGCTTCAGCAGCTAGTTCCTGGAGATAGAGAGCTAGTGGAGTATATATAGCTTAGGTTGAGTGCTCTCGAGCAGATAAAGATGAGGAGCACTAGGCCTGGATAATGGACAGCTCAAGCAGCAGGGTCCTGGAGCTAGAAAGAGCTGGTAGACTATACAGCCAAGTAGGAATGCTTCTGAGCTGGTAAAAATAAGTTGCAGTGGTCCTGGATGATGCACAGCCATAACAACTGTGGGCCTGGAGCTCTCAAAGCACAAAGTGCTAAAGTGTGCTCAAAGTGCTGCTCCTGAGCGGATAAAGAAGAGAAGTACTGGGCCTGGATGATGGAGAGCTCCAGCAGCCGATCCTGGAGCTAGGAAGAGCTAGAGGAGTATATGTAGAAGAGGATGGAGAAAGTCGCTTTGGATAAAAGCGTCAGCTAAATGAATAAATAAGTTCTTCTGAGCAGTTATAGACAAGGAGCACTGGGCCTGATAGTAGAAAGCTCCAGCAGCTGGGTCCTGGAGCTAAGGAGAGCTGGTGGAGGATACAGCCCAGTAGGAGTGCTTCGGAGCAGGTAGTGATAAGATGCAATGGGCCTGGATGATGCAGCGCCAAAGCAGCTGTGAACCTTTAGCTCCCCAGCGAAAAGTGCAGAGGTGTGCTCAAAGTGCTGGTCCTAAATGGGTAAAGACGAGGAGCACTGGGCCTGGATGATGGAGAACTCCAGCTGCCAGGCTTTGGAGTTAGGAAGTGCTAGTTAAGTATACATAGCCCAGGGTGGGTATTCCTTAACAGTTAAAGATGAGAAGCACTGGGCCTGGATGATGGAAAGCTCCAGAAACCATGTCCTGAAACTAGAGAGACCTATTGAAGTATATGTAGCTCAGGAGAAGTGCTCCTAAACGGATAAAAACGAGGAGCACTGACACTGGAAGACACTTATGAAGAGCTCCAGCAGCAGGGTCTTGGAGCTAGGGAGAGCTGGAAGAGGATATGTAGCCCAGGATGAGTGCTTCTGAGCAGTTAAAGATGAGAAGCAATGGGCCTGGACGATGGAGAGTTCCAGCAACTAGGTCATGGAGCTAGAGAAAGGTGGTGGAGGATACAGCCCAGCAGAAGTTTTTCTGAGCGGGTAATAATTAGGTGCAGTGGGCCTGGATGATACAGATCCCTAGCAGCTGTGAGCCTGGAGCTCTCAAAAGTGCTAAAGTGTGCTCAAAGTTCTACTCCTGAGCAGGTAAAGAAGAGAAGTACTGGGCCTGGATGATGGAGAGCTCCAGCAGCCGATCCTAGAGCTAGGGAGAGGTAGTGGAGTATATGTAGCAGAGGATGAGTGCTCCTGAGCAGTTAAAGACAAGGAGGAATGGGCCTGGATGAGGGAGACTTCCAGCAGCCAGGTCTTTGAATTAGGGAGAGCTAGTGGAGGATATGTAGCAGAGGATGAGTGCTCCTGAGCGGTTAAAGATAAGGAGCAATGGACCTGGACGATGGAGAGCTCAGCAGCAAGGTCCTGGAGCTAGTTAGAGCTGGTGGAGGATACAGCCCAGCAAAGGTTCTTCTGAGCGGATAATGATTAGGTTTGGAGAGACAACACCTCTGGATTCTGGGTAATCTGATGCTTCCCGCCTAACACTGACGTCACTTTGTTTGTCTGCCGGTGGAAGAAGTTCGCATCCCAGTGACGAATCTCTCCTAGCATTGTCCCAAAAGTTACGTATTAATTTTTTCTTAAACATTGTCAACACTTTAACTGTGCACCACACCTCAATCATTGTTATACTGATTATATTTCTGCTAGAGGTTAGTACTAGAGTTGCTGTCGTTTTGTGAACAGGGCATTTTTGTTTGTGCTAGCTAGCCCGCTAGCTAACATGCTAGCGGGTTTTTAGCATTTGAGTTAGCGCTTAGCATACCTCGATTGTTGTGTTTGTTTCTGTTTTCTTACTGGTGGTTTTTCTTGTTGTGTGTTCTGAGTTTTCCCTGTAACTTGTGTGTGTGTGTGTGTGTGTGTGTGTGTGTGTGTGTGTGTGTGTGTGTGTGTGTGTGTGTGTGTGTGTGTGTGTGTGTGTGTGTGTGTGTGTGTTAGAATTTATAATTTTGAGTTGTGAACAGTTGGCTTGACTTAGCTGTACCTACACTAGCTTAGCTAAGCTTTTTCTGTGTTGTTTGCATCTGCTTGGGGCAATGGATTGCCATTATTGTTCGGTATTACTAGACAGATTGTCTCTATTAGAGAGACGTGTTTGTGAGTTAGAGCAGCTAGATCAGCATAGACAGGGTTTGGTTACTTTAGATGTGTCAGGGTTTCCGGATAGTATCAGATGCAGGTCTGAATAGCAGGCCTGCTAGCGATAGCTCCAGTTGCGGCTCAGTTGCTTCGGCAGCTGTTGCAAAGAGTCCTGCTTGCGCGGGTCTGTCGGCGGAGTGGTTCAGGCAGGCGCAAGCCTCCGGTTGTCCGCTCCTGTCCGCGGTCACCCCCTCTGACCGTGAACCGGTTTTCGGCGCTTTCGAGTCCGCTTGTTCGCGCAGATCACCGGCCTGTTCCCTCTGCGCCGGCCAGCCAGAGCGAGCATCATATCTGGTGATAGGGGACTCCATTACCCGCAATGTTAGACTTGAGACGCCAGCCATTGTCCACTGTTTACCGGGGGCCAGGGCTTCCGACATAGAGGCTAACCTTAGGGTGCTGACATCACACAGGAGGGGAGAGTTTCCCAGGACACATACTCGCACTACATACAAGCAGATAGTTATTCATGTCGGCACCAATAATGTGAGAATGAGGCAGTCTGAGGCAGTCTGAGGTAACCAACCGACTCATCTTGTTCCCTAGTTCAAAAGTCCTAGCTAGGCTCCTGAGCGGATAAAGAAGAGAAGTACGGAGCCAGGATGTTGTAGAACTCCAGCCAAACTTGTTGAGTATATGTAGCCCAGGATGAGTGCTCCTGAGCGGTTAAAGATGAGGAGCAATGGGCCTGGACGATGGAGAGTTTCAGCAGCTAGGTTCTGACGCAAGAGAGCCCTAGCAGCTGTGAGCCTGGAGCTCTCAAAGCACAACGCGCTAACTTGTGCTCAAAGAGCTGCTTCTGAGCGGGAAGAGAAGAAATGGATGGAGAGCTCCAGCAGCCGATCCTGGAGCTATTTAGAGCTAGTGGCGTATACTGTATGTAGCAGAGGATGAGTGCTCCTGAGCAGTTAAAGACGAGGAGCACTGGGCCTGGATGATGAAGAGCCCTAGAAGCCAGGTCCTGGAGCAAGGAAAAGCTAGTGGACTATATTTAGCCCAGGATGAGGGAGCAGTTTAACTGCTTCTTCTGAGCAGTTAAAGACAAAGAGCACTGGGCATGGATGATGAAGAGCCCTAGCAGCCAGGTACTGGAGCTAGGGAGAGCTAGTGGAGTATTTGTACCCCAAGATAAATGCTCCTAAACGGGTTAAGACGAGGAGCACTGGGCCTGGATGATGGAGAGTGCCAGCAGCCAGGTCCTAGAGCTAGGCAGAGCTAGTGGAGTATATGTAGCCTAATAAGAGTGCCCCTGAGGGGTTAAAAAAAAAAGGAACACTGTGCCTAGTTGATGGAGAGCTCCAGAAACCAGGTCCTGGAGCTAGGGAAAGCTAGTGGAGTATATGTAGCCCAGGATAAGTTCTCCTGAGCGGTTAAAGATAAGGAGCACTGGGCCTGGATAAAAGAGAGATCCAGCAGCCAGGTCCTGGGGCTAAGGAGAGCTAGTAGAGTATCTGTAGAACAAGATGAAAGCTCCTGAGCAGTTAAAGACAAGGAGCAATGGACCTGAACAATGGAGAGCTCTAGCAGCAAGGTCCTGGAGCAAGGGATATCTTTTGGAGTTTATGTACCCCAGGATGAGTGCTGCTAATCAGGTGAAGACATAGAGCACTGGGCCTGGATGATGGAGAGCTCCAGCAGTCAGGTCCTGGAGCTAGGGATATCTTTTGGAGTTTATGTACCCCAGGATGAGTGCTCCTAAGCGGGTGAAGACATAGAGCACTGGGTCTGGATGATGGAGAGCTCCAGCAGTCAGGTCTTGGAGCTAGGGAGAGCCGGTGGAGGAAACAGCCTAATAGGAGTGCTTCTAAACAGGTAATGATAAGGTGCAGTGGGCCTGGATGATGCAGTGCCCTAGCGGCTGTGAACCTGGAGCTCGCAGCACAAAGTGCAGAGATGTGCTCAAAGTGATGCTTCTAAATGGGTAAAGATGAGGAGCACTGGGCCTGGATTATGAAGAGCTCCAGCAACCAGGTCCTGGAGCTAGAGAGAGCTAGTGAAGTATATGTAGCCCAATAAGAGTGGTCCTGAGGGGTTAAAGACAAGGAACACTGGGCCTAGTTGATGGAGCGGTCCAGCAGCCAGGTCCTGGAATAAAGGGAGAGCTATTGGAATATATGTAAAACAGGATGAGTACTTTGGAGCAGTTAAAGATGAAGACAAGGAGCCCTGGATGATGGAGAGCTCCAGCAGCCAGCAGCCAGCTCCAGCAGTCCTGGAGCTATTGGGATGGTGGAGGATACAAACCTGTAAAAGTGCTTCTAAGCGGGTAATGATAAGGAGCAGTGTACATGGATAATGCAGATTCCTAGCAGCTGTTAACCTGGAGCTCTCCTGTGGAAAGTGCTTAAGTGTGCTCAAAGGGCTGCTACTAAGTGGTTAAGATGAGGAGCACTTGGCCCGGATGATGGAAAGATCCAGCAGCCAGGTGCTGGAGCTAGGGAGAGCTAGTGGAGTTTCTTTATCCCAGGATGAGTGCTAAAACTTCAGCAAAATGCTAAAATGTGCTCAAAGTGCTGCTCCTGAGAGGGTTAAGACGAGGACTACTTGGCCAGGATGATGGAGAACTTCTGCCACCAGGTTCTAGAGATTATGGCTGCAAAACGCTTTCGAAAGCGAAAGAAGACAGTTTTTGGCCTTTTCACAATAAACATGTGAAACCTTGCCCAAACTGCTCAAACACAAGTATTTCAACTGGGTACACATGGCAATGGCCTTTCAAACTTCAACAGACGCTGGTGTAGGTTAAATCCCATAACTACGTGGTGTAGTGTAGTGTAGTATACAAGGGTACTGGTTATGTATAAACATATAGAAGATTAATTTTAATAATTTTAATAATTAATTTTGATATTAATATTAATTCATTAAAATTAATTTCTGATTAAAAGGGGCACCACCCTGGTTTTACAGGTCCAGAGAAACTGTTTAATCTAGTCTCATTAATCTTAAAGGAAGATAATTCTATTGTTTTCGAACATTTCTTAATTATAACAGAGAAACATTAATGTCTTTTATGGGATTTTATTAATAATTACACAGATCTAACACAGGTATAAGGATAACTAACATTGGAACAGGGAAGGAATTGGAAACAATACACAGGAACGAACAAAGGATTAAATACAGGGGTAAATATTTGCTTTCAGGTGGTTTGTGAACCAAAGGAATGTTTAGGCCTGTTAATCTAAATGATGGAATTTAACCAAAGGGGCTTTTAACGGAGAAGGGGATGGCGATTTTGGGCAGAGGACATTTAACGACACCAAGGCTGTTGCGACGTGTAACAAGAGGACTTACTCGGGAGTCAGCGGGGCTGGCTCGGTCCGGTGGGTCGCTATCAGCGGTCCGGGCGTCCGGAATGTTCTCCAGAGAGTTCGTCTGATGGAGCGTTCCCCACCCAGGGATGCCGTCGCGTGCGCGTCTCGTCCCGAGGGTTTGCAGCCCAGTGTAGAGAGAGATGTCCGGTTGTTGCCAAAGCACCTGGGCCTCCGTGTACCGTTAAAAGTCTTAGGTTGGGCAGGTCATTGCAGTGTCCGTGAGAGAGTTCTTAACTGTTGCTGGTTAAGACTTGCTTCTGCGCGCGCTCCTTTGGAGAAAGAGCAGGCGCTTTGGCAGGCACGGTCTTAGAACAAAGAAGAGTTTACTCGTGCTAACACGAGGCTCAAAGCTTTAGCCATGGTTGCCAGGGCAGGGCGGTCCGTAGACGCAGGGTCCGACGAGGCTGGAAGCCGAAGGGCAAGAGAGCAAAGAGGAAGAGTTTTGGCTCGCAGCCAGCTTTTATCAACTTTGAGCTGGCAACTTCCTCTTCCGGCGGAAGAGGAAGTTGCTTGGGAACATCTAACTAAAGTTTAACTAAAGTTTTTAAAACATTCCTTTTGTTTCACCCCATTCTCATAACACATACCAAACATTTATACTTGTAGGATTATACAAAGAAAAGTCGAGTATTATGAATATGTAGAATATTGTTGAAACATTAATTACATTTCATTTAAAACAAAACAAAAACCATAAACCATAAAGGGAGATATTTAATCACAGATCCGTGTCCTGGAAAAGAACAGTATAAACAACACAATATCAAAAATACATTTTCCTTTAATGTAAGAATTACGAAATTGTCTTTTTGATGATTGGATAGAGTCATTTGTTCATTTGACCACCAGGGGCGGTCTTTGATCATTCTTGGATGTTAGGATCAAAGCATTCCGATTGTCACTCAGAATGGAGATGGAGCGCTCTCGCTCCAGAGAGGGGTCCTTGAATCCAGCTAAAAACAACAACTTTATCTTCAGTTTGGTTAAAACAGAAGATAAAGTTGGGGGGGGTGGTACTGGTCCTGAGCCACCTTTGACCCTGGTGCCTGGTGGACCCAAGTTCCACTGCTTGTGAAAGCAAAAGCAAAGTCATTAAGAACATTTCTTGTCCATAAATTACTTTGGCCATACTTTTATCTGAAAGAAAACAGTGTTAATCTGTGTGAAAGACCAGGCCGCTAAGCCAGGTGCAGGGTTTGAACGAAGCGGTGCGGAGGTACGAAGACTTCGGTGTCCACCCCTCCTTGAATCCTTATCGTGGTGGAGGGGTTTGAGTGCTCAAATGGTTGTCAGGGGCTATATGCCCCTGGTAGGGTCTCCCAAGGCAAACAAGTCCTAGGTGATGGGCCAGACAAACCCCCCTTATGGATAGGACAATATCAAAGACTGTGACGTCGCCCGTTATGGCGCAACCGGGGCCCCACCCTGGAGCCAGGCATGGGTTGGGGCTTGTATGCGAGCGCCTTATGGCCGGGTCTTTCCCCACGGGGCCCAGCCGGGCTCAGCCTGAATGAGCGACCTGGGGACGAACTCCCGAGGGGCGACCACCTGTGGAAGGAACAGTAAGGGGCCGGTGCAAAGTGGATTGGGTGGCAGTCGAAGGCTGAGGCCTCGACGACCCAATCCACGGACACGGAATCTGGCGCTAGGGACATGGAATGTCATCTCGCTGGCGGGGAAGGAGCCTGAGCTTGTGTGGGAGGTTGAGAGCTACCGACTAGAGATAGTCGGGCTCACCTCCACGCACAGCTTGGGCTCTGGAACCCAAATCCTCGAGAGAGGCTGGACTCTCCACTACTCTGGAGTTGCCTGCGGTAAGAGGCGGCGGGCTGGTGTGGTCTTGCTCATAGCCCCCCAGCTTAGCCGCCATGTGTTGGAGTTCACCCCGGTGAACGAGAGGGTCGCTTCCCTGCGCCTTCGGGTCAGGGAACGGTCTCTCAATGTTGTTTGTGTTTACGAGCCAAATGGCAGTGCAGAGTACCCGGACTTCTTGGAGTCTCTAGGAGGGGTGCTGCAAAGTCCATAAGGGTGTCCATCAGTGCACGTGGCACCAGGACACCCTAGGCCGGAGATCGATGATCGACTTTGTAGTTGTTTTATCTGACCTCCGGCCGTATGTCTTGGAGCTGTCAACTGATCACCACCTGGTGGTGTGTTGGATCCGATGGCGAGGGAGAAAGCTAGACAGACTAGGCCCAAATGTACTGTAAGGGTCTGTTGGGAATGTTTGGCAGAGCCCCCTGTAAGAAAGATCTTTAACTCCCACCTCTGGCCGAGCTTCGACCAGAACCCGAGGGAGGTTGGAGGACAGTATCTCTGACTGGGGTGTGTTCCAACTACAGAGGGATCACACTCCTCAGCCTCGCCGGGGAAGTCTATTCGGGGGTACTGGAGAGGAGAATGCGGCCGATAGTCAAACCTCGGATTCAGGAGGAATAATGCGTTTTTTGTCCCAGTCGTGGAACACTGGACCAGCTCTATACCATCTCCAGGGTGCAGGAGGGTTTATGGGAGTATAAGGTCGTGGGCCCTTTGCTATGGGCTGTTCGGTCTCTGTACGACCGGAGCAGGAGCTTGGTTCGCATTGCCGGCAGTAAGTCAGACCTTTTCCCTGTGCATGTTGGACTTCGGCAGGGCTGCCCTTTGTCACCGGTCCTGTTCATTATCTTTATGGACAGGATTTCTAGGCGCAGCCAGGTGCCGGAGGGAGTCTAGGGTTGGGGACCACAGGATTTCGTCTCTGCTTTTTGCAGATGATGTTGTCCTGTTGGCTCCATTAAGCCTGGACCTCCAGTGTGCACTGGGGCAGTTTGCAGCCAAGTGTGAAGCGGCTGGGATGAGGATCAGCACCTCCAAGTCTGAAACCATGGTTCTCAGTCGGAAAAGGATGGCTTGTCCCCTTCAGGTTGGTAGAGAGCTCCTGCCTCAAGTGGAGGAGTTTAAGTATCTTGGGGTCTTGTTCACGAGTGAGGGAAGGAAGGAGCGTGAGATTGACAGATGGATCGGTTCAGCTTCTGTTGTAATGCGGTCGATGAACCGGTCTGTTGTGGTAAAGAAGGAGATGAGCTGCAAGGCAAAGCTTTCGATTTACCGGTCAATCTACGTTCCTATGAGCTTTGGGTCATGAGCTTTGGGCCATGACCGAAAGAACAAGATCTCGTAAATGAGCATTCTCCGCATGGTGGCGGGACACTCCCTTAGAGATAGGGTGAGGAGCTTGGTCACTCGGGAGGAGCTCAAAGTAGAGCCGCTGCTCGTCCACATCGAGAGGAGCCATCTGAGGTGACTCGAGCATCTGTTTCGGATGCCTCCTGGACGCCTCCTTAGGGAGGTATTTTGGGCATGTCCCACCGGGAGGAGACCTCGAGGAAGACCTAGGACATGCTGGAGATGTCTCTTGGCTGGCCTGGGAAGGCCTCGGTATCCACCCGGAAGAGCTGGAAGAAGTGTCTGAGGAGAGGGAAGTCTGGGCGTCTCTGTATAGACTGCTGCCCCTGCGACCTGGCCCCGGATAAGCGGTAGACGATAGATGGATGAATGGATTATAAAGTCCTAGCCAAAATTCTTGCGGGACGTCTAAAGGGTGTGATAGCGAATACAATAAATGAAGGCCAGGCCCACGGAATCCCAGGGAGGATATAGCTGACACACTGTGCTTTTTAGCCTTGATTTTAATAAAGCCTTTGATAGATTGAAATATGATTGTGTATCCGACTGAGGATAAAACATTCCAACACTCCTGTGTTGGAACACACCCTCCTGTCCCCCTTTTAGAAAAGAGGGACCACCACCCTGGTCTGCCAGTCCTTGACCGCCATGCGATGTTTTAGAGGCGTGTCAACCAAGACAGCCCTACAACATCCAGAGACTTGAGGTATTCAGGGCGTATTACATCCACCCCCGGTGCTTTGCTATGAGGAGCTTCCAGCTCTGAAATTGTGTTAGACGGGCAAACTGCAGGGAATAGCCCTCCTCCTCCTTTTCAGATAGAGGGCTGAGAAGGCGTGTGCCTGGACACCCCTACAAGAAGTGCAGTAGAGGGCGCACCACGCCCGGAACAGGAGGATGCGTTGGCCCACCCGCCATCCCAAACCCATCTGAAGGTTCGGGATGTGGGCCCCACCCACCTGAAAGGGATGCCCTACCTTCTCGAGAGGGGGCCCTGCTGGAGTTGTGTGAATGGCTGGGGGTAGGTTTCTGTCTGAGCTAGAACCCCCTAGGTCCTGAGGCCATGAGAACCCCAGTAGCTAATTGTGTGGTCAGGGGTAGCAGGCCATGCTCAGCATCCCCGCCCCCGTAGCCCAAAACTCGGCGCTGCCAACGGTCCCCGATATCTGCATGCTGCCCCTGGCAGTTGCAGAGTGAAACCTGGGCCGTTTACCAGCCGCATTTGAGTTACAGGAGAGCGCAGGGGAGCTCCTCTTAAGCCCCTCTCCTGGGAGCATGGAAGGTGCTGGTACTGCTGTAGGTATACCGAACCAATCTAAGCCAAGCACAATCTCCCTTAGTGGCGTGGTGCATGGGGGCGGCGCCATAGAGAGCCGGAAGTAATGACCAGGAAGCATGCTCATTTAATGAGAAGTAACGGACCCTGCTGCCTTTATTGACATAAATCTCATTAAAGAAAGACATGTTGGAGCGGGAGGAGCCAGCGCCTTTCGTACGTTGAAAACGTCCTCTTTTCCCAGAGTTTTCCCGCCCTGCGCTACAAGATGCTGGGACAGGGTCAGCGGCGGCAATGGTGGGGTGGACCATAGGGTCTCGCGGACACCTGGCGCCAGTTTGCACAGCGGCGCCACATGTCTTGCTGCTTGCGTCTTGGCTGGAGACGCGGAGCAAGCTGCTGGGACGTTTTGGAGGCTGATTCCAGTCGGTCTACAAGAGACTGAATGTCAGGACCAAACAGGGATAAGGTGGAGACGCAGACCGATGATGCGTTTTTGCTCCTGTTCCTTTAGGGAAGACAGGCCGAGCCACGGGTGTCTGGCGCCAAGCTCATGGTGTGGCCCCCATTCACAGCAAATGCTTGGGAAATCCTCAGAGGAACAGCCGCTGTGGTCTTGACCTCGTCTATTTCCTTGGGCAGCACACACAAAGTAGAACCTTGCCCAAACTGCTCAAACACAAGTATTTCTATTGGGTACACATGGCAATGGTCTTTCAAACTTCAACAGACCCTGTTTAGGTTAAATCCCACAACTACATGGCTCTGTTTACACAGATGCATTATACACTATTATGTGGACTGAGATTGAGTCTTGCAAACAAAAAAACAACTGTGCCTTGTAGGGTTTGGAGAAAGCTACAAGAAGCCCTTTGAATTTTATCTCCATCTTCTTCGGTTCAAAAATGAAGGACACGTTATGTTTTATGGCTGCAAAATGCTTTTGAGAGCGAAAGAAGACAGTTTTTTGCCTTTTCACAAGAAACACATTAAATTATAGTTACCTGATGTAAGTACAGTTCTATGAGTTTGTGTGTTGCCCACCTAAGGACTTCGCTCACTCTGGCGCCAGCCAGCCCTATGAGAAAGTTTAAAGCATTCACCGCACCAATAATGCCAATGGCAAAGCCTCAGGGGCTTTAATAACCCCCTCACCCAACGCTCTCCCTTCTTCAAACCAGCGCAAAGGAGGGAAGCAGTCCAGCTGGGCCTGAGAGTTACAGTGCGATTCTGGCACTGCAACAATGGCAAAAAAGTGTGGTAGGAATGGGTTGTAACTGAGCCCTTCTGCTCTGCCATTCACAATTCGGCAGGACATTCCTACACTATCGGCCTGTGATTACACATTACACATTAGTTATTGTGTCATCAGGTGCTTAAATGTGAAAGGCATTTAGGTTTAGGCTTTTTTTTAACTTTGTTTGTGCTCCGCCCGCCGGCTTCGCTAGTGGTTACCTACCGAGGCAAAGTCCGTAGGAGATCAATGTACTCCCAGACAGGTTCACAACAATTGACACGGGAACATAAACCTCAGGAGCAATGCGGGCCTTCCTCTCCCAAGAGCAGCCGAGCACGCCTCACCCCAGGCCATGGCGTCCAAACCGCTTCTCCCAAGAGCATCTGACGCCGTCACTTGTGAGCCTAACCAAACCATGCCCAGGACGGCCTCTCCCAAGAGCATCCTGGCACCATGTTCAAACTCCAAGACCTCAGTGTCTATGGTTGGGGGACGGACAGCCTTCCTAGGAGCATCCATCCTGCCCGCCGACCCTGTGACCGCCTCTCCCAAGGGCACATGGGCCTTCACACAGCTGCACAGACAAACACACCCACAATGAGAAACGCCACCCGCTGGTTACAAGCGTCCTCATAACAACAATATCATGCGCTCCACAAAGCAACACAAAGCCCTGACCGGACACAGCATGAGTAACCGCTCATCTGCTGTCGACCCATGTGAGGTGGGGCAGAGAGCTCTAATCCTGATCACCCTGGACTGGAAGGACGAGGTGATAACCCTCGACTGAAAGGCTGGGTTGGGCCAAAGATGAACCAGGCTTCCATCCTCACTGAGCGACATGCACAAAGGATGAACCGACAAGGCGTGCAGGTCCCCCGCCCTCTTGTCGGAGGATAGTGCCAACAGTAGGGCGGTCTTGAAAGACAGCAGCCGGACTTCCGTCTGCTCCAAGGGCTCAAAAAGAGGTCCAGACAGACCATCCTAAACCGTCTCAGGTCCCAGGGAGGCATCCCCTGTCTAGAGGGGGGCCTCACCCTGCGTGCACCCCCAAAAAATCACATAACCGACTCCTAAGCGACTCCTGTTGAAGACACGCAATACTGCCTTCAGATCAGGAGACGCACAAGCCTACAGCACATCCAGAGCAAACCTGAAGAGGGGCATCAAAAAGGCCAAGCACTGCTACAAGCTGAAGATAGAGGGACACTTCTCCAACTCTGACCCTCGACGCATGTGGCAGGGCATCCAGGCCATCAGTGACTACAAACCCACCCACTCCACCCCTGCAGCCACCGATGTCAACTTCCTGAATGAGCTAAATGACTTTTATGCTCGCTTTGAAAGAGACAACAGAGAAACTGCAACCAAGCTCAAACCCTCAGTTGACCACCCCCCATTTACACTCTCATCCACTGATGTCTGCAAGGCACTGAGCCAGATCAGCACACACAAGGCTGCTGGACCAGACAACATCCCTGGTCGTGTTCTCAGGGCATGTGCGGAGCAGCTCGCTGGGGTTTTACAGACATTTTCAACCTGTCTCTTGCCCAAGCAGCTGTACCAACATGCTTCAAATGCACTTCCATTGTGCCAGTGCCAAAACACTCTAGTCCAAGGTGCCCCAACGACTACCGCCCTGTAGCACTCACACCCATCATCATGAAGTGCTTTGAGCGGCTGATCCTGGAACACCTAAAAGACACCATACCACCCACATTGGACCCGCATCAGTTTGCTTACGCAGCAATAGGAGCACAGAGGATGCAGTTGCTATGGCACTGCACTCTGTGCTCACCCACCTGGACAATAAGAACTCTTATGCACGTATGCTGTTTGTTGACTTCAGCTCAGCATTCAACACTATCATCCCGACCAAGTTAATAGCCAAACTTGAAGACTTGGGCATCAATACCTCACTCTGCAACTGGATTCTGGACTTCCTGACCAACAGACCCCAGAATGTCCGATCTGGATCCACCTGCTCCACATCCATCACACTTAACACTGGTGTACCACAGGGCTGTGTGCTAAGCCCATTTCTCTACTCCTCTTCACCTCTGACTGCAAGCCTGTGTTTGGATCCAACGCCATCGTCAAGTTTGCAGACGACACTACAGTGATTGGTCTCATCAGCAACAACGATGAGACTGCCTACAGGAAGAGATCCAGCACCTGTCCACATGGTGCAACGAAAATAACCTGCTCCTCAACACCACCAAAACGAAGGAGCTCATCGTGGACTTCAGGAAAGAGTCTAGAGGCACACACGACACCATCCACATCAATGGAATGGGCGTCGAGCGTGTCTCCAGCTTCAAGTTCTTGGGGACCCACATCTCGGCTGACATGACCTGGACAACCAACACCTCCAGCCTGGTCAAGAAGGCTCACCAGCGCCTCTTCTTCCTGAGGACACTGAGGAAGAACCAGCTCTCCTCGGCCATCCTGGTGAACTTCTACCGCTGCGCGATAGAAAGCATCCTGACGAACTGTGTCACAGTGTGGTATGGGTGCTGCTCTGTCATGGAGCGCAAGGCATTGCAGCGGGTGGTGAAAACTGCCCAAGCATCACAGGGACTCCACTTCCTGCCATCGAAAACATCCAGAGGAAACGCTGTCTGCGCCGAGCTCGCAGCATCCTTAAGGACTCCTCCCACCCAGCCCACAGACTGTTCTCCCTCCTCCCCTCCGGCAGGCGTTTCAGGAGCCTCGGACTAGAACCAACAGACTAAAGAACAGTTTCTTCCCCAGAGCTGTGTCTTTACTGAACTCTAACCCTTGCTGACCACACACCTCTCACAGACTCCTCTCTCACCCCCACCATGCCACTCCCTCACAGACTCTCCTCTCACCCCACCATCCCACTACCCTCATAGACTCTTCTACCCCCACCACCATCCCACTCCCTCACAGACTCTCCTCTCATCCCCACCATCCCACCATCCCCTGCACTACTGCACCTTTGCTACCAACTGTTTACATTTCACTGTTTGCACTACCTTAAATCTACTGCTTACCTTAAGCTAACAATTAAGCTACAATTGTATACACCTACCTGTAAAATTCTGTTCATAGTCAGAGACATCTGTATATCACGTGTGTGTGTGTGTGTGTGAGTGTGTGTGTATGTGTGTGTGTGTGTGTGTGTGCTTGTGTGAGTGCGTGTATGTGAGTGTGTGTGAGTGTATGTATGTACGTGTGCATGTGAGTGAGTGTGTGTATGTGAGTATGTGTGCATGTGAGTTTGTGTGTGTGAGTGTGTGTGTGAGTATGCGAGAGTATGTGTATGTGAGTGAGTGTGTGTGTATGTGTGTATGTGAGTGTCTGTGTGTATAGCTCTCCGGTTTAATTCTGTGAGTATGTGTGTATGGTGGTGTGTGTATGTGAGTGTGTGTATGTGTGTGTGTGTGTATGTGTGTGTGTGTGAATGAGTGTGTGTATAGCTCTCCCGGTCTAATTCCTGGGTGTATGTGTGTATGTCAGTATGTGTGTATGGTTGTGTGTGTTATGTGAGTATGTGAATGTCTGTGTGTACAGCTCTCCGGTTTAATTCCCTGCGTGTATGTGTGTATGGTTGTGTGTGTATGTGTGTATGGTTGTGTGTGTATGTGTGTGTGTATGTGAGTGAGTGTGTGTATGTGAGTATGTGAATGTCTGTGTGTACAGCTCTCCCGGTTTAATTCCCCTGCGTGTATGTGTGTATGGTTGTGAGTATATGTGTGTATGGTTGTGTGTGTATGTGTGTGTGTATGTGAGTGAGTGTGTATGCGATGCGTGTGTGTATCACATTACATTTAGAGTACATATTCAACTGTAAATGCTGTTTATAGAAAAGAGACACCTGTAATTATATTTATGGCACACACTCACCTTTTTATAGTAATAACCATCTGTATATTTATATTCATTGTACATATTACCTGTAAATCCTGTACATCTCCATATCCTGCACGTACGCAACCATTGTATATATCCTGCACTTTACTGCTATTGCACTTCTGGTTAGACCTAAACTGCATTTCGTTGCCTTGTACCTGTACTTGTGTAATGACAATAAAGTTGAATCTAATCTAATCTAATAACCAAAGGGGGACTATGAGCCGAGAAGCGCCCAAAGCCCTCTTGGCCCATTGTGATAGCTGCCGCAAACACCGCCAGAGTTGATGTGGCATGACCACTATCCAGAGGTCCATGTAGAAATTCCAGGACTATATTGACTGAACAGCTACAGGGGTCCAACGTCCTGTCTCCACACCAAGCGGCAGAGAGGGTACCGTATGCCCTGGCCGTGGAAGACGCCCTAGCACACTGGATGGTGGAAACCACTGCCGGGGGAAATCCTATACCCATTAACCTCCCCCTTTCAACCTCCAGACTAGGAGCCTGGGGATCAAGAATGGCCGGGACTGAAGGGAACCCCCGGCCTGCAGCAGTGTGTCGGGTTGGTCAGGGAGAGGCCACAGGTCCGTCACCGCCATCTTCACCAGGTCCGGGTACCACCCGGCACCCGGACTGTCCGGAGCCACCCTGTGAAGCAGAGGGGCCAGGAGGCGTAGTGGCGGTCTAGTAGAAGGCATAGTTGTTGCCTATGGGCTGGTCAAACCCTAGCGGTGGGTCGTCTGACAACCTGAGCGAGAACCAGAGTGGACACTGTGCGTTCTCTGCTCTGGCAAACATGTCATCCACAGGCTTCCACCTGAACCGGAGCCAAATCTGTCGTGCGACAGCCTCATTCATTGCGTAGAGGGCCACCCCTGTCTGTCCCTGCGTTGAGTGTCCTGGGCACTAAGGTAGGCCAGGTGTGTGTCCTCCCACATTAGGATCTCTGCTGCCCTCAGATTAAGGAGGGGTGATCTGGTCCTTCCATGCCTCTTCAGGTAGGCCACAACTGTCAAGTTGTCCAACCTGACCATCACGTGATCTTCTTTCATGCTGGGGGCAAAGTGCAGAAGCACCCTCTGCACCGCCACCATCTCCAGTACATTGATATAGGATAGCGTTGACTCTCAGGTCCCGCCTACTGCGAGACGGCCCAAGGTCCCGCCCCATCCGGTGAGCGAAGTGTCCGTGAACACCTCTAGAACGTCCCAAACTTCCGTCCGTTCGCCCTATACCGGACAGCCTCGTGGACAGGCTTTATAGGATGAGCGCGCCGGACCCCAGAAAGTTTTTCCCCAGGGACGCTGGTAACTCGTTTGAGGCCCTGACCCCTCCGGGGGCCGATAGGAGGGGCCCCAAACTTTCGGGACACTGACTTGCAATAAAGGACACGTCCACAGTGTGGCGTGAAGACCAGTCCCACTCTAGGCTTATTTCAATGGGATTCTCACCCCATTCGATTAACAAGGCGGCGGACAATTTGCGATTCCTCACCAGGTGACCACAGCTGACCACTCCTAAGCCACGCCCACCTCCCACGAACCCACTATGTGTCCACTTCCCCACTATTTTAGGGAAACGTGTCAGAGACCACTGCTGACCACCCCTAAGCCACGCCCACCTTCCACGAACCCACTATGTGTCCACTTCCCCACTATTTTGGGGAAAAGTGTCGGTGACCATTGCTGACCACTCCTAAGCCACGCCCACCTCCCATGAACCCATTATGTGTCCACTTCCCCACTATTTTTTCAGAATGGAACCAGAAGCGGTCAGATAGTCATGTGCCACAAGAGGATGCGCGCGGTAGCGCCCCCTCTGGCCAATTTTGACCTTTGGCCCAAAGTTGCTCCGAGAGACTTGCCCTGTCAATATGGCATACTAGGGCCCCCCCTGAAATCCCAGTTCGAATTTGGACCACAACGGACCTTTCTGAACAAATCCAAGTTGCCCTGTATTTTGTGTAGTGTGTTCACGGACGGCTCTTAGAAAGACCCGATCGACTCGGGAGCAGACTCATTTTGATCGCCATGGTATTTGGAAGTGGGTGGTAAAGTTTGGAGAGGCTACGACATTGTGAAGGGGTCAAAAGGTCAACTAAGGTCAACTAAACTAGCTAAAGGCCCTAAAAATAAAGGTCTCTTCTTCTTCTTCTGTTTAATGCCAGTTTAGACTTAAGCCGTGATCGGTGGCCCAGGTGAAACTCGACCTCTTCTTCTTCTGTTTAATGCCAGTTTAGACTTAAGCTGTGATAGGTGTCCCAGGTGAGGCTCGACCTCTTTTTCTTCTGTTTAATGCCAGTTTAGACTTAAGCCGTGATCGGTGGCCCAGGTGAGGCTCGACCTCTTCTGTTAAATCTAGTGTAGACAAAAGCCGTGATCAGTGGCCTAGGTGAGGCTCGACCTCTTCTTCTTCTGTTTAATGTCAGTTAAGACTTACGCCGTGATCGGTGGCCCAGGTAAGGCTCGAACTCTTCTTCTTCTTCTGTTTAATGCCAGTTTAGCTTTAAGCCGTGATTGTTGGCCCATGTGAGGCCCGACCTCTTCTTATACTTCTTCTGTTTTTTTGCCAGTTTAGACTTAATCCGTGATTGGTGGCCCAGGTGAGGCTCGACCTCTTCTGTTAAACCTAGTGTAGACAAAAGCCGTTATCGGTGGCCTAGGTGAGGCTCGACCTCTTCTGTTTAATGCCAGTTAAGACTTACGCCGTGATCGGTGGCCTAGGTCAGGCTCAACCTCTTCTTCTTCTGTTAAATGTCAGTTTAAACTCAAGCCGTGATCGGTGGCCCAGGTGAGGCTCAACCTCTTCTTCTTCTGTTTGATGCCAGTTTAGACTTAAGCCGTGATCGGTGGCCAAGGTGAGGCTCGACCTATTCTTCTTTTGTTTAATGCCAGTTTAGCTTTAAGCGGTGATTGTTGGCCCATGTTAGGCCCGACCTCTCCTTATTCTTCTTCTGTTTTTTGCCAGTTTAGACTTAAGTCGTGATCACTGGCCCAGGTGAGGCTCAACCTCTTCTTCTTCTGTTGAGTGCCAGTTTAAACTCAAGCCGTGATCGGTGGCCCAGGTGAGGCTCGACCTCTCCTTCTTCTGTTTAATGCCAGTTTAGACTTAAGCCTTGATCGGTGGCCCAGGTGAGGCTCGACCTCTCATTCTTCTGTTTAATGCCAGTTTAGACATAAGCTGTGATCTGTGGCCCAGGTGAGGCTCGACCTCTTCTTCTTCTGTTTAATGCCAGTTTAAACTTAAGCCGTGATCGGTGGCCCAGGTGAGGCTCGACCTCTCCTTCTTCTGTTTAATGCCAGTTTAAACTTAAGCCGTGATTGCTGGCCCATCTGAGGCCCGACCTCTTCTTATTCTTCTTCTGTTTAATGCCAGTGTAGACTTAAGCCGTGATCGAAAGGCCTAGGTGAGGCTCGACCTCTTCTTCTTCTGTTGAATGCCAGTTTAATTTCAAGCCGTGATCGGTGGCCCAGGTGAGGCTCGACCTCTCCTTCTTCTGTTTAATGCCAGTTTAAACTTAAGCCGTGATTGCTGGCCCATCTGAGGCCCGACCTCTTCTTATTCTTCTTCTGTTTAATGCCAGTGTAGACTTAAGCCGTGATCGAAAGGCCTAGGTGAGGCTCGACCTCTTCTTCTTCTGTTGAATGCCAGTTTAATTTCAAGCCGTGATCGGTGGCCCAGGTGAGGCTCGACCTCTCCTTCTTCTGTTTAATGCCAGTTTAAACTTAAGCCGTGATTGCTGGCCCATCTGAGGCCCGACCTCTTCTTATTCTTCTTCTGTTTAATGCCAGTGTAGACTTAAGCCGTGATCGAAAGGCCTAGGTGAGGCTCGACCTCTTCTTCTTTTGTTAAATGCCAATTTAGACTTAAGCTGTGATCGGTGGCCCAGGCGAGGCTCGACCTCTTCTTCTTCTGTTTAATGCCAGTTTAGACTTAAGCCTTGATCGGTGGCCCAGGTGAGGCTCGACCTCTTCTTCTTCTGTTTAATGCCAGTTTACACTTAAGCTGTGATCGGTGGCCCAGATGAGGCTCGACCTCCTTTTCTTCTGTTTAATGCCAGTTTAGACTTAAGCCGTGATCATTGGCCCATGTGATGCTCGACCTCTTCTTCCTCTTCTTCTGTTTAATGCCAGTTTAGATTCAAGCCGTGATCGGTGGCCCAGGTGAGGCTCAACCTCTTCTTCTTCTATTCAATTCCAGTTTAGACTTAAGCCGTGATCGGTGGCTTAGGTGAGGCTCGACCTCTTCTTCTGTTTAATGCCTGTTTAGACTTAAGCCATCGGTGGCCCAGGTGAGGCCCGATTTCTTCTTCTTCTTCTTCTGTGTAATGCCAGTTTAAACTTAAGCCGTGATTGCTGGCCCATCTGAGGCCCGACCTCTTCTTATTCTTCTTCTGTTTAATGCCAGTGTAGACTTAAGCCGTGATCGAAAGGCCTAGGTGAGGCTCGACCTCTTCTTCTTTTGTTAAATGCCAATTTAGACTTAAGCTGTGATCGGTGGCCCAGGCGAGGCTCGACCTCTTCTTCTTCTGTTTAATGCCAGTGTAGACTTAAGCCGTGATCGAAAGGCCTAGGTGAGGCTCGACCTCTTCTTCTTCTGTTGAATGCCAGTTTAATTTCAAGCCGTGATCGGTGGCCCAGGTGAGGCTCGACCTCTCCTTCTTCTGTTTAATGCCAGTTTAAACTTAAGCCGTGATTGCTGGCCCATCTGAGGCCCGACCTCTTCTTATTCTTCTTCTGTTTAATGCCAGTGTAGACTTAAGCCGTGATCGAAAGGCCTAGGTGAGGCTCGACCTCTTCTTCTTTTGTTAAATGCCAATTTAGACTTAAGCTGTGATCGGTGGCCCAGGCGAGGCTCGACCTCTTCTTCTTCTGTTTAATGCCAGTTTAGACTTAAGCCTTGATCGGTGGCCCAGGTGAGGCTCGACCTCTTCTTCTTTTGTTTAATGCCAGTTTAAACTTAAGCCGTGATCGGTGGCCCAGATGAGGCTCGACCTCCTTTTCTTCTGTTTAATGCCAGTTTAGACTTAAGCCGTGATCATTGGCCCATGTGATGCTCGACCTCTTCTTCCTCTTCTTCTGTTTAATGCCAGTTTAGATTCAAGCCGTGATCGGTGGCCCAGGTGAGGCTCGACCTCTTCTTCTTCTATTCAATCTCAGTTTAGACTTAAGCCGTGATCGGTGGCTTAGGTGAGGCTCGACCTCTTCTTCTTCTGTTTAATGCCTGTTTAGACTTAAGCCATCGGTGGCCCAGGTGAGGCCCGATTTCTTCTTCTTCTTCTTCTGTTTAATGCCAGTTTAAACTTAAGCCGTGATTGCTGGCCCATCTGAGGCCCGACCTCTTCTTATTCTTCTTCTGTTTAATGCCAGTGTAGACTTAAGCCGTGATCGAAAGGCCTAGGTGAGGCTCGACCTCTTCTTCTTCTGTTAAATGCCAATTTAGACTTAAGCTGTGATCGGTGGCCCAGGCGAGGCTCGACCTCTTCTTCTTCTGTTTAATGCCAGTTTAGACTTAAGCCTTGATCGGTGGCCCAGGTGAGGCTCGACCTCTCATTCTTCTGTTTAATGCCAGTTTAAACTTAAGCTGTGATCGGTGGCCCAGGTGAGGCTCGACCTCTCCTTCTTCTGTTTAATGCCAGTTTATGCCTTTCTGAACAAATCCAAGTTGCCCTGTATTTTGTGTAGTGTGTTCACGGATGGCTCTTAGAAAGACCCGATCGACTCGGGAGCAGACTCATTTTGATCGCCATGGTATTTGGAAGTGGGTGGTAAAGTTTGGAGAGGCTACGACATTGTGAAGGGGTCAAAAGGTCAACTAAGGTCAACTAAACTAGCTAAAGGCCCTAAAAATAAAGGTCTCTTCTTCTTCTTCTGTTTAATGCCAGTTTAGACTTAAGCCTTGATCGGTGGCCCAGGTGAGGCTCGACCTCTCATTCTTCTGTTTAATGCCAGTTTAAACTTAAGCTGTGATCGGTGGCCCAGGTGAGGCTCGACCTCTCATTCTTCTGTTTAATGCCAGTTTAAACTTAAGCCGTGATTGCTGGCCCATCTGAGGCCCGACCTCTTCTTATTCTTCTTCTGTTTAATGCCAGTGTAGACTTAAGCCGTGATCGAAAGGCCTAGGTGAGGCCCGACCTCTTCTTCTTCTGTTGAATGCCAGTTTAATTTCAAGCCGTGATCGGTGGCCCAGGTGAGGCTCGACCTCTCCTTCTTCTGTTTAATGCCAGTTTAAACTTAAGCCGTGATTGCTGGCCCATCTGAGGCCCGACCTCTTCTTATTCTTCTTCTGTTTAATGCCAGTGTAGACTTAAGCCGTGATCGAAAGGCCTAGGTGAGGCTCGACCTCTTCTTCTTTTGTTAAATGCCAATTTAGACTTAAGCTGTGATCGGTGGCCCAGGTGAGGCTCGACCTCTTCTTCTTCTGTTTAATGCCAGTTTAGACTTAAGCCTTGATCGGTGGCCCAGGTGAGGCTCGACCTCTTCTTCTTTTGTTTAATGCCAGTTTAAACTTAAGCTGTGATCGGTGGCCCAGATGAGGCTCGACCTCCTTTTCTTCTGTTTAATGCCAGTTTAGACTTAAGCCGTGATCATTGGCCCATGTGATGCTCGACCTCTTCTTCCTCTATTCAATGCCAGTTTAGACTTAAGCCGTGATCGGTGGCTTAGGTGAGGCTCGACCTCTTCTTCTTCTGTTTAATGCCTGTTTAGACTTAAGCCATCGGTGGCCCAGGTGAGGCCCGATTTCTTCTTCTTCTTCTTCTGTGTAATGCCAGTGTAGACTTAAGCCGTGATCGAAAGGCCTAGGTGAGGCTCAAACTCTTCTTCTTCTGTTTAATGCCAGTTTACACTTAAGCTGTGATCGGTGGCCCAGGTGAGGCTCGACCTCTTTCTTCTGTTTAATGCCAGTTTAGCTTTGAGCCGTGATTGTTTGCCCATGTAAGGCCCCACCTCTTCTTATTTTTCTTCTGTTTTTTGCCAGTTAAGACTTAAGCCGTGATCAATGGCCCAGGTGAGGCTCAACCTCTTCTTCTTCTGTTGAATGCCAGTTTAATTTAAAGCCGTGATCGGTGGCCCAGGTGAGGCTCGACCTCTTCTTCTGTTTAATGCCAGTTTAAACTTAAGCCGTGATCAGTGGCCCAGGTCAGGCTCGACCTTTTCTTCTTCTGTTTAATGACAGTTTAGACTTAAGTCGTGATCAGTGGCCCAGGTGAGGCTCGACCTCTTTCTCTTCTGTTTAATGCCAGTTTAGACTTGTCCCGTGATCGTTGGCCCATGTGAGGCTCAACCTCTTCTTATTCTCCTTCTCTTTAATGCCAGTTTAGACTTAAGCCGTGATCAAAAGGCCTAGGTGAGGATCGACCTCTTCTTCTTTTGTTTAATGCCAGTTAATACTTAAGCCGTGATCGGTGGCCCAGGTAAGGCTCGACCTCTCCTTCTTCTGTTTAATTCCAGTTTAGACTTAAGCCGTGATCACTGGCCCAGGTGAGGCTCGACCTATTCTTCTTCTGTTTAATGCCAATTTAGACTTAAGCCTTGATCGGTGGCCCAGGTGAGGCTCGACCTCTTCTTCTTTTGTTTAATGCCAGTTTAAACTTAAGCCGTGATCGGTGGCCCAGGTCAGGCTCAACCTTTTCTTCTTCTGTTTAATGCCAGTTTACACTTAAGCTGTGATCGGTGGCCCAGATGAGGCTCGACCTCCTTTTCTTCTGTTTAATGCCAGTTTAGACTTAAGCCGTGATCATTGGCCCATGTGATGCTCGACCTCTTCTTCCTCTTCTTCTGTTTAATGCCAGTTTAGATTCAAGCCGTGATCGGTGGCCCAGGTGAGGCTCGACCTCTTCTTCTTCTATTCAATGCCAGTTTAGACTTAAGCCGTGATCGGTGGCTTAGGTGAGGCTCGACCTCTTCTTCTTCTGTTTAATGCCTGTTTAGACTTAAGCCATCGGTGGCCCAGGTGAGGCCCGATTTCTTCTTCTTCTTCTTCTGTGTAATGCCAGTTTAAACTTAAGCCGTGATTGCTGGCCCATCTGAGGCCCGACCTCTTCTTATTCTTCTTCTGTTTAATGCCAGTGTAGACTTAAGCCGTGATCGAAAGGCCTAGGTGAGGCTCGACCTCTTCTTCTTTTGTTAAATGCCAATTTAGACTTAAGCTGTGATCGGTGGCCCAGGCGAGGCTCGACCTCTTCTTCTTCTGTTTAATGCCAGTTTAGACTTAAGCCTTGATCGGTGGCCCAGGTGAGGCTCGACCTCTCATTCTTCTGTTTAATGCCAGTTTAAACTTAAGCTGTGATCGGTGGCCCAGGTGAGGCTCGACCTCTCCTTCTTCTGTTTAATGCCAGTTTAAACTTAAGCCGTGATTGCTGGCCCATCTGAGGCCCGACCTCTTCTTATTCTTCTTCTGTTTAATGCCAGTGTAGACTTAAGCCGTGATCGAAAGGCCTAGGTGAGGCTCGACCTCTTCTTCTTCTGTTGAATGCCAGTTTAATTTCAAGCCGTGATCGGTGGCCCAGGTGAGGCTCGACCTCTTCTTCTTCTTCTTCTGTGTAATGCCAGTTTAAACTTAAGCCGTGATTGCTGGCCCATCTGAGGCCCGACCTCTTCTTATTCTTCTTCTGTTTAATGCCAGTGTAGACTTAAGCCGTGATCGAAAGGCCCAGGTGAGGCTCGACCTCTCCTTCTTCTGTTTAATGCCAGTTTAAACTTAAGCCGTGATTGCTGGCCCATCTGAGGCTCGACCTCTTCTTCTTCTGTTTAATGCCTGTTTAGACTTAAGCCATCGGTGGCCCAGGTGAGGCCCGATTTCTTCTTCTTCTTCTTCTGTGTAATGCCAGTTTAGACTTAAGCCGTGATCGGTGGCCTAGGTGACGCTCGACCTCTTCTTCTTCTGTTTAATGCCAGTTTAGACTTAAGCCGTGATCGCTAGCCCATGTGAGGCCCGACCTCTTCTTATTCTTCTTCTGTTTAATGCCAGTGTAGACTTAAGCCGTGATCGAAAGGCCTAGGTGAGGCTCGACCTCTTCTTCTTTTGTTAAATGCCAATTTAGACTTAAGCTGTGATCGGTGGCCCAGGCGAGGCTCGACCTCTTCTTCTTCTGTTTAATGCCAGTTTAGACTTAAGCCTTGATCGGTGGCCCAGGTGAGGCTCGACCTCTCATTCTTCTGTTTAATGCCAGTTTAAACTTAAGCTGTGATCGGTGGCCCAGGTGAGGCTCGACCTCTCCTTCTTCTGTTTAATGCCAGTTTAAACTTAAGCCGTGATTGCTGGCCCATCTGAGGCCCGACCTCTTCTTATTCTTCTTCTGTTTAATGCCAGTGTAGACTTAAGCCGTGATCGAAAGGCCCAGGTGAGGCTCGACCTCTTCTTCTTCTGTTGAATGCCAGTTTAATTTCAAGCCGTGATCGGTGGCCCAGGTGAGGCTCGACCTCTCCTTCTTCTGTTTAATGCCAGTTTAAACTTAAGCCGTGATTGCTGGCCCATCTGAGGCCCGACCTCCTCTTATTATTCTTCTGTTTAATGCCAGTGTAGACTTAAGCCGTGATCGAAAGGCCTAGGTGAGGCTCGACCTCTTCTTCTTTTGTTAAATGCCAATTTAGACTTAAGCTGTGATCGGTGGCCCAGGCGAGGCTCGACCTCTTCTTCTTCTGTTTAATGTCAGTTTAGACTTAAGCCTTGATCGGTGGCCCAGGTGAGGCTCGACCTCTTCTTCTTTTGTTTAATGCCAGTTTAAACTTAAGCCGTGATCGGTGGCCCAGATGAGGCTCGACCTCCTTTTCTTCTGTTTAATGCCAGTTTAGACTTAAGCCGTGATCATTGGCCCATGTGATGCTCGACCTCTTCTTCCTCTTCTTCTGTTTAATGCCAGTTTAGATTCAAGCCGTGATCGGTGGCCCAGGTGAGGCTCGACCTCTTCTTCTTCTATTCAATGCCAGTTTAGACTTAAGCCGTGATCGGTGGCTTAGGTGAGGCTCGACCTCTTCTTCTTCTGTTTAATGCCTGTTTAGACTTAAGCCATCAGTGGCCCAGGTGAGGCCCGATTTCTTCTTCTTCTTCTTCTGTGTAATGCCAGTTTAGACTTAAGCCGTGATCGGTGGCCTAGGTGACGCTCGACCTCTTCTTCTTCTGTTTAATGCCAGTTTAGACTTAAGCCGTGATCGCTAGCCCATGTGAGTCCCGACCTCTTCTTATTCTTCTTCTGTTTAATGCCAGTGTAGACTTAAGCCGTGATCGAAAGGCCTAGGTGAGGCTCAAACTCTTCTTCTTCTGTTTAACGCCAGTTTAGATGTACGCCGTGATCGGTGGCCCAGTTAAGGCTCGACCTCTTCTTCTTCTTCTGTTTAATGCCAGTTTAGCTTTGAGCTGTGATTGTTGGCCCATGTGAGGCCCGACCTCTTCTTCTGTTTAATGCCAGTTTAGACCTAAGCCTTGATCGGTGGCCCAGGTGAGGCTCAACCTCTTCTTCTTTTGTTTAATGCCAGTTTAAACTTAAGCCGTGATCAGTGGCCCAGGTCAGGCTCGACCTTTTCTTCTTCTGTTTAATGACAGTTTAGACTTAAGTCGTGATCAGTGGCCCAGGTGAGGCTCGACCTCTTTCTCTTCTGTTTAATGCCAGTTTAGACTTGTCCCGTGATCGTTGGCCCATGTGAGGCTCAACCTCTTCTTATTCTCCTTCTCTTTAATGCCAGTTTAGACTTAAGCCGTGATCAAAAGGCCTAGGTGAGGATCGACCTCTTCTTCTTTTGTTTAATGCCAGTTAATACTTAAGCCGTGATCGGTGGCCCATGTAAGGCTCGACCTCTCCTTCTTCTGTTTAATTCCAGTTTAGACTTAAGCCGTGATCACTGGGCCCAGGTGAGGCTCGACCTATTCTTCTTCTGTTTAATGCCAATTTAGACTTAAGCCGTGATCGGTGGCCCAGGTCAGGCTCGAACTTTTCTTCTTCTGTTTAATGACAGTTTAGACTTAAGCCGTGATTGGTGGCCCAGGTGAGGCTCGACCTGTTTTTCTTCTGTTTAATGCCAGTTTAGACTTATGCCGTGATCGTTGGCCCATGTTGAGGCTCAACCTCTTCTTATTCTCCTTCTGTTTAATGCCAGTTTAGACTTAAGCCGTGATCAAAAGGCCTAGGTGAGAATCGACCTCTTCTTCTTTTGTTTAATCTCAGTTTTACTTAAGCCGTGATCGGTGGCCCAGGTGAGGCTCGACTTCTTCTTCGTCTGTTTAATGCCAATTTAGACTTAAGCTGTGATCAGTGGCCCAGGTGAGGCTCGACCTCTTCTTCTTCTGTTTAATGCCAGTTTAGACTTAAGCCGTGATCGGTGGCCCAGGTGAGGCTCGACCTCTTCTTTTTTTGTTTAATGCCAGTTTAAAATTAAGCCGTGATCGGTGAACGAGGTGAGGCTCAACCTCTTCTTCTTCTGTTTAATGCCAGTTTACACTTAAGCTGTGATCGGTGGCCCAGGTGAGGCTCGACCTCCTTTTCTTCTGTTTAATGCCAGTTTAGACTCAAGCCTTGATCATTGGCCCATGTGATGCTCGACCTCTTCATTTTCTGTTTAATGCCAGTTTAAATTTAAGCCATCGGTGGCCCAGGTGAGGCCCGATTTCTTCTTCTTCTTCTGTGTAATGCCAGTTTAGACTTAAGCCGTGATCGGTGACCTAGGTGAGGCTCGACCTCTTCTTCTTCTGTTTAATGCCAGTTTAGACTTAAGCCGTGATTGTTGGCCCATGTGATGCCCGACCTCTTATTTTTCTTTTTCTGTTTAATGCCAGTTTAAACTTAAGCCGTGATCGCTGGCCCATGTGAGGCCCGACCTCTTCTTATTCTTCTTCTGTTTAATGCCAGTGTAGACTTAAGCCGTGATCGAAAAACCTAGGTGAGGCTCGAACTCTTCTTCTTCTGTTTAACGCCAGTTTAGATGTACGCCGTGATCAGTGGCCCAGGTAAGGCTCGACCTCTTCTTCTTCTTCTGTTGAATGCCAGTTTAAACTCAAGCTGTGATCGGTGGCCCAGGTGAGACTCGACATCTTTTCTTCTGTTTAATGCCAGTTTAGACTTATGCCGTGATCGTAAGGCTTAGGAGAGGCGCTCGACCTTTTCTTCTTTTATTTAATGCCAGTTTAGACTTACGCCGTGATCGGTGGCCCAGGTAAGGCTTGACCTCTTCTTCTTCTTCTGTTTAATGCCAGTTTAGCTTTAAGCGGTGATTGTTGGCCCATGTTAGGCCCGACCTCTCCTTATTCTTCTTCTGTTTTTTGCCAGTTTAGACTTAAGTCGTGATCACTGGCCCAGGTGAGGCTCAACCTCTTCTTCTGTTGAGTGCCAGTTTAAACTCAAGCCGTGATCGGTGGCCCAGGTGAGGCTCGACCTCTCCTTCTTCTGTTTAATGCCAGTTTAGACTTAAGCCTTGATCGGTGGCCCAGGTGAGGCTCGACCTCTCATTCTTCTGTTTAATGCCAGTTTAGACTTAAGCTGTGATCGGTGGCCCAGGTGAGGCTCGACCTCTCCTTCTTCTGTTTAATGCCAGTTTAAACTTAAGCCGTGATTGCTGGCCCATCTGAGGCCCGACCTCTTCTTATTCTTCTTCTGTTTAATGCCAGTGTAGACTTAAGCCGTGATCGAAAGGCCTGATGTTAGAGGCGGGAGGTGATGTTAGAGGGTGGAGGTGATGTTAGAGGCTGGAGCCTGTTGTTAGAGGGTGGAGGTGATGTTAGAGACTGGAGCCTGATGTTAGAGACTGGAGGTGATGTTAGAGACTGGAGGTGATGTTAGAGGTTGGAGCCTGTTGTTAGAGGTTGGAGCCTGATGTTAGAGGTTGGAGCCTGTTGTTAGAGGTTGGAGCCTGTTGTTAGAGGTTGGAGCCTGTTGTTAGAGGTTGGAGCCTGTTGTTAGAGGTTGGAGCCTGTTGTTAGAGGTTGGAGCCTGTTGTTAGAGGCTGGAGCCTGTTGTTAGAGGTTGGAGTCTGTTGTTAGAGGTTGGAGCCTGTTGTTAGAGGCTGGAGCCTGTTGTTAGAGGTTGGAGCCTGATGTTAGAGGCTGGAGGTGATGTTAGAGGTTGGAGCCTGTTGTTAGAGGCTGGAGCCTGGTGTTAGAGGCTGGAGCCTGGTGTTAGACGTTGGAGGTGATGTTAGAGGTTGGAGCCTGTTGTTAGAGGCTGGAGCCTGGTGTTAGAGGCTGGAGCCTGTTGTTAGAGGTTGGAGTCTGTTGTTAGAGGCTGGAGCCTGTTGTTAGAGGCTGGAGCCTGTTGTTAGAGGCTGGAGCCTGTTGTTAGAGGTTGGAGCCTGTTGTTAGAGGCTGGAGGTGATGTTAGAGGTTGGAGCCTGTTGTTAGAGGTTGGAACCTGTTGTTAGAGGCTGGAGCCTGTTGTTAGAGGTTGGAGCCTGTTGTTAGAGGCTGGAGCCTGTTGTTAGAGGTTGGAGTCTGTTGTTAGAGGTTGAAGCCTGTTGTTAGAGGTTGGAGCCTTTTGTTAGAGGTTGGAGCCTGTTGTTAGAGGTTGGAGCCTGATGTTAGAGGTTGGAGTCTGTTGTTAGAGGTTGAAGCCTGTTGTTAGAGGTTGGAGCCTGATGTTAGACGTTGGAGGTGATGTTAGAGGTTGGAGCCTGTTGTTAGAGGTTGGAGCCTGTTGTTAGAGGCTGGAGCCTGTTGTTAGAGGTTGGAGTCTGATGTTAGAGGCTGGAGGTGATGTTAGAGGTTGGAGCCTGTTGTTAGAGGCTGGAGCCTGGTGTTAGAAGCTAGAGCCTGTTGTTAGAGGCTGGAGCCTGGTGTTAGAAGCTAGAGCCTGTTGTTAGAGGCTGGAGGTGATGTTAGAGGTTGGAGCCTGTTGTTAGAGGCTGGAGCCTGGGGTTAGAGGCTGGAGCCTGGTGTTAGACGTTGGAGGTGATGTTAGAGGTTGGAGCCTGTTGTTAGAGGTTGGAGCCTGTTGTTAGAGGTTGGAGTCTGTTGTTAGA